>JASPKZ010001616.1:5000-605000 GCA_030220185.1 Diploptera punctata | reverse complement strand
CTTGCTAGTCGCCGATCACTCCAACAAAGTGGGAGACCCACTAAAAATCCAAGTGCTGATTCAATTCTTGCAATGTTTCGCAACTTCTCATCAGCAACAGCTGGTCCATCTTCACATAAAATATCTCCATCCACTACACCAACTGCTTCGAGTCCGCAAGACGAGATTGCAGGATCCGATGAATCATCAACGTCTTCAGTACCCACACCCATGTCATCTTCTAGTTTCACGCTAGACTCGCCTCCTCTTCCACATTCTTTCCATCGACATAACCACAGCAACACTATCGAGGTTCCAGTGTTAGATGCACTGAGCGCTCATAAAACCTCTGGACCTGGTAGCAATCTTCTTCAGCCACCCACAATATTACTGGAAATCCCATGTGGTAACATTAGCAAGTGTTTGTCCCCAATTCGAGAAGTACCCACTCCTCTTGCAACGCCTTCCCCTTCTCCTGCTCTCACGCCCATCTTACCACGCAGCGCTCCTCCTTATCTCAGAGGCAGAGATGATCATATCATACAAGATGTCGGACCGTTGGCTAGAGATTTTGATCTGCAGTTGCCATGCATTAAAATCACTAACAGTGATAATGAAGATGAAAATAGTGAAGATGATGAAGAAGAGGAAAGAAATGTTGTGGCTCCAGAAGTGTCTGAAGATGTTGCCAAGTGTGAATCTAATCCAACCACGTCTTCTGTACCAGAAATACAAGAACCAGATGCTTCTCAGCAATTACTGCCAGTTACAACAAAGGTACAGTACTGTATAATGTTCTTTACTTTTTAACTCATCAAAATACAATTTTTATCCATCTAAACTACTCACTGAACAGTTAAAGGAATGGTTTCATAAAACTTATGATGGGAACTTTTAAATTAATAAAATTAATTACTTATTTTAGGAATTCACACTATGAGGTATATTCATTTAGTAAAATTAAAATGAGTTGTTCATCATCTCCCCTCATACACTCCATGTTCTTCACACTATAGGACCGCAGTTTTAGGAACAGTCATTCCTATATTTTTATTATTCATTTCATACATCTCAATGATGACTAATTCATATTTGAAGAGAAAAATTATACTCCCAGACTGAGACTCGAACCCAGGTCCTTTGGCTTTCCAGGCCAGTGCTCTACCAACATTGAGATGTATGAAATGAATAATAAAATATCAAAAGAAGCTGTTCTGGCTTTATAATGTAATATAAAAATTCCCAAATAAATGTCTTCTTAATAAAGAAGCCACCATTTGCAAAGATAGGAACAAAGGTTTCATAGCATTTGGTGCGCGGGAATTTACAATGTATATCCATCCATCCATAGTAATTCTGCCCGAGGGCAGGTCTTTCACTGCAATCATAGCATTTTCATGCTATGCTGTGCAGCTTTACTGGGGAATTATAGGTGTGGTAACTTCCTGTTAGTTTCCACACCGGTGAAGGATGATGATGATAATGATAAGGATGATGATGATGGCCAGATGATTTTCGGGACTGTTGGGCCCTAAGCTTCTTGACATTTGTCTTACAGATGAGGAAAAACCCTGAAAAAAACCTCACCCAGGAGCCTGTCCCGACCGGGATTGAAGCCGGGATTGCTGCGTGACAAGGCAGCACGCTACCTCGAGATCACAGTGGTGGACACAACGTATATAAGATAAAAATTTGCATTTAGATTGTAACTCGCCTGGTAGCTCAGTTGGTAGAGCATTGGCCTGGAAAGCCAAAGATCCTGGGTTCGAGTCTCAGTTTGGGCGTATAATTTTCTCTTCAAATATGAGTCATTCCTATCTTCACACATCTTGTTGACTGTTGAATTATTGCCTTCACCATCATCATCTAAACTGCCATTTAGTGTTGATTTAATCTCAAAGTTCATCAAATCAACATTAGATGGCAGTTTAGAAGATGATGGTGAAGGCAAAAATTCAACTGTTGAAAAGATGGCCAGAGATAGGAACTACAGTTTCTGAAACCTCAGTCCTGTGCTGTGAAGAACATGCAATGTATGAGGTGAGATGATGTATAACCTATATATATTTTATTAATTTAAAAGGAATTATTGTATATTGTTCTATATGCTGGTATCCCTTCTCCAATTCAAAAAGAACCAACAGCTGCCCAAACAAATTTTCTGGACTATTAGAGGCATGGTCAGTAAAGAAGCAAACTATAAAAATCCATTTAAAATATGGTCAGAGTAATATTTAAAAATCTCACCTCACAAATTTCATGTTTTCAATGATACCGGTTTCAAATGGAATCCCGTCCATCCTCAGTCAAATCTTCGATTCATTTGATTTCATTTGACTGAGGATGGACGGTATTCCATGTGAAACTGGTTTTGTGGAAAAACACAAGAATTCAGAGGTGAGATTTTTAAATATTACTCTGATCATATTTTAAATGAATATTACTTCATAATATTTGAAGAGAAAAATTTTTGCCTAGACCGAGACTCGAACCCGGGACCTTTGGCTTGCCAGGCCAAATGCTCTACCAACTGAACTACCGAGGTGAGTTATGATCTAGATGCAAATTTTTCTCTTATATACGTTGTAATTCCCTCTCGCCAAATGCTTTTGAAACCATTGCTTCTATCTTTGCAAATGGCGGCTTCTTAGTTAAGAAGACATTTATTGGGAATTTAACATTACTTTATAAAGCTAGTAAGGCTTCTAATGATGTTTTTATTATTGATTTAACATTTCTCATTGAAAGATAAATTATATTTGAAGAGAAAAATGTTTGCCTAGACCGAGACTCGAACCTGGGACCTTTGGCTTGCCGGGCCAAATGCTCTACCAACAGAGCTATTATTCAAATATAATTTATCTTTCAGTGAGAAATGTTAAATCAATAATAAAAACATCATTAGAAGCCTTACTAGCTTTATAAAGTAGTGTTAAATTCCCAATAAATGTCTTCTTAACTAAGAAGCCACCATTTGCAAAGATAGAAGCAATGGTTTCAAAAGCATTTGGCGAGAGGGAATTACAATGTATATAAGAGAAAAATTTGCGTCTAGATCATAACTCGCCTCGATAGCCCAGTTGGTAGAGCATTTGGCCCGGCAAGCCAAAGGTCCCGGGTTCGAGTCTCAGTCTAGGCGAAAATTTTTATCTTTCAGTGAGGAATGTTAAATCAATAATAAAAACATCATTACCTCATAATGTTTCTATTATTCATTTCATACATCTCATTCAGATGTAAAAATGAATAATAAAAACATCAAAAGAGACCGTACTGGCTTTATGATGTAATGTAAAATTCCCAATATTTTCAGAAACTTACTGATTTGAATCTTTAATTCTTAAAATTTCACAGAAAGTGATACAGGATGTAAATGTGATTGTTTATTAATTGTATCAATTGAATATGCTGGTTTAAACATATTTTTAATTATTTTTTAACAGGTTTTAAATGCTACAACATTTTAAGTTTTGATTCTCTTCCTCCATTCATCTTTATCCTTCCAGTCACCATCCTGCAGACCTCTGTCCTTATCAAATTCATAATTCCCTCTATCCAAGTCTTCTTGGGTCTCACTTTTCTTTTCCTTCGATTTGTAATCCACTCCAAACTCCTAACTGACAATCTGTATTAATTCACATGTCCAAATCATTGTAATGGTTTATTTCCCACAAATTGTATAATTGTTTCATTAAAGTTCACATTGAAGTTTAAATGTATGTTAACTGAATTGCAGTCTCGCCCTCCACTCCTGTGCAACAGTTTGGGCACCATGTTGGTGGTTGATGATGATGATGCTCCATGTGAAGAAACGACAAATGAGTGCAACGGAGGTGAAACAGGGTGTTGTAACACTCAGCCTGCAAATCCGCCTCCAGTGATTCCATTGCTCACCGTTCAACAGCCATCACCTACTCACCATGGTGCTCCTCAGTTGTTAATTCCAGGCTCTCCACCCCCACAACGTGGCGGACACACAGAATCTAACTTCCTCTTCTCTGGAAAAGGTCCACGTCGTTTGCTCAAAGAACTTGATAAGCCCAACTCGCTAGACTTGCCATGTCCTCCACCTTTAATAACTGTGACTTGTAACATGAGTGAAGCTGAATCAGATACAGAGTCCATCTCACCTGCTGCCAAGAACAGTGGTCCACATCCTGGTGTATCAGGAGGAGGCGTTGGAATGTGTTATCTCAGTCCATTCTCCATGTGTTCACGTGCTGATCGTACAGCATCCGAGTCAAATCTCAGCTCATCTGGATACAGCTCCATGGCAAGTCCAGGTCCCTCGCGCTGTGGCTCCAACAATCCTCTGTGTCCTTCAGAAGTGGAGGATCCACCTGGTCCAGGTTGTGGCCCTTTACCAGGACATGGCCTCATCCAACGCAAGCCTTCCCCTCTTCTTCGTACTCCTGCCAGCACTACCTGCACAAGTGAATGTGAAGGACAGACTGAAAGACCTCCAGAGGAAGGAGGTCATTGTAGAGGCCGTTCAGATTCAGAAACTCTTTCTGATGATCTGTTTGTTGAGTCTAACGATGAAGGTATAGGGACAGATCATCTGGATGAGAAGATCGAGGAAGGAGAACTGAAAAGTGCAAAAGAATTGGAAGTGTTTATAGGTAAAGAACTGCTTGAAAACGGGAAGACGTTGCTTGGGTTGTCGCCCATAAGCAGCGCGAGAGGGATGACAAAGTGCGGGAGTGTAGATACAGGTTTGGATTGTTGTAAGCTGTTGCCTCCAACTACTGCGGCTAGCAGCAAGTCTTCCCCTTCAACTTCCCACCATTGTGGTACAGACAGATTCCGGCGGTTGTGAAAAACATCTCAGTCCAGTGAGTTCGCGCAGTGAGAGTCCACTAAGCGAAAAACATGTGGTCTCGGACGCTTCTCGCCTCTATTTTATGGCCGACATAAGTCAGATCAGTTGCCTTTTACAGACTCTGATGGGCTTTATGATTGCCCAAGCTCAGATTGTCCTTTGAATAGAGTTCAAGCTAGCACAACAGTACAACAACACCGTAAGTCTACAGGTCGCAGGCGGGAACGCCGATCTACGTCTCGTGGGGGGAACAAGACACCAAGCCCCACCAAAGTAACAACATTTCTGGATATTCCAGGGAAGGAACAATATTGTCGTCCTGTTGTACCTCGTAAGCCAAGCCCCAAGCGGTCCAGAACTCGTACTCAGCCACGAGTTAGTTCTTCATCTTCTTCAGAAAGTCTTAATTCAACTAGGTAAGAATTTTAACAATAGTTATATTTTTTAAACTTTTCAGAGATTCCACTTAAGGGAACCCATACCATATGTTATTTTTTTTCTTAATACAAAGGCTTTTACCTTTCACAAACTAACAGCTATTTACATAAGGGAAATTCAAAATGAATGAGACAAAAGAAAACATTCCTGTGGCTATTGAGTTGAATTTGTTTTACAAATACAAATGTTGCATGAAAGGATAACTCCCCAAGTTTCAGTTTGCAACAATGAAAACGATTAAATATAGCCGTTCTTTATTATTAACCCCTTTGTACTGTTACAGGGAGATACAATTATTTAACCTCTTGTGACATTGCATGTCTCTCAACTTGTGTGCTTTGCTGGAATCTATGGTTTTCTAATTTCAGTGTCAATAGTGACATTGTTAGTTATTTTATTTCCATTGTTTATTAATAAGGTGTTATATATTTAAAGTGTAGGAGAATTAATCTTCTAAACTAGGTGTTTTTTTTGTTTTATATAATTTGTGTTGTTTGTTTCTTGGATGGTATGGTAAACCTATATATGGGCACAAAAGAATAGTGTCTTGTTTCCATGAGTATTTTGAAAGTGAATGCAAAAACACTAAATATAGTAACATTAATTTTCACTATTAATGTATGGGAAAGTACAACAAAAATGACACAATTATCTATGAGTGTAATAAGGAATACTTTAAGTGACAAACAGACAACAGTCCTGAGGATACTGAGGGTGGAACTGAAACTAAGTTCCGAAACTAGTTTATAATTAAATAAGAAGAATAATATGAGGTGAGTGATAAGAAATTTTACCTAAATAAAAAAAATGACAAATTGAGTTTTGGAAAGCCACACTAAGAAGAGGCCTCCCAAAAGCAAAAGAATAATTATTGACAATTTTAATTGCAAATCATTGCTGCAGCAAATTTTTAAGTTCATACAAAGAAGGTTTTATTTTAAATAATAGGAGTTAGATATGGACAACTCACCTCATATTTGTAACTTTCTTAAAGACCCGGGTTTCAATGCTTTAAGCATCATTGTCAATTCTTTCTAACTGTCGATTCAACAGTTGGTGATCCTATAGGTTGATTTCTGCTCCCTCTGTTGGCTGACCAATGAACTTCCAAATCATTTTTTTCCAGGAATTTCAAAATGTATTATTTTCTTTCTATTTTTGTGGATGTAAATTTTCTCCCAAATTTTGAGTTCTTTAGATTTATCTGTTTCAGTAATTTGGCTTTTGTTTCAATTCTGTTTTTCTGATCATGCATGTGCAGCTATTGCAGATTTTTTTTCTATTTCTCCATTTTTAACATTTCTAAGGTGTTCTTTCAATCTTGTATTCAAGTTCCTTTTTGTTTTTCCAATGTATATTTTTTCACAGTCTTTGCAATCAATTTGACAAATTCTTGATTTGTTGCCTTCATCTCCTTTTCATTTTAGTTGGTTTTAATTAATTTATTCAGGCAATAATCATTTTTTGGTGCTAATTTAATGTTAAATTTTTTTAAACTTATTATTGCTGAAGGATGGTATGTAAATTTTCTTTAATTTTTTACTAATTTCTTTATCTGTATGTAGGGTAATTTCTTTTATCACTTTTTGTTTTTTGAATCTATTTATTTTCTTATGAATCATCTTTTTTTCAAAACCATTCTCTTTTGCTATTTTCAATATGTGTTTTTCCTCTATATTAAAATTATCTCTGCTTATGGGGACATTCACAAATCTGTACATTAAGTATTAAAGATTGTTTGTTTAAGTGAGATGTGTTTAAAACCTGTTGCTTTAATATAATTATCAGTGTGTTTCTTTCCTATAAAAAAAATTGTTAAATATAAAACTGGTACCTGGTAAGTCAGTCATCCTCAACTATATTATTAAATTTCATCAAGTAGTTCCAATATGGAGGCCTTTCAAAAACAATGTTTCATCTTCTGCATTTTAACTGGTACCAAAATGCAGAAGATGAAACATTGTTTTCGAAAGGCCTCCATATTGGAACTATTTTTATGAAGTTTAATAATTTAGTTGAGGACGACTGACTTCCAGATACCAATTTTATATTTAACATCTTATTACATAACCTGTCGGCCGCGGTGGACTAGTGGTTATGCTCCTTGCCTCTGGTCCCGAGGATCGTGGGTTCAAACCCGGCTGGTGTCGATGGATTTTTTAGGATGGAAAAATCCAAGGAGCAAGTCCTCCAGGAGGGACTTTAAGCGTGGGTCCTGAGTCTGAAGATTTTCAGGCTCATAAAAAATCCTTAAGCCTGAATGAAAAGGCCTCTAAGCAAAATTTACCGAATTTTCCCGTCCTAGTACTACCTTGGTTTCCTAGATGTCAGTATGAGGCGGAACGCTGACCATGGACCACTCAAAATGACACCTATATGAAAACAAGTGTAACTAAATTAGTATGGTTCAAATTCTTCCCTGTAGGGGGAGAGCGCCTAAATCTCTGTAAAGGGAAAACATGGGCTTACAATAAACAATTACATAACCTCAATGGTGCTTTGATTTGAATTTTAAAAGTGTTGATTTCCGGGTCTTCAAGAAATCTACAAATATGAGGTGAGTTGTGCATATCTAACTCCAATTATTTATAAACGCTCATATAGTCACTTCCTTTAAATATTAAGTAACGTTTTATTCCTAGTTTAAAAGACATTCTTGACTTAAAGAAAAATCTTGAATAACTTAAACTTAGTCAGTGGTCTCTGACCTAGGGTTTCATTATGAAATAAATGATAGCAGAAGAAATTTTTATTGCAAAAGAAAAATTAAACTTATATACTCCGTTCTTGGATTTTATTCAGGTGTTGTACAGCAGTTACTATATTATTCAGCTTATTATGCAAACACTATAGGTAGATAAAGAAAAATAATTTAATATTATGCAAACGCTATAGGTAGATAAAGAAAAATAATTTAATATATTTTATAAAATGAGTGCTATTAACTTATTATTGCAAAGAAAAATAGCGAAGTTGATTCTTTCATTGTGCAATGTATTGCGCTTTTAATAATTCTGAAACACCATGTCTTCCTCTCTTACCATAGCTGTGCCATGTGATTATGACCAAAATTTGTGGTGGGCAGAATCCATTAGCTGACAAATCATACTATAACATGATAGATAGATAAACCATATAGTTAGTAAGTTAGTTAAATATGTTTATAAATTTTGATGTCATATTTAACCCGTCAGCGTGGAGTGAAGTGACATGTACGTAAGTTGAATTCTTCACCAAATGCGGAACGACGTGACGTGTACGCTAGCTACACGCACTGCTTTAAACTGTAATTATGACCTTTGTGTTTACATTAACTATTTACCGTTTATACAAATTTTATGTACAGACTTCAAAGTTTATATTAGTGCATATATTAACTGATTACGGCCCTCAGTAACAAGTTAAAATAATTTTATATTTGCATTTATTCTTGCGGCCTCTGACATTTTTCTTATATTTATAACTTGATAAAGGATTTCTTATAAAAATTAACTCGCCTTTTTTTTTTGTTGATTAGCTTGTCTATCAAATTGAATCTATTTTCAAATCTCTTCATTTTTAATAATAATGTCACAAAATTCAATATATATAAAGGCCCAACAAAGTTATTTCCGATTTATAGTACAGGACCAAACAGTAAATTTCAGATATATATATATATATATTTCAAATGACGATATCCTTACATTATGGAAAGGTAGTTAGTCTACAATTCAGTTAGTATCTAAAAGGTAAAGTGGTCCACTACAGACCTTAGAAGGTTCTTGGGATATTAGGAGGTTAAGGCTCCCACTTTTTCTAGACTATCGGTACTTGATGTAAGCCGAGGACTTATCTCTGTCTGACGGCCCATAACAAGCATCTGGTACTCATTTCAGTTAAAGGTTGAGTCAACCCCGGGGTCACAGTGCCACCTGAAGGTTTGGTTCAGTTTAAAAATCCTGATCCACCGGGACTCAAATCCTCGATCTTCCGGCTTGTAGCATGTTGATCTTTTAAGTCCATACCTCCGGTGAAACTATTATAGTCATATTTCATCAACTGGTTTCAGTTTGGAAACCAGAAGAAAGACATTGAAATTTAGGGTTGATGAAGGTCTTTTAGCACAACAGGTCTGATGTGTAGAAAGACAATTTTTTGAAGGCACACGACCTAAAATAATGTTTCCAAAGTGTTAGAAAGACACATTTGGAGAAGGCTGCCCCCACCCCGCCCTACAAGAAAGAAGGTCAGCGCACAGAAGCAATGTGTTTGTAATAAACATGAACAAAGTAAACACAAGGGAAAAAAATACACTTATTGTTGCCCGAGTGTCAAACAGCTGGTTTACGTTTTGAAGATTTATCACACCAATTTTTTAAGTTCATTCTTTTTTTTTTAAGACCCTTGTCTTTGTGTAAATATTTCGTTTTGTTGTTAGGTAAAGCCGGTTCTCTGAATTCTTCAAAGAATCCCTAGTGCAATTCACTGTGTCACTTATGTGAGAAATTTACAAAAAGGACCTATATCAACTGTGGCACAACAATCATAAATAAGTCTGCAAAAAATGCAGAGATGTTACGTGAGAACCGTAACAAATTTAATTAATTAAATATTATATTAAGGGTTCACCATAAACGAATTGCAAAAACATTTAAATTACTCAAGATATATCAATTTAAATGCGTTATTGGAATACTGACACTGAACGGCTGAGTTTAAATACCGGTGAACTTCCTCCCACATCAGAGTATTCCCGGCCATTTAACTCCATCCACTCTGAAGGGTTAAATAGTAATACTTTCCAATACTGGACAATATTATTTTGAAAAGAAAAATTACTGTTTGAACCAGGATTCAAACCCTGAACCTCTTGTTCTACATGCCAGTATGCAGTCCATTACATCATTCAACACACAATATGGTTCGAGTCCCAGTTCAAGCATTAATTTTTCTTTTCAAAATAATATCTCCAGTGAAGAATGAGTCATTTTTTTATATCTTACCTCATAGTTTATGTTTTCTTAAACATGGGAACTGCAGTTTTCAAAAGGACACATCCCTTCCATTTTCAACTTACATCCAGTAGTCATAATGTTGGTTGCAAATAGTAGGAATGTGTCCTTTTAAAAACTGCAGTTCCTGTGTTTAAGAAAGCGTAAACTATCAGATAAGATGTAAAAAATTACTCATTCTTCATGATTCAGAATCTCATAATGTAATTTCCCATATTTAACTTTGAATATCTCCAGTACCGGTACTGGAAAATATTAAAATTTAAATACAACATCAAAATATTAAGCTTTATATATTATTATATTATTTTTGGTCTGGGCATCTTACCTCAATATTAATGTTGATTTGTTCTTGGACATGTTTCAAAACAATTCTGTTTTATCGTCAGCTTTCCCAGACTGGTTTTATTTATGTTACATTATGTTGCACCACCTGGATGTCGATGTCAGCTCTATCCTGTGGTTGACCAAAGAACCTCCAAACAAGGTCACCCTCCATCGGAATATCAAAATTCATAACTCTGTTTCTGTTCTTCTGAATATAAATTTTTTCCCAAATAGAGCTGAAATTTATATTCAGAAGAACAGAAACAGAGTTATGAATTTTGATATTCCGATTGAGGGTGACCTTGTTTGGAGGTTCTTTGGCCAACCACAGGATAGAGCTGACATCGACATCCAGGTGGTGCAACATAATGCAACATAAATAAAACCAGTCTGGGAAAGCTGACGATAAAACAGAATTGTTTTGAAACATGTCCAAGAACAAATCAACATTAATATTGAGGTAAGATGTCCAGACCAAAAATAATATAATTAAAATAACCTCAAAATATAACTTCCTAAAAATAAAATATTATATTAAGCTTTACTGCTTAAAAAGTTAGTGTAAAATTATCAAAAAATATTTCTTAAATAGAATCTGTCTGTTGGTTATTGGTAGTGCTGCCTATTTTCTTTCGGATATTTAGAGAATTTTATATGAGAAAAGAAAGGTTGATGTCTGTATCATGTCTTGAATGATGTAATGGACTGCATAGAACCGGAGGTCTGGGGTTCTAGTGTCGGTTCCAGCATTAATTTTTCTTTTCAAAATATTTAAAAATGTTCATTGAAATATGTTCCTTTGTGAGAGGCTAAATGTTTGAAAACATCATGTCTTCCCACAGAGAAATTACAATTCGTGGCTCTGACAAGTCCATCAATATCAACCCAGACAGAGTGTCTTGGCCAGGTGCTGTCCCAGGACAGACAGATGCAGATTGGGGTGAAGAAACCAAAGGTCAACTTTCAGTAGAGGCTTCAGGCGAAGACACAGGAGAGGTGAGTTACAAAGATCAAAAATTATTTTTGTCAAAAGAGAACAAAAATTGTGTATGTATATATATTGAAGAATGCAGGCCTCCATGGTCGGAAGTCATAGTATTAGAAGATTTGGGGCTATAAGAGCGTGATCCATAACTGGTGCTTTCCCAGACATTTCTCCCTCGACTATGGAGGGCATCTTCAGTGGCAAGTTCTTTTAGGTATTGTTTCCTGGTCGGAAGCTCAACTGTGTATGAGTGGCAGACTGCTGGAACCCAGAATTTGTATTTGTGCTTGTTCCTGAATGACTGGACAAAGTCGAAGCTGATTGGATGTCGCTGTCAATCTAGAATCTGATTAGTTTGTTTCCTGGAAGAAACTGCAGACTGTGGTAAATAGAGAAATCATCTGTAGCAGAACACAGTTTTAAGGAAAATCGACTCGGATTCTGTATGAAGAACACACATGTTTTAGCCACAACATCCTATTATTTCCCTAGACTATATAGAGAGACCACATGAATTTATAAACTCAAAGACAATTTCAATAGAAAAGATGAAGGCACAAAATTGGCTGTAGCCTCGTAACACACATTAAATAACAGGCATATAAACCTGCTTATATAATAATGAAGAGACAGAAACAAATCAGTCAGATTCTAGATTGACAGCAACTATCCAATCAGCTTTGACTTCATTCAGCCATTCAGGGTCCAGCACAAGTATAAATACCAGGTTTCAGCAACTACCACTAATACACAGCCAAGCTTCCGACCAGGGAACTTGCCACTGAAAATGTCCTCCATAGCCAAGGGAGAAACGTCTGGAAAAAACACTAGTTATGGACATGGCCTTATAGCCAAAAATCTTCTAATACTATATATATAGTGTTGATGGCAGAATTGTTTAGTCAAATCAACACAGATGTTAAAGCTGTACATACTGAATGCAGTCCATCCATCCATAGTAATTCTGCCCGAGGGCAGGTCTTTCACTGCAATCATAGCATTTTCATGCTATGCTTTGCAGCTTTACTAGAGAATTATAGGTGTGGTAGCTTCCCTTTGCTTTCCACACCGGTGAAGGATGATGATGATAATGATAAGGATGATTATGATGGCCACATGATTTTCGGGGACTGTTGGGCCCTAGGCTTCCTGACATTTGACTTACAGGTGAGGAAAAACCCCAAAAAAACCTCACCCAGGAGCCTGTCCCGACTGGGGATCGAACCCAGGCCCGCTGCATGACAAGGCAGCATGCTACCTCAGACAGTGGTGGACTACTGAATGCAGTGGAATGTTGATGTTTATCAACAGCAATTATTCTAAACATCAAAATATCATTGGTTCCAATGGCTGGTGTTTGCTACGCTTGCCTCTGATTCCAGATTTACTTTTTTATTATCAGTTGGGGTCAATAAATTTTTTTCAGAGCTCTGAAAGAATTATCAACTCCTACCAGGTTTGAATTTGAAAATCTTAAAATCAGAGGCGAAAATTGTAACTACTATCCATAGGAACTTCCGTTTTTTTATTATTATTTAAGTCGAGAAGTCTTAAGATGGAAATTGTTAAAATAAAAAAAAAATCCTGGCACGACAGGCCTAGAAGGCCCTTAGCCTACCAGCCGGCTGCTGGCCTCACATCCACGTGTGTCAATCACAGAGGTAGACGATCATCAAACCAGTATAGGGGTGACATGTGGTCAGCATGTCGAGTCCCCACAGCCGTTATATCTGGTTTTCCCAACCTGGAGCCACTACTGATTGTAGCTACCCAAATGCCTCACGATGCTGGGTGGGCACCAGTCACATACTGGCCGAAATACCATGAGAAAATTTCTTCCTCCATGGAGACTCAAACCAGTGCAAGTCCCGTAGTTCTGCGCCAAGGCTTCCTGCCTTAACCACTCGGCTACGTGCGGGACTTGTTAAAATAAGTTTAAGTTATTTTAAGTGAAATTCTTGATGTAGTGAAAGATCCTGTATTAAATGGCTGGTTTTGTATGTAAAATGTAATGTATAAAGCATGGATAATTGAATTATTAATATACGTGACCAAATATTATATTGTCAAGGACTCATGTCATACCAACTTTCATTAAAAATTGTTAAACTAAAAATATATAAAACAATCATTCTTCCAGTTATACAAATCCAAAACATTGTACCTTACTTTAAGAGAAAAGATTATGAGTATTTGAGGATTAAAGTGCTTAGGAACATTTTTTGACCAAAGTGAGATGAACAGGCAGGTGAATGGAGAACACTACATAACAATGAGCTACATGATATTTATGGGAAATCTAATGTAATAAGAACAGTCAAATCTCAAAGACTGTAATGGGCAGGACATGAAACACAAATGGGGAATGAAAGAGAGGCATGGAAACTTGCAGGAAAGCAGAGGGAAAGCACCCAGTAGATAGTTAAGAATGACAATAATAATTTGAGGGAGGTGAATTATACAGGGAATGTCTCAGGATTGGGATGTATGGATAGAGGTCTGCACTGGCATGAGGTTCTATCAATAAACAATAGGAAGTAAGATAAAATCAAATGTTTCATACCTCTGGAGGTATGAAACATTTAATTTTATCTTAAATTATACCTCATAATGATTTATTCCTATAAAAGTTCAATAGGAAGTAACATTCTGTCCATCCATAGTAATTCTGCCCAAAGGCAGATTTTTCACTGCAATCATAGCATTTTCATGCTATGCTTTGCAGCTTTACTAGGGAATTATAGGTGTGGTAGCTTGCCGTTGCTTTCCATACTGGTGAAGGATGATGATGGTGATAATGATAAGGATGATGATGATGGCTGGATGATTTTCGGTGACCATTGGGCCCTAAGCTTCCTGACATTTGTCTTACAGGTGAGGAAAAACCCTGAAGAAAACCTCACCCAGGAGCCTGTGCCAACCGGGAATCGAACCCAGGCCCGCTGCATGACAAGGCAGTGGACAAAGTAACATTATGAGGTTTTTATGAAATAACATGAGTCTCTTTCATCTTACCTCATAAAAGTTGTGCTCTTTGGGACATGTTTCAATACACTCAGCTTGTCCAGACTCTTGAATTTTATGTTGTTAGCCCTGGATGTTGACTCCCACTCCATCTTTTGGTAGACCGAAGAACTTGCAAATCAAATCCTGAAAAATATGGAGTAGGGGTCGACATCTTCCTGTCACCAATGTTCTTTTCTCTTATCCTTTTCCTCCAAATCCCTTTATCTGTTCTAGTCTTGCAATTCTTTTTAAATAATAGCTGCTTTCTTTATTTTCATCTACCTTTATCTCTCCTTCCCACTGGAACCCAAACTAAAACTCTTCTCATAATCTTTCAACATCTATTTGTTTAACATATCCAATGATTATGTCAGCCATGGTGGACTAGTGGTTATCTTCCCTGCCTCTGGACTGAATGGGCACCACTTCAAACCCAGCCAGGATCGATGGATTTTTAGGATGGAAAAATCCAAGGAGCAAGTCCTTTGGAAGGATCTTTAATCTGTGGATCCTAAGTCTAAAGATTTTCAGGCTTGTAAAAGCCTGAATGAAGAAGCCTTTAAACAAAATTTACTGACGTCCTTCATCCCAAGTAATACCTTAGTTATATTATTTTTAGTCTGAACATCTTACCTCAATATTAATGTTGATTTGTTCTTGAACATGTTTCAAAACAATTCTGTTTTATCGTCAGCTTGTCCAAGCTTGTCTGGACGATAAAACAGAATTGTTTTGAAACATGTTCAAGAACAAATCAACATTAATATTGAGGTAAGATGATCAGACTAAAAATAATATAATTAAAATAACCTCAAAATATCACTTCCTAAAATTAAATATTAAATACCTTAGTTGCCTACTAGATGTCTCGTTGGGTCAGTGTGTTGACCGCATACCATTCATCATATTTAGGAAATAAGTGTAAATAATTTTATTTAATATTTGTAAGAAATAACACTATGAGGTTTATTTTAACATTATTATGAGTTAGTTATTTTGACTCACCTCATAATTTTTTTTATGATTCCTGCAGATTATAGTTTTATTGCATCTATGCAACATTGTTGGTGCATTCTAATTGTTGTGTTTGCGGTTGTCATCCTATAGGTTGATTACTACTCTCTCTGTTGACTAACTGATGAACTTCCAAATCAATTTTTTTTTCTCTCTTTCCCAGGAATTTCAAAATTCATGGTTTTCTCTTTATTAGAAAAGTCTGCAATAGCTGCACATGCATGGTCATAAAAACACAGAATCAAAACTAAGGCCAAATTATTGAAACAATTAGATGAATCCAAGAAACTCACAATTTGGGAGAAAATTTACATCCACAAGAATAAGGAGAAAACTATGAAATTTGATATTCCTGGGGAGAGAGAAAAAAAATGTATTTGGAAGTTCATCGGTCGGCTAAAAGAGGGAGCAGAAATCAACCTACAGGATGACAACCACAAACACAACAGTTAGAATGCATCGACAATGTTGCATAGATGTGATGAAACTATAGTCTGCAGGATATCAAAAAAATATGAGGTAAGTCAAATTAACTAACTCATATTAATTAAGTGTAACTAAATTAACATGGTTTAATAACTCCTAACAAAGGAGAGGCTAAAGTCCATCATTGGGCTGTTACGACATAGTAAATAGATCCAATAATTATAATATTTGGTCACTTTATATTAATGAATTTTTAGCAGTGGTTGATTGATGTTTCTAGATGCGAGTTTTGGTGTGTGGTTGAGCATGCTGAAGTCTCAGTGTCGACCAGCTGGCTCCACTATCTGCACATTCTTATTGTTCACGTTAAACAAGTATTGAAACTATATTTTTTTATAATGTAGTACTGAAGCTAATATATTAGTTGTAGATCTTGCTTCAAGATTATCAATACATAATTCTAATAGAGTAATTTTATAAAAAACAGAAAATTTACAAAATGTTAGAGGAAAAACTTTGGTCTTAATATTTACTAACCCATTCACACCAGGAGATAAGTGTTGTTCACATATGAATTGATATTTTTAAAAGGACATAAGTCACACTGACTCAGTTTTAGAGAAAATTAAAAAAAAAAACTGTTTCAATGTTAAAATAGATTAGATATGTGAAGATCACAGAGGAAAGACAAGGAATGTCACAAATTTAACACTGACTATTTAACTCATGCTCCAAATAGAAGTGAATGACCAATCACATTTCAATGAATATTGATTTACAACCAATCACAATCTTTTTCACCTCGATTTTATCAATTTAATTTTATCACTTTAAAATTATGCTCCTCCTTTTTAACATTCTGAATAGGTCAGAGTATTATTTTGCAGTGACTGACTCTCTAAGAAATATGTTGAATATAGCAATTTATATATTAAGATCTAAGAATTCTAGAATGCATGTGGCTACCAGATTGTATATATAGTGCACAAATGTAACCAGATAGTGCTTGCAGGATATAATATAAAAACATTTGTAGCAATTGATTACCGGTTTATCACAAAAAAAAAATAAACCACTGTTTGCACTTTCTTAAATGTATTATTTCCCAGGAACTTACGTTCCAGAAAAATATAATTGACATATTTGCTTCATGGGACATCAGAAATTAATTAATAACCTATAATGTTGGTTATAAACAGTTTGATGTGTTTCATTTTTTCTCCACAAGGGTGCATTCTTACAATATTGCAATCCTTTGGCAATAAATAATATGATCTGGTTGCAGTGATAAACAAATGAAGCATAACAAATATTTCTCATTTGTTTTCAAACATCGTTGTTTACATTAAATACGGTATATAAATATTTTAACCACTCTAGTGGCTATGACATAAGGGTTCGTCATGTCTGATCCCTCCTGTAGTGGCTATGATGAGCGGGCACGTCACGCCTTAAGTTTAACACAGTGGCTAAGACGTCTATGCTCGTCATGCTTGTTGTAAGTATGTAAAAATTCAAGACTCTACCAATCCCATGGATTTTTTTAAACTATTTATTATGCAAGAAATTTGTGATCATATAAGTAATGAAACAAATCGCTATGCTGAGCAGTTCCTAAAAAAACACATTTAATAAAAGATAGATCAAGAGCCCATAAATGGAACGAAACGAATAATGACAAAATAATTAATTTGCTGACATTTTTGTTATTACAAGGGTTACACTAAAAACCTGAATATAAAAGTTATTTTTCAAGCAGTAAAATTTTGGAAAGCCCAATATTTTTGGAACTTTTTTTCACAAAGGAGATTCCACCTTCTGATTAAATTTTACATTTTGTAAATAATGAGGAGTATGATGAGGCGACATGTGGATTTAAGAGAGTATACAAATTCAAACAGATTTTAAATCACCTTAACGATAGATTTAGAAGTGTTTACACTCTGGATTATGATATTTTGATAGATGAGTTGTTGATGATGTGGAAGGGAAGACTAGCTGGAAAGTGTTCATTCCTTCTAAACGTTCCCGATTTGGCATTAAATCATTTGAATTATGTGAGGCAAAATCGGGCTACGTGTGGAACTTACATATTTAGGGAAGGATACAATATTCGACCAGTCGTCAAAAAATTAGGCTGATGGGTCCAAAGTTGTGTTGCAACTAATGAACCCTCTCATGTGATATATGGTTACCATGGACAACTGGTTTACGAGTCCTGATTTATTTGAAAATTGTGTCAACAAGGAACTGACGCAATTGGAACTTTACGCCAAAACAGAAAAGGTGTAAATATTGAAATAAGGGAAGCCAAGCTAAAGATGGGAGAACATGTATCGTCCTAACTAACTAACTAACTGGCACTATTGAACCTGTATGTTCATGGCTGCACGGACATAAGCTCTCCATACATCTCTATCCTGAGCCAATGTTTTCCAATCATCTCTTGTATAATTGATTTCCCTCAAATCATAGTTAATTTTATTCTCCCACCGTATTTGTGATCTACAACTGGGCGTTTTCCCTCTGATTTTCCTACAAGAAGCTTCCATACACGTCTTTCATTCCCCATTCGTGTCACATGTCCTGCCCATCTCAGTCTGCAAGACTTAACCTGGCTGGCTTCATATAAAGACCATGTAATTCACTGTTATGCAGTCTTCTCACATGTATCAGCCAACAAGGATAAATTGATGGTGATGAAGTGGAAGGATAAGGATATTTGCATCATAAGTACAAATCATGATGAGAAGATGGTATCTACCAAGGTTCAAGGATAGGTCATCACAAAGCCTAAAGTTGGACTCAACTACAATTCGAAAATGGGAGTAGTAGATTTTAGCGATGCTCATCTTGTGAGTTATCATAGCACAAGAAAGAGGATGAAGAAATATTACCAGAACCAATTTAGGCATTTCATAGACATATGCTGCCTGAATTCATACTTGCTCTATGTCAAATCAGGGGGCAATATGAAATGTATGGAATTTCAATTTAAATTAATCGAGAACATGATACTCAAGTAATATAAATCTGAAAACATGTCCTCTGGTAGACCTGCAAAATTAGCGTCACTAACCAGGACAAATGTCAGTTATCCCACCATCAACGTCCAAACAGGAACCCAGGCGTCACTGTGTCCTATGCTATAAGAAAGGTGAACAGCGGTATCACACTGTCGTGGATTAGTAAGGGCGAAATGGGATGAAGTTGATATTCAACAAAATAAATCTAAGTAATTGTGAGTAGACTGCAAGCAAGCAGCATATAATTACATTTTCAATTTTCAGGTATAGGGACACATAGCATTGTTTGTTGCAATCTTATCATATACTTTGTTACAGCCCCTCCCCCCTCTTGCAAGTATACTGTTGTTGTATGAGTGAAGGTAAAAAAAAACATTCTAACTGGACTTGTCAGAAAAATGTACAAAAGTGTACTAGTTTACACTGCAGTTTGCCGGGCTAAATTTGACAGTTTCTTGGAATTTATGACACCCAACTGGATATTGAACGACTGGGAAAAAAATGCATTCTTACAGGTTCAGTGTTGTGCATGCCAAAGCTAAGCAGTGGCGTGCTTACATGTTCGTACAATTTATTTTTATTATTTTTTTGTCTATTTGTTAATATTTTTATTTTTTATTTTATTTCAATTATATTTTCTCCTATCGTTAATGCATATAGAGAAACTACAATATTCACATAATATAAAAATCTTTATTTGAATTATTTAAATAACATATTAACAGTAATATTAGCATTAGAAAGTAAAATTGTAATTCTTCAAAGAAATACAAAATTTAAATCCCACTGAGGGTAGCCACTACCTGGTTTAAACGTCCCATTGAAGGAGGCGCACTGTAAATGTGTAGCTACCACTTAACTGATTAAAATAACTATATTTAAATAACGAATTCTGAGTAAACAGTTTAATTTTATTTGTTAAATATTCCTGACAAATGTCTTCTTGATTTCCAAATTCTCTAGATAAATTGGAAATCACTCGTGGCTTTACTTATGATGAGAAAATCATCTCGCCTCATAATTTGTCTTCTTTTTCAAAGTATTTCAGAGTAATTATTCTCCATCATCAGCATTTCTCAGGTGTTGTTCTGTCGTGATGCACATATTTTGCTCCATCTGTTGATAGACCGATGAAACTCCAAATCACATTCTCCGAAAATTTCAAAATTTGTTAATTTCTTCTTCTTGTTTTTTTAATGTAGATTTTTCCCCAAACTGTGAGCTCTTTAGTTTTTCCTATTTATTTTATTAATATGGCATTTCTTTCAAATTGATGTTTTTCTGATCAATTGTGAGCGGCACATTTTTCTACTTTCCCATTTTTGACATTCCTAAGATGTTCCTTCACTCTGGTTTTCAAGTTTCTTTTTGTTTTTCCTATGTAGATTTTATCACAATCTCCAATTGATTTCTGATAAATACCCAATTTATTTTCTTATTCCATTTTCTCATTTTTGTTGGATTTAATTTTGTATTGAGGCTAAAGTCATTTTTTAGTGCCAATCTTTTAACTTGTGTTGCTTCATAGGAAGATATGTAAACTTAATGAATTTTATATTTTCTTCTTTATGTTTTTGAAGCTTACTTTCATTGATTAATTTTTGTCTTTTGAATTTATTTATTTTGCTATTTATCATGCTTTCTTCAAATCCATTCTCTCTTATTACGTTTATTATGAATTCTTTTTCTTTAACATAATTCTCTCTGTCCATGTGTATCTTTACCAATCTATTGAAAACTGCCTCTTTGTGAGCAATGTGTAGCTTTAATATAAGTATCTCATGTACAGCCTTTGAAATAATTGTAGGAGTATAGATCATTTTCAGCTCTCAGAATGAAGCCACCGCGCATGATCAGAGATCAGTTATTTGGTTCACAAGTATACAACTATTTGAGAAACTATTTCGTTGTATGTCGTTCAATGGAAGACAATGTCATGTAAATAAGTAGTGCGGTAAATACTGAAAATAAAACGAAGCAAAAGAAATGAAACAAAAGAAAGAAAGTTAATTGAAATAAGGAAGAGAAAAAAAAAGCATGACAGCAGGATTGAACGCGCTACCTCATGCACAGGAAACAGAAGCTCTCTCCACTAGACCACAACCATCTCTTCTAGAAAATGTCTGTATGAAGCAATTCAGAACTTCATGACTTACTTGGATAATGAAATTAGATTAATTTAAATTAATCAGACGCATTTTTGTATTAGTAATGAAAATAAATAATTTTTTTATGCCATGTGTTTTGTAAACAATGAGATGTTACAATCATTATTCATTTTCTATATATACCACCACTGTGGTCTCGAGGTAGCGTGCTGCCTTGTCACGCAGCGGGCCCCGGTTCGATCCCCGGTCAGGGCAGTTTTTCTGGGTGAGGTTTTTATCGGAATTTTTCCTCACCTGTAAGACAAATGTCAGGAAAACTTTAAGGCCCAAACGGTCCCCGAAATCATATGACTATCATCCTTATCATTATCATCCTTACCATTATCATCATCATCCTTCACCGGTGTGGAAAGCAACGGGAAGCTACCACACCTACACAATTCCCTAGTAAAGCTGCAAGCATAGCATGAAAATGCTATGATTGCAGTGAAGGACCTGCCTTCAGGCAGAATTACTATGGATGGATATATATATATATATATATATGAGCTGTTTGCTTTAATTTATTTATTTCCATATATTCCATTCCATAGTAATTCTGCCCAAGGGCAGGTCTTTCACTGCAATCATAGCATTTTCATGCTATGCTTTGCAGCTTTACTAGGGAACTGTGTTTGTGGTAGCTTCCCGTTTATTTCCCCACCTGCGAAGAATGATGATGATAATTATAAGGATGATGATGATGGCCGGATGATTTTCAGGGACCATTGGGCCCTAAGCTTCCTGACATTTATCTTAGAGGTGAGAAAAACCCCGAAAAAAACTCACCCAGGAGCCTGTCCTGACCGGGAATATTTCTGTATATATATATATATAAGCTACCAAGTCCCCAATAATCTAATAAATGCTATAAAAAGTTTATATGAAACCACATTTATAAAAGTAAAGTTAGATCATGGGAAAATAACAGATAAATTTGAAATTAACCAAGGTTTAAGACAGGGATGTGGACTATCTCCATTACTGTTTATTCTATATCTAAATAAAATTGTCCAGGAGTGGAAAAAACTAAACCCCCCAGGAGTAAAATATGTAGAGGAAATCAAATACAAACAATAATCTTCGCAGATGATCAAGTACTTCTAGCGGAGAATGAAGATGATTTGCAGAGATCAGTGTTTAAATTGCAGAATACCCTAGAAAAATACAACATGAAAATATCTGAAAATAAAACCAATCCATGGCAATCACTGGAAAGGAACTTTCGAGAGTAAAAATAATAATAAATAATAAACCAATAGAACAAGTAACACACTTTAATTATTTAGGTAATAATATATCACAGTTTCATAATCAAAAAGATGGAAACAAATTTAGAAAAATATAACAGATTAAATGGTATAATTAGGAGAAATTTTGGAAAACAAATGAGGAAAGAAATCCAATTGAGATTTCATAATCCATAGCCAAACCTGCTCTACTATACGGAAGTGAATGCTGGACACTTCGAGCAAAAGATAAATCCCGCATTAATAGTTCACAAATGAGATTCCTCCGATCACTAACTGGAGTAACATTAAGGGATAGAATGAAAAGTGATGAGATAAGGATGCAGTGGAATAGTATGGAAATGGTTGAACATATACAAAATTATCAGATTAAATGGTTCCAACACGTCCAGAGAATGTCAAATTCCCGTTTACCAAAGATGATTTACCACCTCAACCCTAATGGCAAAAGAGACCTCGGAAGACCCTTCAACCGATGGAAGGATCAGTTTTTGTAGTCGCAGAACGGGCATCATCACCCAATACTGCATTCGGAAGAAGAAGAAGAAGAAGAAGAAGAAGAAGATATATACAAATTTATTTATTTATATAATGAAGCCTGGTAACATGTAGGCATTGTGAAAATTAATGACGTTATTAAATAATAATAAATAAAATAATAAAATCTACCTGGCCAGAATTGAACATGGGCCCATGTCGTTGGAAAAAGAGCATTTTACCGACTGCTCCACTTAAGCGAACAATCAAATGCTGCATGAAGAGAGACTTATGCCATCTGCTTTATACTCAAATGAGTCAGAATATGTAACAACGTACTGGTGTGAATTGCTCTTCAAAACTCTAAACTTTCCATCATCAAGATTTGTGCCATCATTTTTTTCAGAGGCTGTACATTCAAAATTCTATCTTATATTTCTCTCCATTTTTTTGGTAAATTTAGACCTAAAAATGGTATTTGTCTATCATTTTCAGTTTCCATCATAAACTTTATAGTTTGACTTTGAATGTTTAACAGTTATAAAACATCCTCTGCATGTTTGTAATTTACAATATCAAATACAGAGTGTTACCAAAAGGAGTGCAGATTTTTCGTGTGGCGATAAGGAACATCCATACAAGTATTTTAACACAATGAATCTTGGGTCAGAAATGCATTTTCTACAGAATAAAACAGCATTTAGAATTGTTGAACACGTTGTTGTTCATTTATTAATTCTAAGAGAAATGGAAGGTATTACATGTTGTTTTACAGTAATTGTTGGAGATGACAACCAAAGACCAATGTTTTATTCTGCAGACCCACAACTACGACCCAAGGTTCATTGTGTTAAAATACTTGTATGGATGTTCCCTACCACCACACAAAAAATCTGCACTCATTTCAGTAACACCTGTATGTATTAATGCCACAAATATCTATTGCGAAAATTTAATTTTAATGTTTGAACAAATCTTGTTTTTTTTAAAAATACAATAGAAAATGACATTAATAGGTTTACTTAATAATTAAGTTATTTTCTAAGTTATTTATATATAATTATGTTTACGGTTGTTTTTGTTGAACATATGTTTCAAGGCTTGTTAGCTCCATCTTCAGCTGTTACAGACTGAACAGCTGAAGATGGGGCTAACAAAGCCTTGAAACATATGTTCAACAAAAACAACCATAAGAGGTAAGAATATACAGACAAAATAACTTATTTAAATCTTGTTATTCCCCATTATAGCAAAACATGAACTGTTCATTCCATATTTCTCCCAATATTTATCATTAGCAATTGAAAGGTTAAAAAATTTAACTAAATATCAGGATTATTTATATTTTTGTAATTCCTTGTTATTTACCCTGTAGTCTTCATATGTGCTTTACTTTTTTCAAAATAATTATCATCATATTCCCCTCATGAAATTAGGCAATTGTTAATCCATTTTTGGTTCCAGTTAGACAGGATCCAGAATATGTTTTGTGGATGTCCAGTCTCTCATACCTATGAGTGTTTTTTTTCTTTGCTTCTAAAGTGACAGCTATGGTGATCTTTTTTACTTTGAAATGTAGAATCTATTTTTTTCTCTTTTACAAAAACATCACAAGCATTCCAGTGTACATAAGTTACTATATTATCTACCGAATATGTTTACCTGTTATCCCTTGCTTTGAGGCATCAATTTCAGTATCTATCCAGTTTCTATTTAGCTGAAACTTGAAAATAAAGTGGGGTTATTAGCTTCCAGTGATGTGGCTGCTACCTTCAGTTCCCAGACAGGCTCTGCTTATTAATAAAATCATTATCATCACCAGTACAACTTATGTTCTTTTAAAAAAAATTATCCATATTTTTTTATAGTCCATACATCATACGTTGGAAAATAAGTGAAGATCTAGGAAATATTTTACAGTATTTTGTACATACCATACCTTGCATGTTTACTTTTTATATTTTAATATTCTTAACTATATTCTATTTAGAGAAAGATAAAAACTGGTACAACTGTTCTCTAAATTTGTTCATGGATGCATCACACATTTTTTATTCTAGTAGTGTTGTGTTTTATCTCAAAAACATACTCCCAGTAAAATTTCCAATTAAACTCTTTTGGAAGATGTAACAGAAATTCAATGGCTGGTAGTAAGCAAGAATATAGTGTCCCACAATACTGCAGGGATCGTTTTCACATTGTTTTCTCGTAATAAAACACAACAGATGATCGTGAAAAATTCCACAATAACTTTATTTGATTCCATAAACTTTTAGTTACTGTTCACTAACAAATTGTTGTAGTAATTAATCTTGCTTTAAAGTTTATCTATCACACGATTATTTCCAATTTCAAATGCTTTTACTTGCCACTGTTTTTTCTTTTTTACAGTTCACTTTTGTACTAATTTAAGCTATAAGCTCATTTTTATGATGAAAATATGTAAATTAATACACTCAAGCAAATGGTCTAAATCCATTTTTAAAGATAGAATTTTTTACATATAAAGCTTGAGGCCCTCCATGGTATCTTTACCTTGTCATGGTAGAGTGGCTTGCGTGCTTAAATGATCCTGAGAGCTATGCCGGCGGTAGCATTGCTGCCGATAGGGTTACCCATGCCGGACTGGTCGAAGGTGATAAGCCAGACGAAATAAGTACCTTGGTCGAAAGAGTGACGATCTTTCACCGTAAAAATACAATCGTCAAGAAATGCGGACATGGGTTCATCTGGGGTAAAATTTTCCGGAGGTCAAATAGTCCCCCATTTGGTTCTCCGGGCGGGGACTACTTCAGGGAACCCATGCCAAAGGCTCAAACACAGGGACATGTTCCTAGGAACATGGAATGTTAGGACTTTATACAATAGCGGGGCACTAGAGATATTAACGCGGGAATTGGATAAATCGCCCTTGGATATAGTCGCTTTACAGGAAGTTAGGTGGCCAGGAGAAGGTAGTCAGGAATCAGGAAGCTTTGCATTATACTATGGGGGTGCAGAAAGACCTGCATTTGGAACGGGTTTTTTAGTCAGAAGGAGGATCCTATCCGCTATCCGAGATATTAAGTTTGTTAGTGATAGGATATCATACATAATTCTAAAGGGTAAACGACATGATTTTATAATTGTAAATGTACATGCCCCCACAGAAGATAAAGATGACAAGATCAAGGATGAGTTCTATGAAGAATTAGAATGCTTATTTGATAGCCTTTCACGATATCATATGAAAATTGTCTTAGGAGATTTTAATGCAAAAGTGGGGCGGGAAGATATATTCAAACCGACAATAGGCAAATTCAGTCTTCATGAAGATAGTAACGACAACGGGGTTAGATTAGTCACATTTGCCACATCAAAGAATCTGATTGTTAAGAGCACAACATTTCAGCATAAGGATATTCATAAATACACCTGGACGTCCCCAGATGGAGAAACTCGGAACCAGATAGATCATGTATTAGTGGATAAACGCTGGCACAGTAGCATCATTGATGTTAGATCAGTTAGAGGGACAGACTGCAATTCGGATCATCATCTGGTCAGAGTGAAAATCAGACAACGGCTATCGCTTATGAGAGGAACAAATGCTAAAGATGATTCTGTAAAATATGAATTAAAAAACTTGAAAAATGATGAAATGCGGCAAGAATACCAAATCAAAATTGCTAATAGATTTGAAGTACTGGAATCTTCAGATGACAATGTGGCAAACGAAGAAGAAACTGATATAAATAAAGAATGGGAGGCTATAAGAGATACTATTAAATTGTCAGCATCAGAAAGCATTGGTTGTTTAAAAAAGAGGCAAAACAAGAAATGGTTTGATGAGGAATGTGCCGACATTGTAAAGAAAAGAAAGCTAGCAAAAATGAAATGGTTACACGAGCCAAATGAGGTAAATTTAGAGCAATTGGGTAGTATTAGACGGGAAACCACCAAGTTACTAAAGAGTAAAAAGAGGGAATATTTGAGAGAGAAGATTAATGATCTTGAAATGAATGCAAAAAATAGGAACATTAGAGAATTATATCAGGGAATTAGTATAGAGAAGAAAGGGTTTCAGGCTAGAACAAACATAATTCGGAATGAAAATGGGGATATGATTGCAGATTCTAGGAGTATATTAAATAGATGGAAAAGTTACTTTAATCAGCTATTAAATGTACATACAGAACAGGACATTGAGGAGGATAAGTTACAGACAGCAGAAATGCTAGTCGCAGAGCCAAGTGCATTAGAGGTTGAAATGGCGATTGAAAAATTGAAGATGTATAAAGCATCAGGTTCAGATGAGATCCCAGCAGAACTGATAAAATCAGGGGGAGAAAAATTGATGGACAAGATACGCTGGTTGCTTAGTATGATTTGGGAAAAAGAAGCTCTTCCAGATGAATGGAAGGAATCAATTATCGTACCAATTTATAAGAAAGGAGATAAAACTGATTGCAACAACTACAGGGGCATCTCATTACTTTCAACTTCGTACAAAATTCTAACAAATATATTAGTAAGCAGACTTACTCCCTATATTGATGACATTCTAGGAGATCATCAATGTGCATTTAGAAGAAACAGGTCTACAACAGATCAGATTTTTAGTATAAGACAGATTTTAGAAAAGAAATGGGAATATAATGGTACTGTACATCAACTATATGTAGACTTCAAAAAAGCATATGATTCAATTAAGAGGGAGAAGTTATATAGTATCCTGCTGGAGTTCGGAATTCCTAAAAAGTTAGTTAGACTTATACGAATGTGTCTAAATGGCTCAAAGAGTAGGGTGCGTGTAGGCAAACAGTTTTCAGACACTTTTGAAATCCAGAATGGGTTGAAGCAAGGAGATGCACTATCTCCTCTACTATTTAATTTTGTACTAGAGCATGCCATTAAATCTTTAGAGAATGAGGAAGGCTTACAACTGAATGGTATTAATAAGCTGTTAGTTTATGCTGATGATGTAGTACTACTGGCCGATAGCGAGGAGATACTAAAGGCCAACACGCACACACTATTGAGTAACACTAAGAAATTAGGACTGGAAGTAAATATCAGTAAAACTAAATATATGGTCACACGTAGAAATTCAGTATATAATGGAAATGGACAGCTAATGACAAATGAGGGAAATTTTGAGGAAGTGGCTGAATTCAAATACCTAGGAACAATAATCACAAATAGGAATGAGATGCACAAAGAAATTAAACATAGGCTCAATTCTGGAAATGCATGCTATTATGCATTGCAGAGACTTTTGATGTCCCAACTCCTTTCAAAAAACGTTAAGCTGAAAATATATAAAACTATTATTCTACCAGTTATATTATATGGGTGCGAAACATGGACTCTTACTTTAAGGGAGGAAAGGAGATTACGAGTATTTGAGAATAAAGTTCTTAGGAAAATTTTTGGACCAAAGAGAGATGAACAGACAGGTGAATGGAGAAGACTACATAACAATGAACTACATGGTCTTTATAGGAAGCCAGATATAATAAGAACAGTTAAGTCTCGTAGACTGCGATGGGCAGGACATGTTGCACGTATGGGGAATGAAAGACGTGCATGGAAGCTTCTTGTAGGAAAGCCAGAGGGAAAACGCCCAGTTGGTAGATCAAGAATGAGGTGGGAGAACAACATTAACTATGATTTGAGGGAAGTAGATTATACAGGGAATGATTGGAAAGCATTAGCTCAGGATAGGGATGTATGGAGAGCTTATGTCCGCACGGCCATGAACCTATGGGTTTGATAGTGCCAGTGAGTAAGTAAGTATAAAGCTTGAGGTCTTGAGTTCAACTCCTGATTCAGGCATACATTTTTCTTTTAAATTTATTGGAGAATATTTTTTGAAAAACTCGCCTCATAAATTTTGTACTTTTCATGTTACCATGGTTTCTGATGACATATCATCTATCATCAGACGAGATGTCATCTGAAATCATGGTTTTGTAAAAAGCATGAAATTGATGAGGTGAGTTTTTCAAAAAATTTTCTCCAATAAATTTAAATTTTTATAATCTCATATTGTTTACTTCCCAACATTTATTTTAATATAATTTTTTCTGTGTTTTTATTATTAATTTAATATTTCTCACTGAAGGACAGATTATATTTAAAGAGAAAAATTATACACTCAGACTGGGGTTAGAACCAAAGGTCCTGGGTCTGAGTTATAATTTTTTCTCTTTAAAAATAAATTTTTCTCTTTGATAATTTTTTTTATTGCCTATTCAGTGACAAAATAATATTATACATAGTTTTAGTAATTTAAATTTGTTTTATATTTCATTTTTATTCTAATATGATTGCAATTATATAAGCTTATGTGAGAACACAGCTATAGAATTTTACTACCAGCAAATACTGCTGGTTTATATAATTTTTATCTTTCTTTAAATATACTATAGAAACATTATGTCTTGCCTTTCAACAATTTGTTACTTTTATACTGTTATGTTTTGTTTCTGCTTCTTCCTCTTCTTTATCTTAAGGGCATATACATTAGATACAAAACTCTCTCTTCATGGTAGAACAGAGCCTGGCTTTCCAGCAGACTGCTGGCCTCATGACTATAGTAGAGAAATATCTTATATTTAATCTCTTATACTGTTAGTTTCTGTTTCTGCTTTTAAAAGCATATCTAAAAAAAGTTAAATTTAATAAATCTGTAGTCATTCCCAAGTTGGCTAAATTGACCCCAGAGGTTGACTGTGACCTGCTATGGGTCCAGATCAGTGAAAACAAAAGTGAGTAGCACTGTATCAACTGTCAAAAATCATGGTTTTATATGATTTCATAAACATTAATTTTATTTAACATTCATAACAGCTGTTTCAATATGCTGTATTTTCTTCAGACGAATGTCATAAATACAAATATATTTTCTAAATACACATGTTTTTTTTTATTCAATACCACCACGTTATCATTTCAACATTCTGGTATTCTCTCCTGGCATGGTGTAATTGTAACCCACTTCTGAGGTTGGGGTGCATGGAAGGCGAAGTTATGCTGCACCAATGATAGGTGATGATGGTGGTAATTATGCACCAGGAGAGACCTTAATCTCAAACTTAATGAATATGTTAATGGTGGCCAGATGATATTCAGGGACCGTTTGGGCCTTAAAGTTTCCTGACATTTGTCTTACAGGTGAGGAAAAACATAAAAAAAAAACCATCACGCAGGAAACTTTCCCAACCGAGAATCAAAACCGGGCCCGCTGCATGACAAAGCAGCATGCTACCTCAAGACCACAGCGGTGGCCTATACACAAAATGTCATAAATACAATAAATGTTTTATTTACACATAAAGATACAGTTTATTGAAACAGCTATCATGAATTTTGTTTAGTTGTTTCTTAACTCACCTCATACTTCTTAACTCCCAAGCAGACTCGAGTTTCTTCACTTCATTTGTGACATTCTCAATGCTGTTATTTCCTACCTACATAACTTAAGCAATTATGAATGTTAAATAAAATTAATATTTATGAAAATCGTATAAAACTTTGATAATTTTATTTATTAAATAGCCTATAACATGGATTTTCATTAATTAAACACCAAATCAATTTATTTTAAAATACAATAGGAAGTAACATTAAGAGGTTTGTTTAATAATTAAAACTTTTGTCTGTTCATTCTTATCTCTTATATTTGTTTTTGTCGAACATATGTTTCAGAGCTTTCTTAGCCCCATCGTCAGCGATTACAGTCTATGATCGCTGACAATGGGGCTAAGTGGCTCTGAAACATATGTTCGACAAAAACAACTCTAAGAGGTAAGAATGAACAGACAAAATGTTTTAATTACCAAATCAATTGATTGTCAAAAATATTTGATGTTGATGAATTTTTAAACATTCAATATTAAGAAGACAACATAGGAAAAAATGGCACGTCATCTACAAGACAAAAAAATTTGGGGACTTCTTGATCTATAGTTATAGCAAATAAGGTAATGAAGCCTGTTTTGATCCAGAAACATGTTTGTATGTATGAGATAATATCAGCTCTCTGTTATGAGAACGAGACATGGTATCTATGAAAAAGTTATGAAAGTAGAATTACAGCTAGTGAGATGAGGTTCATGCACTGAACACCAGGTGAGATCACTGAACAAAATGATGACATCCATGAGGAATTGAAAGATTACATTAATTGGTATCAACAGAACTTGCATCAACATGTGAGTTATAAATCTAGATCCAGGATTCCTAAGGCAATTTTAAAGAACCAAACAAATGGTGGAAGATCATTGGGACAACCTAGGAAGAGATGTTTGAAATTTTTTTGTAGACCTTAACAGTCTTTTTAGGACCACAACACAAAAGGAAGAAGAAGATGATGATGACATTGATCTAAAGATACAGAAACTGTCTTTGTCTTTCACTTTGCCTGAGTGGTCTAAGGCTTGATGCAGAGCTATGGGACTCGCTGTTTGTAGTTCTCATCCATCTATCTACACTGTCATAACAGCCCACTGTTGGTTTTAGCCTCTCGGAGTTACTACACCAAGTTAATTTAGTTAAGATTTTTTAACTTTTACAGGAATTAATCATTATGAGGTTTAATTTATAATAAAATCAAATGTTTCTTACCTCTCCTCATACAAATCTTCTAAGTAGATCGTGATTTCGAGACCATAACGGTCTCATCTTCAGTACTATTTTGGCGACTGATGTTATGTCAATCGGAAGAAACTCTTATTCTTCCTTCTGTTGAACATAACATCAGTCGCCAAAATAGTACTGAAGATGAGACCGTTATCATCTCAAAATCGTGATCTGCTTAGAAGATTTGTATGAGGAGAGGTAAGAAACATTTGATTTTACTATTAGTTAAGCTTATTTCCCAATGATGGCATGAATGGTATGCAGTCAACATACCAACTCAATGAGACATCTATACACTGTCCGCTCTTAAAGTGATCCTTATCAAAACAAAACCATGTGATCTGCTCTCTTTTCATTGGTTACGGACACCGACATATGTTGTAGAAGCAATAAGTACGCAAAAAAGTAGTTCCCTTCATTAAATTAAAAATATATGTCCTCTGAATATATTTGCTATTCTTTGTGAATGAAAATAATATTCAAAACATAGAAAATATTCTAAAATATACCTAATCAATAATTACAACTTAAAATAGTTTATTACATATGGGTGATGCATTTGAGTCATGCTTCAGTCGATTCTCATGAAAGAAAATGGCTAAAAGTATCGAGTCTTCTGTTGCTGTGTCGTCATCTCCCTGTCAAAAGTGACAGTAATTATGGCATGAATGGCGGAAGGATATTACTTCTACAATGCACATCGGTGTCCATAACCAATGAAAAGCGAGCAGGTCACATGGTTTTGTTTTGATGAGGATCACTTTAAGAGCAGACACGGTATAGTAGGAAACTAACATATTACTAGGATGAAAAGGTCGATAAATTTTGTTTAGGGGCCTCTTTATTCATGCTTAAAAATTGTATATGAGTTTGAAAATCTTCAGATTCGGGACCCTCTCCAGAGGACTTGCTCCATGGATTTTTCCATCCTTAAAAAAATTAATTTACCCCAGCCAGGTTTGAACCTGTGACCCTCAGAACAGAGGCATGGAACATAACCACTTTGTCCACTGCAGCCGACTTTTTAGTTCCCATAGCAGAAGAAATTTCCTCATGGAAATTTTGTCTGTGTGGGATCAGTTCACAATTATGAGGAATTTGGGTCGCTATAATAAATGGCAAATCCAGGTTAAGATACCAATTAAAATGGCTAGGAGATCTGATATACTGACCACATGTCATCCCTATACTGGCTGGAAGATCACCATCCTCCTCTGTAATTGACACATTTGCAAGCCAAGTGCCTCTTAATATTTGATGGAGAATGAAAAAAAAAATGGTATCTTCTGTCAGAACCCAGGTCTCATATCATTATTGGTTTTATTAGAATTTTATGCATCATAATTTTTGTTTCACAAGTAATTTTGTATATAGAATAACATTACAATTTTTAATTTTTTACTTGAATTAGTAGATTTTTTCTCTGTATATGCTCATTAGATTTGAGTAGAAATTATTTCTTTGGCTTTAAATATTGTAGTTTCTTGTTTCAGATTTTTTGCTTGCTTATAACATTTTTATATTTTGCCATAACTATTTCATATGAATCATCATCATCATTATCATAATTTAACATTTCCAATTATGTGTGTGTGGATTGTCTCTCAAACATTGCATGCCGAAACCTACCTTGAAATTTATCCCAGAGAAGCATTCTGATATAAGAAGACCGTGTCCAAAAAATTATCTACTGTTTTTAACTACAAGGCACAGAAATTGAAGCTAGACTCCAGCAATGGCAATCCACTGTACAGAGCAGATGAACTTCCTGCATGAGTAAGGGTCGAATCTATGAATGCATTAGACCGTAAAAGGCATTCTCTGCTGAGAAAGTTGTATCATAATACGATTTTGCTTACTCAGAAATCTGTTCATGCGACAATAATTGTTGAAATTCATAAGCTACCTGACGAGGTGACTTAAGAGAGAAACGAATCATGAGAATTCCAAAGGGAACCGATGGTAACCAATGTAGTTTGAAACCTTGCCGCGTACCTTGCTGCTTTATCCAAGATGTCGGACCTTGAAGACTTCGATCATGTTTTTGGTATATGCAGAGAAGAGGAATTTGATAGAGTCTACCAAAGAATTCAACTGGAAGAACAGGAGAATCGGCGTAATATTGCACGATGCAGACGTCGTTGTATACAGTATTATTTGCGGGACGCAAGCGTAAATTGTTCCTCTAGCAGACGAAAATAACGGAAGTGGTTTTATCGCTGAGAATTCTGGGTAATTTCTTGCCAATATTACGAAAACGACGACTTTCATGCATGACCAGTTAGTGGGTAGCTAATTCAATCTTTGCACTTGGTCACGGTGAGTCAGCTCGCCAGTGATTGGAAGTAATTTGAGTAGAGACTAATGTATTTGCATGCGGCCCTAAGAGTAGAGTAAAGTGAGACAGGACATGATACAGACAGCAGTTAGTTAGGGTTATCCAATCTCCCAATTCACAAGTTTTATTAATTCCCTTTAGTTAAAATGAGAGATTTTGCACTGGATATTAATGCATTGCAGTTAAAAAAGCAGATAATTTTTTGGACACAGGCTTAGTACATCAAATTGTTTCTCTGAAAGAAATTTCAAAGTAGGTTTCGGCATGCAGTAGTTAACAACTCCCTTGTTAGAGCATAACCTCTTCCACAAAGTTCTATCCACCCAGAGTTTTTCTTTATTTCCAGTCAGTCTGATGGACTGTTTGTTAACATGGTTGCCTCTGGTTCTAAGATTAGTGAGTTCATACCTGGCCAGAGTCAATGGATATTCAGGGCATTTAAAAATTCTTAGCATAAATGCTAGATTGTGTACCAGATGTCTGGATTAAATTCCACACCCCTTTGTAAGGAAACTATAGCCATGGATGATTTATCTTATACTTACGAAAGAACCTCAATCTTGAAAAAAGTTCTCATGAGCAAAATTTGTCAGCCCTTTCATGCCCAGATTTGAATTTCCGCACTAATGACCTTACCTGTTAAAGAGCATAGTTAAATAGAAAAATACTTCTTACAGATTTTCTTCCTCCAATTACAACCTTTCTTTACTAGATAAATTTTAACTTGGTTCAACCATGAGGTCCTTGGCCTTCTCAGGTTTCTTCTGTCTTTCATGAGCATATCCATAGCTATCCTTGGTATTCTAACCTCCTGCATCCTTCTTAGGCCTCTGAAGCATTTTAATCTTATTTTCCCTATTACTTCTGTCAATTTTAGGTCTCCAATGAATCACTAATAATTGATTTCTGATTTTTTCCCCCATTATTTTAAATTTAATTTCAAATCCTTATCCAACTTACATGAATATTTTCCTAAATTCAGGCGGCAAGAAAGTGCCAAGCCACATTTTCCTGATTCTGAGATAAAGAAATTTTAATATTTGTTTAAATCCTCAAATAAGAGACAATATTGAATTTTGATTCTAGAGATGAAATATGTTTTTCTAATACATTTTTAATGAAATACCAGTATATAAAATGGATTTCTGCAAAAATTGAAAATAGACTACATTACTTTTTTTAGGAATTCACACTTTGAGGTATTATTTATTTAGGTAAACTTTTATAACTCACCTCATATTCTTCTTCTTTTTAAACTAGTTTCAGAACTTTCTACTTCAGTTCCATCTTTAGTGAACAACAAAACAATGGTCATGAAATTACTGAAGATGGGAACTTAAGTAGAAAGTTACAAAACTAGTTTCAAATGAAGAAGAATGTGAGATGAGTGATAAAAGTTTACCTAAATATAAAAATTAGACTACATTACTTATGTACTTACTTCCTGGCACTACAGATCGATGTAATATTTGGCCTTTTTAACAAGAGCATTCCATCTTCCATGATCTAAAGCTTCCTGTCTCCAATTTCTCTTTCCCAATCCTTGAATATTCTTCTCTACTTCATTAATCCATCTACTTCTTGGACGGGGCATGTCATAGCGTGTAGTGGTTAAGGCAATATGCTACAAGCCAGAAGATCGATGGTTCGAGTCCCGATGGGAACTGACCCAAACATTCTGGCAGCACTATGGCCCTGGCATCGACTCAGCCTCTAATTCAAATGAGTACCAGACGCTTGTTCTGGGGATATAGGTGGCCATCACACAGGGCTGATAACCTGGCTGACATTAAGTGCCAATTGTCTAAAAAAAGTGGGAGCCTTAACCTCCTATTACCCCAAGGGCCTCCTGAGGCCTGTAGTGGGATCACTTTACCTTTACTTCTTGGAAATCATATTTTTCTCACTCCATACATCTTGTGTTTAAGTATTTTCTTTGATAGATCCTCTTCCAATATTTGGTCAACTTAATATTCCTGCTTTAAAATAGATCATCATTAATGTCATATATGTGTCTAGTGCAGAATCTGAAGCTGGAAAGTATAGTGGGTAGCATTGGAGCAAACATATATTTTTTTAATATTGAGTGGAGAACATATTTTTATTAACTCACCTCGTACAATTTCAAATTTCTTTGAAACCAATGGTCTCAAATAGATTTGAAATTGTATGAGGTGAGTTATTAAAAATATGTTCTCCGCTCAATATTAATGATATAACCTCATAATGTTTACTTCCCAACATTAATTTAAATATATTTTTTATTAATGTAATTAATTTTCTTATGTTATTTGCAGGATGTAACAAGCCACATGCTTCCCAAAATTCTGGTTCGTGAAGATATGCCAAAGCCTCACAGAAAAGTTAGCAGACTGAGAACCATTGGACATCAAATCAGGTAAACAAATAATCCACTTCTTCTACTACACTCCAGGGGATAGGGAATACTGCCTGTTCTGGCTTCAAAATATGTCTGACCATAATTATTTAAAAAAAAAATGAATGTCTAAATTAGGATTTGAACCTGAAACCTCTAGCTCTGTACCACTAGTGTGCTAACAATTACACTATTTCAGGCTTCCGATGCAAATGTTAATTCTTCTTCCTCAAATACAATTGTATTTATCATCAGAAACACATAGCCGTCACTACCAGTGCTATCTGGCGACTTCTAATTGAAGAAGACATTTTTAATGAGACATCACATCATTTTTATAGCAGTTAAGCATTATTGGTTTATTTTAGGAAGTAATAATTTGAGGTTCTTTTAATCAAGTTTTTTATGAGTCTGTACTATCTTACCTCAATTTAATGTTGATTTGTTCTAGAACATGTTGCAATTAGTCTTCTAATCATCTTCAGCTTGGCCAGACTGGTTGGATTTACGTTGTAAACCTGGGATGTCGATGTCAGCTCCCTCCTGCAGTTGGCCAAAGAACCAATTTTGGCCGACTGCAGGAGGGAGCTGACATTGACATCCAGGGTTTACAACATAAATCCAACCAGTCTGGCTAAGCTGAAGATGATTAGAAGACTAATCGAAACATGTTCAAGAACAACTCAACATTAAATTGAGGTAAGATAGTACAGACTAAAAATAACTCGAGTTGAGCATTATATTTCAACGTATTAATTTAAATTTTAACATTTACAATGATGACCATTAATTATTTTGAAAATATTTAGGGTTTATTTTTCTTTTCATAATAATTTTTGTCCATTATTATGAATTTTAAATTTAAATTAATAAATTGAAATGTCTGACCATCTTTTTTCTTGGTCTTCCCAGATGTCTTCCCCCTCAGGTCTATAGTACAACACTCTTCTTGGGATCATCTCTTTTGACATTCTATCAACATGCTGTCTCCATTCATTTTCATGGTTTATAATTTTTTCTTGCAAAGAATTTATTTCTAGCTCTTCCCTTATTTTTTTATTTGAGATTTTATCTAAAAGAGCACATTGTTTTATTGTTCTTAAAAATATCATTCCAGCAACCTGTATCTCATGTAAACAAATAATGACAATAATAAGTAATAGTCATCATCATCATCCTCTTATTGTGTCCTCCTTTCGGAAGGTCAATTCAGTGAGTAATAGTAATAATACTATTTAAGAAACTTACTTGAAAAACTAGAAGAGATAAATAAAGAACACTAAAATAAGATAAATTTTCAAATTGGATAAAATACAAGAGGAAACGAAGGATAGCAGAATAAGATGATATGGTCATGTTAAAATAATTGATACTGGAAGGATACCAACACCAAGACAAGCACTGGGATTTAGATTAGGAGGGAAGAGGGCATGTGGTACCATTAACAGCGATTCATCCATTAGATGGAGACTTTTAGTCTGGGAGCCACCTTGGTGCTTTTTGATAGGAGTAAGCTATGTCCCAGCACAAGATTTCACCTTTTCCCTTCTCTTCATCATCATCCCTTATACAACAAACTTTACACTACACAAACACATAAACATTTTTCTTCAAACATAAACAATCACTCATCCTATATACGATACAAGAATGCATTATCTATATAAATTGATCTGCCAAAGGGGCACTTAAATTGAAAATAGATTACATTAATGCCATCTATCTGCCTAACATGGAACTCAAAGCAAGAAAAGTGCAGCGGGTGGCATTAGAACATACAGATACACATCATCATCATAGTCCATTCTCGAATTTAGGCCATTTGTTGACCTGTTTTGGCCTCAATAGAAACACCATCTGAAAGTCTTTTGAGTGGACATCCTGGTCTTCTTATTCCTGCAGGTTCATAGCTTAACATTCTGTGGATCATCATATTTCAATTCCTTCTGGATTTTTTCATGTTGAGACATGCAAGTAAAGTTGAGATTCCTTAGGACGGGTTATTGGCCCAACACTAAGTATTCTAGTGGTAAGGCTGCTACCTTTCAGAAACACATCTTTTAGATACACATCTTTACCAAAATTCCAATGTCTTTCTATAATATTTTGAATACAAAATATCAGATCAGTAGTTGATCTTCTGCTCTAAAACCATATTGTTCTTGTAAAATTGTAGGCTTTCATGGCCGGTGTCTTGATTCTTGTTTAGTCGATGACGATGATGATGATGATGAGGAGGAGGAGGATGACGATGATGATGAATATTTGAGTTGTGTATTTTGACTCAAATATAATTAAAATAAACCTCATAGTGTTATTTTATACATATATTTAATAATAATTCTTGTTAATTGTAGATTCTTAAGACGCTTAGAATTGAGCCTTAAGAGACGTGAACGTCTAGTGAGTCCATCAGACAGTGTGGATAGTTGTGGCGAGGAAGAAGAAGATGGTGATGGATCACCACCATGCATGTCACCGTTATTGAGTCATCATCACCATCATCAGTGTCAGCAGGAACTTCACAAAAGCAGCAGTTTTGGTCATCTACAACAGGCTTCATCACGCATCAGCCGAGGCCGTCAGAAAAACAATGCAGCCAAACAGAAGAGAGCTAGTGGAGTAGAATTACTGCTGCCACCTGAAGACAGGGCTTGGCGTCACATACAAGTGACTGGAGGCAGTGGACATACTGACTAGAAATTTGGTAACTAATTGCATACTCAGTTTTTAACTTAATTTTTACAAGGGTTTCCAACCTCAAGTTTTCATAGCATTTTCAAAAATTAACACAGTTATTTATTAAAAATTCACAGGAAGTGACACCGAGGTAAATATCATAAGTAATCTCATGAGTGATTTCCATATCATTGATAAATTCACTTGTCAAAAAGTGACTCATGAATTTATCTAGAGGATTTGGGAATCAAGAGTGGCATTTGTTAGGACTAGTTATCAAATAAAATTAAGCTGTTTACTCAAAAACCATTATTTAAATATAGTTACCAGTATTTTAAAATATTTATATATGTAAATGGCGATGTTTGAAAACAAATCAGGAATGTGTGGTTATGTTTCAATTCTTTATTCACTGCAACTTATGTATTGCCAAATAGAATCGCAATATTGTAAGAATGCACCCTAGTGGAGCAAAAATGAAATGAATCAAACTGTATATTATAACCAACATTATAGGTTATTAATTTTTTTAATAAATAACTCAGTAAAATCATTATTTAAAAACACAATTATTGAACACACAATTATCAAATGTTTAGTTCAAAGAAATCTGTTCATTATTTGCTACATTCAATGTATTTATTGGAGAGTCAATCACTGCAAAATAATGCTCTGACCTGTTCAGAATATTAAAAAGGAGGAGCTTTTTTTATTATAAAAGCAGGAATTGGTAAAGAGAATTTGATAAACAGGGAGGTGAAACACAACTGTCATTGGTTATAAAACAAAATTCATTGAAACGTGATTGGTCATTGACTCCCATTTAGGACGTGAGTTAAATAGTTAATATAATTTATTATCACACTTATCAGTCGCATAGGATTCAGATGAAATTTCTTTAAATTAACTTGAATTAACTTAAAGTATATTTGCAATATACTTTAAGGTGAAATTTATATAACCCATAAGTCCTGCATGGGGACATGGGTGCTCCCTAGTGGGAGTTACTTAACCAAGCTAATTTAGTTATTTTGAACTTTTATAGGAATAAATCACTATGAGGTTTAATTTAAGATAAATTAAAATGTTTCATACCTCTCCTTACTTAGAAGATTGATTATGTAGAGAAGCATGAAACATTTTAATTTATCTTTGATTTAGTTATATTTATTTACCTATAGATGTCAACGAGTGACATGTAGTTAGCACATCGCCTCAATGAGACATTTAGTAGTCAACTAAGGTATTACTTTGATGGATGAAGGTCATTTAAATTTTGCAGAGAGGCCTTTTTCAGGCTTGAGGTTCTTTTATGAGCCTGAAAATCTTCAGACTCGAGACCTCGGCTTAAAGTCTCTCATGGAGGATTGCCCCTTGAAATTTCCTAAAAATTCATCAATTTTGGCCGAATTTGAACTTGCGATTCTCAAGACCAGAGGCAAAGAACATATCCATGGACCACTGTGGTCGACTAAGGCAAAATACAGTTTGTCAATTTTGGATAATAATAAATAATAATAATGCTAGTAATGTGGCCACAATTTTGTTGTTTTTAAACTAAACTTGACATTTAGCATTCCATTAAGAAAAGTTTAGTTGAGTCATTAACTAGCAAAATTGCTCTAGCAATTACAATTTTGGAATTTTTACAACTAAGCCAATTGAAATAAAACAAGTAAGGTATTAAAATTTTTACCTCATCTCATATCCTGTATCTTTAATTGTTCTTCTTACAAATTAACATACTAAATCCAAATCTAAACATTTTTCAATGTTAATATTATTCGTTTTTAAACACCTTAATGATGGACAAATTATATTTGAAAAGAAAAATATACGCCTAGACTGGGGTTTGAACCCAGGACCTTTGACTTTCTATGTCAATGCTCTTCCATCTGAGGCACCTAGGCCTCCAATCTAAACGCGTATTTTTCTCTTACACATAGTTAATACCCTAACCCCAAATGCTACGAGCCGTTGCTACGATTTTTGCAAATGGCGGCTTCTTTGTTAAGAAGACTTTTTATTGGGAATTTAAACATTACTTATAAAGCCAGTAGTGCTTCTTTCAATGTTAATATTATTCGTTTTTAAACATCTTAATGATGGACAAATTATATTTGAAAAGAAAAATATATGCCTAGACTGGGTTTGAACCCAGGACCTTTGACTTTGACTGGCTCAGATGGAAGAGCATTGGCATAGAAAGTCAAAGGTCCTGGGTTCAAACCCCAGTCTAGGCGTATATTTTTCTTTCAAATATAACTAAACATTTTTATAAATTTAATATCATGTTCTTCTTACAAATTAAGGTACTAAATCCAAATCTAAATACTTTTTTGATAAATTTAATATCAATATTTTTTTTTCATCTTTTTTCTCTTAAATTCATGAATCTTTTTAATATCTCTATTTAATTAAATGTATATAGGAAATGACACTATGAGGTTTCTTTTAATTATATTTGAGTTGTGTTTTTGACTCACCTCATATTTCTTTATTTTTATGCAGACCTAGGTTTCATCGCTAAACTTCGTGACATACTCAATGCCACACAACTACTGTCTTGCTATTGTCCCTCCTGCAAATTGATTTCTACACTCTCTGTTGGCTGACCGATGAACTTCCAAATCAAACCCTTCTCCTTTTCACCAGGAATTACAAAATTCATAGTTCTCTCCCTATTCTTGCAAATGTAAATTTTCTCCAAATTGTGAGTTCCTTAGATTTTTCTAACTGTTTAAGTAATTTTGCATTAATTTCAATTCTGTGTTTTTGACCATGCATGTGCAGCTATGCAGATTTTCCTATTTCTCCATTTTTAACATTTCTAAGGTGTTCTTTCATTCTTGTATTTAAATTCTTTTTGAAAGAACACTTTAGAAGTGTTAAAAATGGAGAAATAGAAAAATTTGCAATAGCTGCATATGCATGGTCAGAAACACAGAATTGAAACTAAGGCAAAATTGCTTAAATAGTTAGAAAAATCTAAGGAACTCACGATTTGGGAGAAAATTTACATTTCCAAGAATAGGGAGAGAACTATGAATTTGTGATTCCCGGTGAAAAGGAGAGGGGTTTGATCTGGAAGATCATCGGTCAGCCAACAGAGAGCGCAGAAATCAATTTGCAGGAGGGACAATAGCAAGACAGCAGTTGTGTGGCATCAAGAATGTCACGAAGTTTAGCGACGAAACCTAGGTCTGCATAAAAATCAAGAAATATGGGGTGAGTCTAAAACACAACTCAAATATAATCTTTATTTAAACCCAGAAAATATACATTGAAATCTGATGTTGAGGTTAATTCTCGATTGGCCATTTTGAATTCCTTTTTAGACTTGAATTGTCATATATATTGAATTATTATAGGAAATATCACTATGAAGTTTAATTTAAAATTTAAGAGAATTTTACTTTAAATTTTTAATTAAATTTAACGATGATATTTCTTATAAATGTTCAAGCAAGATGTTCTCCAAAAATTAAGAAAATATGACTAGTAGGCATACCTGAAAGCTGAAATTTAAAAATCACTCTAGCAGTCACAATTTTTTTTGTAACCAGATACATACGATTTATTTAATAAAAAAAAAGAGATATATTCTATAAACCAGAAAAATGTAACCATAAATTAGACTTGCTGAGGAATTCACTTAATTTATGAACTTTTTTGTTAAATTTTGGAAAAAAAATGCAATTTACTTTTTGGGTCAACATGATTGTAATTATGGCTTAAAGTGAATATAAAGACAATTTGATATAATAGAGATACAGTATATTATCCTATTTAAAATATATGTATTGTTTGAGAAATTGGAAACCCTTGATTTTAAGGTGAGCAGCAGAGAATCTGTTTTCTTCTGCGTTTTTGAACAACAATAATTCTAAAAATTGTACAAGCTTTAGATTTTAAATCTATTTTTTTTTAATTTAATTTTCTGAAAACCGTGACATTAAAACTAAATTAAATGAATATATTAATTTTTAACTTAATACACAGAGTGTAAATTAAATTTATCTATACTAGCCGGAATGAATTTTTTTTTGTCTAAATGCCACCAGGTTGTCTTTTAACAAATAGCACAAAAATCATGTGAAATATGGGATTTTTTGTGATTGTAACACAACAGTAAGAGCATGCAACACAAGAATCCTCATATGCAGTAGACAATACAGTAAAAGCTCCTTATTCACGGTTCCATTATTCGTGTTTTCATCATCCACGGATTAAAAAATTGCGACACAGTTCATATATTTGCGACTAAAAATTTATTTATTCATGGATCCAGTCAGTATATTAGTAAGATTAATTTTCTTTTTGAAAACTGCAGTTCCCATGTTTAAGAAAACATAAACTATGAGGTAAGATATAAAAAATTGACTCATTCTTCAAGGATTAGGTATCCTTTATTAATGCACCGGCAAGTTTTTTTACTACAGGCCCGTGCCTAGGCTGCTTTTACAAAGAACGATTGAAACCAAATGGACAAATGAATATCAAAACTTAAAATTCATTGTTAAAAGCCGCTGCTGTCGTATTTCATATGCTGCTATGTCCTTCAATAAATTCCACCCTTGCCACAATCAGTGTTTTATTGTTTTCAACTTGTCATTCGTTGCAATAATTTTGATTAAATAACATGTGTCTCTTCTGCTTTGTTCCCAATTTATAAAGTCGAGTAAAAGGAAAGAAAAATTAGTTCCAAAGCTGAAAAAGTAATGTTGCTGCTTAAGGTAAAAATAGAAATGCTTGACCGTTCACTCTTTAGCAAGTCGTTTGCATCCATATCACACTGTTTCAATGTTAATGAATCAATTATACGATTCATCAATAAATCCGAAGACAAAATAAGGGATTCTATCGCAGAATTCATAGCTGAATATCATTCTGAATTAAAAGACCTTTTAAAAGCGGCAAAACAGGAAAAAATTACTACATGCTTTAAGTCCTTGCCAGCCTGACAATAATAATTAATAGAAATTCTTCAAAATCTCTCATTAAATTGTTTTTTTTTTATAATTTCTATTTTATTTTGGAACTTTGGAAACATATCCCCTATATGCCCATACAAATTACCATTCCATATTAATGGTTTCTATATTCATGGCATATTTACGGAACATATCTCCGTGATAAGGAGCTTTTACTGTATGTTAAACTGCAATTTAAAAGTAATTGTGGTTATAAGATTTTGAATAATGTATTAAATCAGAAAGAAATCAAAACTATATTTATAATCTATAATTGAGTTGAATAAAATATTTTTACATCTCATCTCATTTAGTTCTGCGTTTTCACGATACCAGTTTCAAAGGCCTTTGCCTTCATCTTCAGTCAAACTCCAACTCCCACTGTAATTTTAATTAAACTGTGTTTATAAACTCAGAATTTAAAATGGTTCTCACAAGTTCACCAATTTGTTTAAAATGGTACAAAATGTTTTAATTTAATAAAATATAAATTTGTGTATGTTGTTAATGGAATATTGTATATAAAATATTTCATAGCAGAAGGAACTGTCTGCAAGTTTGCAAAAATGAAGTGTTACTTTGATGGATGCTATTACCGTCCAAACATGAATCTATTCTATCAGTTTAGTTAACACCCCCTCTTCCTGTTCTGTGTAATAAATATCATTTGTTACATACTATGTCTCATTTCAGTATTTCATGATTTTACTGAATGGAACTTTATAGGGTAATGAAATAGATTCCTTCAGTGAACTCTTGCCCCTAATCATTTTCAATTAATGATATGCTATTGTACTATTTCAAATAAAAAATTTAAGAAGAATTTTATCACCTCACCTTATGCTGTGTCTTCTAACTAGACCGGTTTCAGAACCTTGTTGGTTCCATCTTCATAAATGTCATGACCGCTGTTCTGTCGTATTGAAGCAGTGATTCAGTACTTCAATATGACAGAACAAAGGTTGTGAAATTATTGAGAAACAATACTTCAGAATGATATAACAACGGTTGTGAAATTACTGAAGGTGAAACCAACAAGGTTCTGAAACCAGTCTAGTTAGAAGACGGAGTGTGAAGTGATAAAATTTTTCTTAAATAGTGTCAATTCTTATAAAGTTCAATATTTAAAATATTTTTAGTTCCTTGTTTGTCAGATATAATCAGTACGTCATAATTCTCAAAAATGAACAGCAACAAAATGTATTCATATAAAATATTATTCAGTAATATTGGCATACTCTCACTTGCCCCTCTCTAATCTAAAGAAATAATTGACTGTACTTTATGGTTATACGACATCCATGTTAAAAATCTTGAAACAATAAAATTGTTCAGTAAACAAGGAAGAATCAAATGGATAAAGTTTCTTATCTGAGATGCAAGCATTTTTTCTATGTCCAAAGCAGACATCAGACGCATGCGCTAGCAGATAAAAGTGGATACAATTTATAATCATGCAATGCTACCAACATACACAGTGCTCATTGCCAATAACTAAAAAGCTAACCAAAACCAAAATACTAATACTCACTCTAACTGGATTCCTAGATAGCAATTTGATCACATTTAGGATAAAAAATAAGGATAAAGTTTTGATATGCTATATGAATTTCTTTTTTCTAAATTTGTTGAAATCCAAAAATATATTTTTATTATTCATTTCATACATCTCAATGATGGATAAATTATATTTGAAGAGAAAAATTATACACTCAGACTGGGGTTTGAACCCAGGACCTTTCACACACTAGGTGAATTCTCTACCAAGTGAGCTATCTGAGCAACTCCAATCTAAATGCAAATCTTTCTCTTATTTATGCTGTTAATTCTCATGCACCAAATGCTATGAAGCCTTTGCTTTTATCTAGCAAATGGTGGCTTCTTTATTAACCCCTTAACTGGGGACCTAGCTAGTGCAGTTCTACAGCTCTGTGGGGAGCATTTTCTTCCTTTAATTTAAGATATTATAAAAAATACAGGGAGTAAACATTTGTAACATATCCATCAAATATTATACAAAACAACCATTCTCTTTCATATGGTCATATTTTTTAATCGAAATTTCATATTTTTATTTTTTTTCAACTTTAGTACAAAAACGGCACAAGTGTCTTCTCGTGTTCAATTTAAAAGTAATTTGGAAAACATTATTTATATTACATATAATGAATATTAAAAAGTATGCAAATCTCTTAAATGCAATAAATGTTAACTCTGGCCTTACATGGTGTCTGTCATCAGTGGCGTTATTTCAAGTATTACATCGATATAAACTAAGCATTTAGGATATATGTATAAATTAATTAATTTATATTGGCAATTTACTCCGAAGTTTATAATGTAAATATACAATCTCTTTTAACACTGTGTAAATATTAAAATTTTACGACACATATGACCAGTGGCGTTACTAAATACTGTCAGTTTTGAGTTATTACAAATAATCACATTTTTTTTTTATTTTTAGAACTTTAATATACCATAAAAATATATATCTGTACAATTAGTAGTTTTTATTGTAGTAATAGTGATTATTGACGTCATCAGATATTATCAGTGGCATTATTGAACACTGGCGTGTTGTTAGTATTATGAATGCTACATAACTTCATTTTAGAAAACTCATATTTTCAGTAAATTGTTAGTAGCTTATAAAAAAAATATGATGAAGTGAAAAAAAAAAAAACTAGAAGCGAAATAAGACGTTTGAACTAGTTACTTCAAGACTGGAGAATGGAGGGTAAAAGTTACCAACCCCAATTGAATGTTTGTGCAATATTTTTCTAATGTGATAAAAGACAGACCTCTCATTTAAACGTGTGAATGAGAAGTTACAAGAAACTGTACCAGAGTTATTATTTTTTCATTAACTTAGACCGTTCTTGCATTAAGGTTTAAGGCTAATCTGAGTTGAGAGATATATTATGTTAAGCAAACAGATGGTGTCTGTTTTTTTTTTCTGAACACGTCTAGTGAATAATATTTTATCATGAATGTTATATAGCTGGCCAGTTACCGATATACGTTAGTCCGTTCTTGCGCGCATACATGATATGTGATTTTAACTCTCGTAATAAGAAACTGTTAAGAGACCGGTCAAAGGGGGTTGAAAAAAATCACACTAGATGTCATACCCATACAGAACAGATCTTCAAAATTTTGTCTTCCTGTATCGCCAATTAACTTAGAAAAAAAATAATATATATCTCGTTGGATATATCCGTAACTCCCACCGAGTGAAGGCTTTCTTGAGACGGATATTCACGTAACGCCCACCCAACGGGTTAAGAAGACATTTAATTGGGAATTTTACATTACCTTATGAAGCCATTATCCATCATTGAGATGTATGAAATGAATAATAAAAACATCGAAAGAAGCAGTACTGGTCTTATAATGTCATGTAAAATTCCTTCTTAATAAAGAAGCCACCATTTGCAAGATAGAAACAAGGCTTTAGCATTTGGTGCATGGGAATTAACAGTGTATATAAGAGAAAGATTGTGTTTAGATTGTAGTTGCTCAGATAGCTAACTTGGTAGAGCATTCGCCTAGAGTGCAAAAGGTCCTGGATTTAAACCCCAGTCTGAGCGTATAATTTTTCTCTTCAAATATAATTTATCAATCATTGAGATGTATGAAATGAATAATAACAACATTGAAAGAAGCCATACTGGCTTTATAATGTAATGTAAAATTCCCAATTAAATGTCTTCTTAATAAAGAAACCACCATTTGCAAGATAGAAGCTAAGGCTTCATAGCATTTATAAAAATTCATTGTTAAAACCATTGAGGTGGATAGTCATAAAATAAAATAAGTTAAAATATACCTTCTTAGGTAAGATCCATCGTCCTCAACTTATAAAATATGTATTCTTTATGTCTGTAGACCTTTCAGAACATCCGTTCCATCTTCAGCAGGTCCTTTGCTACATTATCTGATATGATGGTTGATGCTGCTGGTCCTAATGTGGTGTTGTCGTGACCACATTAGGACCAGCAGCATCAACCATCATATCAGATAATGTAGCAAAGGATCTGCTGAAGATGGAATGGATGTTCTGAAAGGCCTACAGACATAAAGAATACATATTTTATAAGTTGAGGACGATGGATCTTACCTAAGAAGGTATATTTTAACTTATTTTATTTTATTCATAGCATTTGGTGTGCTGGAATTAACAGCATATATATGAGAAAGATTTGCATTTAGATTGGAGTTGCTCAGATAGCTCACTAGGTAGATCATTTTCCTAGTGTCTGAAAGGTCCTGGGTTCAAACCCCAGTCTGAGCATATAATTTTTCTCTTCAAATATCAAAAATATATTTTGGCTACATTGGAGCAAAAAAAAAAAAAAAAGGCTGAAAAACAATATAGCTGCCAGATCAATCTTGTTCATATATACTTCAATATTCTAGGAAAATATAATTGAAAATTGTTAGGTAATGTTTAAAATATATATTAAATGGTAATGTTATAAAAATGAACCCATGAAATTAAAAGAAAGATAGAATCTGTGTATTTTAAAATCTGCTTCCTAATATGGAAATTTGAGTCAATCAAACAATATATTGGATCATTTAAAAAAAGAAGTAGAAAACCTAACAATAGTTCTCGAGGGAGTCTATTTAATTACCCATTACAATACCATATATTGTAATAGACTCAACTTTCGCCAACATATGAATAAAACAAGACAAACTGAATTTTTACAAGTAAACAAACAAGGGTAATCAATAGAAATTATATGGACATAAATAATAAGTTCATATCATCAGTATTTATTCATTATAAAGCTAAACAGATATAAATGATATCATGTTACACAAGTGTATTTTTAAACTTTGTGATACAATTTGCATTTCATTTTGTCAATTGGCAGTACTGATTAAGACAACTGTCATTTGTTTATTGTTACAACTAATAATTCAAATGGCTGACTACACATTCATAATATTGTAAGTTCATGGAATGATTAATTTTTATTGATATATATTTTGGATACATTACTTTTATTCATATTTTGTTTTGAAATAATCTGATAACTTCAACATTCTATACAAACAAATTCATTGTGAACATATTTAAGGTGTGTTGTTTTGTATCAGATGTTGAAATAGGTTATGTACAGTACAATGTTAATACTAATCTATTAATTAAAAATAGTCAAATTCAACATAATATGAAATAAAATTAAATACATTGCAAGGATTGAAAATATTTTATGAATTTGTTTAAAAATTCTGGGAAAAACTTTCGTTTCATTTCCACTGTAAATTTTCTGTCGTACAGAATAACAGCGCGCATGTGCAAGCATTTATAGAGTTGACACTAAGTGGAACCACTTATCTGTGAAGTTTATAGAGTTGTTGCTTGGTGGATAAACCTAACTGGAAACCAATATGGCCAACCTTCGCAATAAATTCCCAAATGTTTATTAGAAATGGAAGTACACTAACTTTTCCTTCCTATCCTAACAAAATAATTTACATACATATTATTTAATGAATGCTAATTTGATGTAAACTAAGTAACACTAATCTAACAGAATGAAGTCAATTTATAGAAATATGGTGGTCATTAGTTTGATCCTTCCGGGAAATTCTCGTATAAGACTTGAAAGAATAATAATAGTCCCTTCGATTGGTTGCTGGCCAAAGGAAGGCAAGACCAGTGATGGGGCTGCCATCTTATAGCCTCTGGTCAGGCTTTTCTGGAGAAGAAAAGAAAATAAAGGAAAGAAGAAATGGAAGAAAGGAAAGACTCCCTAGCCCTCAGATGCCCTAATAGCGTCGGGGTTGAAAAAAACAAGAGTTAACCAAGAGAGGTTAGATAGTAAAGTTAAAAGAGTGCAAAACACAAGTAAGTGGAAGAAATGTTTTGCTCAGCTTGGGTACCTTGTGGTCACCATCCACATATCCCCATGATGAGGAGATTACGTTTATGTAACACTTTGGCTAGACCGGTGTTGACCTATGGTAGTGAAGCATGGACACTAAAAAGACAACATGAAAGCAGAATAATGGCTTGTGAAATGAGATTCATGCGCAGAACAGCGGGTTACACCAGATGGGATCGGGAAAGGAACACCGATATCTTAAAAGAATTGAAAACTATGCCAATTTTGGAATATATTAAACAGTACCAACTAAATTGGAAACACCATCTAGAAAGAATGAGTTCAAATCAGATCCCCAAAGCTATTTATAATTATATACCAAGAGGACGAAGATCACTGGGCCGTCCTATGAAATGCTGGAGAGAAAATTTTCTATAGGTCCGTAACAGGCCTTGGCCTAATACTTAGAAGGAAGAAGAAGAAGAAAATATGGTGTGGAATTAATTGTGAATGTTGGTAATACTGATTTTACTGATATCTTGTGGAAGTTACATTAAGCATTCTCGCATCTCATGCATGTGCACTGCAGTTCTGTAAAACTTTGAAGAAATCATTGCATACGTAAATAAATATTTAATAATTGTAAAAAATGTTAAAAGTATTATTATAAAATGTTTAAAAAGTATGAAATATAAATAAAGATAGAAGAAGTATGTAGGGTAACAGAATTACAAGAATAAAGTATGGAAAATCAATTGGAAATTAATCTAAAGTTGAGCCAAATTGTGGCCTCAGTTATACTTTGATCATCACAACTCAACTCATCCATAAAACATTTTTCAATCCTTGTAACATAAATAACCATTGTAAAATATGGCTAAACTAATACAAGTCTATGATCACAGTCTTTCCATACTTGTCATATGATAAAGAAGGTGGAAACTAGAATTCTATATACAATATTAATATATTATAACTTCATTATTATGTACAGGGCTACTAGAAAGGAAGAAAAGAAATAAAATATTTCAATATTCTATAAAACAAAACTAGCTATGGTACCTGGAAGCACTTTTAACTGTTTTGTAGAGGAACTCAGTTTAGTTCCTGAACTCACAAATGTTCAATGTCTGATTCTTTAAATTGAAAATTTAAATTGTTAAATTAACTTAATTGCAAAATTTTCAATCTTGGGGGACCAAGAGATATGCTGTTGTAAAGTAATTAATCGCTAGATTGCACACCACGTTCCTGCATTAAATTGCAAACATGTGTTAAGAAGGCATATGGTAATGTTGATAACAATTTGTCTGTCGGATGGGGACATTGTGCCTGGTGGCCTCCTAGTGCTTTTCAACAGGAATAGGCTAAGTACCGGCACCTTTCTCCCTTCTCTTCATCATCATCCCACATACTCTTTACATTACACAAACACATACATACACTCATCCTCTGTACACAATACAAGAATACATCATTTACATAAAGGGGTCTGCCGATGAGGTGCGTAAATTTAAAATAGATCACATTAATGCCATCTATACACCTAGCACAGAACCCAAAGCACATAAAGTGCAGTGGGTGGCATTAAAACACACACACACACACATACACATGGAAAATGTATTTTATACTAATTATGTTTATGGTTTGGGAATATTTTGGACTTTTAGTAAAAAAATGTTTAATGTACTTTTTACACTCACTGTATCTGCATTGACACTTGCCACAGCTCTTCTTTCATTTCATTTAAATCATGAAGAAGTAGTAGTAGTAGTAATCCTGGTCACTCCACTGGGAAGCGTAGGGCCTTGTTTGCTAATGTCTTAACTTCATTCCAACTCACCTCTGCCTGTTCAGCTTCATCCCTGATGGTATTACTCAATGTTGCCCTAGGCCTTACTAGCTTTTAAAGTAATGTTAAATTCCCAATAAATGTCTTCTTAACTAAGAAGCCGCCATTTGCAAAGATAGAAACAATGGTTTCAAAAGCATTTGGCGATAGGGAATTACAACGTATATAAGAGAAAAATTTGCATCTAGATCGTAACTCGCCTCGGTAGCTCAGTTGGTAGAGCACTTGGCCCGGAAAGCCAAGGGTCCCGGGTTCGAGTCCCGGTCTAGGCGAAAATTTTTCTCTTCAAATTAAATTTATCTACTTCTTTGCCTTCTCAATCCTTGGAGGTTCCAATCAAATGCCATTTTTGTGAAGTTATCATTCTCTCTCCTTAAACACATGACTAACCCATTTCCGTTTTCTAAATGTAATCTCCTTATAAATTTCATTCCGCATGAGGAAGTAGAGGGACAAAATCACTATCTTTCACAAATTCACAAAGGCAAAGTCACAGGAGAGCTGTGGCAAGTATCAATGCAGAGGACAAAATCACTATCATTCACAAATTCACAAAGGAAAAGTTCACAGGAGAGCTGTGGCAAGTATCAATGCAGTGCGTTACATTAGGTTTGGGTGAACTTGATGTATATCTTGTGATCCAAAGATCACATGTTGAATGCTTGTGAGTTCAAAGCTAGATTTCAAGGCTTCCTCTACAAATCATTGCAAACTACTTCCAAGTACAAGAAATAGGTTTGTTTTTTAGAACATTAATTTTGTTTACTACTTTTGTAGAAACCTTGTATAAAGCAACTACAAGGTATTCTGAGATAAACTATTAATAATGATTAGGGACCGAATTTTCATGCATTTGCATATACTTTCATGAGAATTAGATTTATATATGCATTATCCATATAAATTATCACTTTTCAAGTTTGTAGCCTTTGGCATTCATGAAAATTAAAATGTATAAGAGAAAAATTTGCATTTAGATTGGAAGATTAGGATAGCTCGACAGTAGAGCATTAGCATATAAAGCTAAAGGTCCTGGGTTCAAACTCCAATCTAGGTATATATTTTTCTTTAATATTTGAAGTAACACTATGAGGTTTCTTTTAATTATTATGAGTTAGGGATTTTGTCTCACCTCATATTTTTTTTTTTAATTTTATTGCTGTCTATAGTTTCTGCACATTATTGTGACATTGTCAGATTTAGAAAGCATTGAAAATGTCATATAAATGTGAAGGAACTATAGACTGCATGAAAATAAAAAAATATGAGGTGAGTCAAAATATATTTTTCTCTTCAAATGTTGATAGACATTGTTTTAATTTGTATTTAACTGCATGGGGGCACGCCGTAGCGGTTAAGGCACTGAGCTACAAGCCGGAGGGTCGAGGGTTCAAGTCCCGTTGGGGTCAGGATTTTTAAACTGACCCAAACCCTCTGGTGGCACTATGGCCCTGGGGTCGACTCAGGCTCTAACGGAAATGAGTACCAGACGCTTGTTCTGGGGGTAAAGGCGGCCGTCACGCAGGGCTGACAACCCGGCTGACATAAAGTGCCGATTGTCTAGAAAAAGTGGGAGCCTTAACCTCCTACTACCCCAAGGGCCTCCGGGCCTGTTGTGGGATCACTTTACTTTTATTTAACTGCATATTTTGATATATTTTATAAATGCAATATATTTTTAATAGCAATATGCCTATATGGTATATTTATAAGATTTTTTAAAATACTTTTTTCCCCTCTTTTTGATGTTAATTCTTCTCCCAGGTGTCCTTTTCTTAAGGAAAATAAACACAGAAGAAAGTTATTACTTGAACAACAATAGGAAATAACTAATAACTATTGTTATGGATAACTTAAAACATTTAGTTATTCTAAACTGCAACAGAAAGGAAGATTTAGATCACAGCATGAAGAATTAAAGTCAGCTGCGGTGGACTAGAGGTTATGCTCCTTGCCTCTCGTTCCGAGGGTCATGGATTCAAACTCGGCCATAGCCAATGGATTTTTTTAGGATGGAAAAATCAAAGGAGCAAGTCCTCTGGGAGGGACTTTAAGCATCTGAAGATTTTCAGGCTCGTAAAAGATCCTTAAGCCTGAACGAAGATGCCACTTGACAAAATTTACCGATCTCAAACATCCTAGTAATACCTTAGTTGCCTCTAGATGTCTCATTGAGTCGGTTGTTGACTGCATGCCACTCATGACATCTTTGGGCAAATAAAGTAACTAAAAATTAACTTGGTCTATTAACTCCTGACAAAGACGAGGCTATGGCTCAACAATGGCTATACCATTAATCATCTTTACCATTGAAGAATTAAATATAATTTCTCATAACTTATTAACTGATGGCATTATCAAACTCAGAAGTTTATGGCTACGTGGACATACATCAATATCCTATTCTAATATTTTCCAATCATCACTGTATATAACATTTCCCTCAAATCACGATTAAAAAGTTATTCTCCCACCTCATTCTTGGCTTACCTACTGGGCACTTTCCCTCTTGTTTTCCTTGAACCTGTTTCATTCCCCATTCATGCCATGTATACTTCCCATTGCAGTCTTGTAATTTCTCATAATTTTCTTATATGTGTATTATGGTAACTATACCCTTATTTCAGTGGATATATTCTCAGAGTAAAATGTTTTATAATGTGTTTATTTAATAAAAATATATGAATACTATATGCATATTTTATTTGCATATTTTGGAACTTTTTCAAGGATAATTGAATATATATTTCATAAATTATTGAGCATGTAAATCTGGTCCCTAATGATTTGAGAAAAGTTCTAGAATTAGGTGAAGGCTATCACCGGAAATAGTTTTTTGATGGAAAACACTTAGGATGCCCTATACTTGTAAATGGCACTGTAGGATTAATACTAAATGCACACAGAAGTGTGACACACTGACTGCTTGGTACCACAAAATGTTCTTAGTAGCAAAGTTATACAACGTATCCAAAAACAATTTAAACAGGCGAGCAAACCTTTGCCTAATTCCTTAAAATAATTCACAAAATCAAGTATAAATTAATACTTAATATACTAATTTCTACAAGTTATTATTCTACCAGTTATATCATATGGTTGCGAAACATGGACTCTTACTTTAAGGGAGGAAAGGAGATTACAAGTATTTGAGAATAAAGCTCTTAGGAAAATTTTTGGACCAAAGAGAGATGAACAGACAGTTGAATGGAGAAGACTAAATAATAGTGAATTACATGATCTTTATAGGAAGCCAGATATAATAAGAACAGTTAAGTCTCGTAGACTGCGATGAGCAGGACATGTGTCACAAATGGGAAATGAAAGAGGTGCATGGAAGCTTCTTGTAGGAAAACCTGATGAAAAACACCCAGTTGGTAGACCAAAACGAGATGAGAGAATAACATTAACTATGATTTGATGAAATTAGATTATACAGGGAATGATTGGAAAACATTAGCACAGGATAGGGATGTATAGAGAGCTTATGTCCATATAGCCATGAACCTACAGGTTCGATAGTGCCAGTGAGTTAGTTATTCAAGAACCAAGCTCTCTAGACCATGCCATCTCCAACTTCTGTAAGTTGAGATTCTCATCTTTCAATTGTTCCCGGATGCTTTTTTTTTAAAAATAAATATCTTGTTAGCACATGATGTTGAATAGAGTGAGCCAATTAGAGTAGGTTCTGCATGACCCACATAATTAACCAGGAAAGACGGGCTGAGAGTCACTCTTTGCGGAAAGCTTGATTCTTGAATGCTTGCCTTAGTTAATCAGATTTTACAACTCGCCTCATATTTTGTATATTTTCCAGGTCTGGTTTCAAGGAGACCTCCTCCCTCTGTTGGTTTATCAATGAACTTCCAAATCAAATCTTTTTCCCTGGGAATTTCAGAATTCAGTCCACCATGCTGGCTCAGGTGGTAGTATGCCTGCTTCCTGACTAGCAGGCCAGATTCAATACCTGGCAGGGTATATAATTTTAATTGTTAAATTCTATAATTAAGATATTTCGTCTATGTATTCTTACCTCTTATGGTTGTTTTTGTTGAACTTATAGTCTGTAATTGCTGAAGATGGGACTCAGAAGCCTTGAAACGTAAGTTCAACAAAAACAACCATAAGAGGTAAGAATATACAGACGAAATATCTTAATTATTAAATAAACCTCTTAATGTTACTTCCTATAGTATTTTTAAAATAATTTTATTTTATTAATTCAATTGCAAAATTTTCAATGTCGGTGCCAGGAGAGGTAGTGGTGTACAATATTAAATCACATATTGTGCACCAGATTCCAGCATTAAATTGCAAATGTATCCACAGTATATATGTAGAGAAGGGATGTGGAACTGTTGATAGCAAATTTTTCTGTTGGATGGGGACATTAATCCTGGTAACCCCCTTGGTGCTTTTCGATAGTAGGAGGCTATGTGCTGGCACCAGGTTTTACTTTTTGTTCATTATCATGCCTCATACAACACACTTTACACTACACAAACATCCTATACTCCTCTCTATACACAATATAAGAATATATCATTTATGTGAAATGGTGTGCCAAAGTGGTGCATAAGTTGAAAATAGAACACATTATCACCATCTATCCAAAGAACATAAAGTGCAATGGGTGGCATCAGAACATACACACATGTATATATATATATTCTCCTTGTATTTCTTGATATGGGGACACACTGTAACATAATGGTTAAGGCAATATACTACATGCCAGAAGGTGAGGAATTGAGTCCTGGAGGAACAGGATTTTTAAACTGACCCAAACCTTCTGGCAGCAATGTAGCCCTGGGGTCAACTCAGCCTCTAACTGAAATGAGTACTGGATGCTTGTTCTGGGGGTAAATGTGGCCGTAATGCAGGGCTGACATCAAATGCTGATTGTCTAGAAAAAAGTGGGAGCCTTAACCTCTTACTGCCCCAAGGGCCTCCTATAGTGGGATCACTTTACTTTTTTTTTTCTGGTGAGTTCTTTAGATACCTCTATTTCATTAATTTTTGCCTTTGACCAATGAACTTCCAGATCAGATCCTTTTTCCCCAGGATTTTGAACATTCATTATTTCGTCCTTGTATTTCTGGATGTGGATCTTCTGCCTTTAAAGGCAAAATTAATTAAACTTCATCATCATCATAATTGGCTCGACAGCCCCATGTGGGCCTTGGCCGCCTTCAGAAGCTTATGCCAGACTTCCCTGTTCTGCGCTTCATTCTTCCAGTTTTTCATTTTTAAAATCTTAATGTCTTGAATTATACTATCCTCCCATCTTAATTTAGGTCTTCCAACTTTTCTGGCCAATAGTGGTTGTTCATTGTAAATTCTTTTTGTAATCCTTTTGTTGTCCATGCGAATAATGTGTCCAGCCCATGCCAATCTATTAACTTTAACAAAATTCAGAATATCTGGCTGATTGTACAGTTTATACAATTCATTATTGTATCTCTTTCTCCATCCATGCATTATTTTCTTTCACGGCACCAAAAATGGATCTCAGTATCTTCCTTTCAAAACGCCCTAATAATTCCTCATCAGATTTCAACATGGTCCAAGTTTCTGATGCATATGTTAACACTGGTCTAAGGAGAACTTTATACATGAGTATTTTTGTCTTTCTAGATATAAACTGAGATCTAAACATTTTCCTGAGTCCAAAAAAGCATTTGTTTGCAGTCATGATCCGTAGATGTATTTCAGCCGAATTGTCATTTCTACAATTTACTTCAGATCCTAGATAAATAAAGCTATGAACCAGTTCAAATTTATATGTGCCAACTTCCAAACTAGATGGGCAAGCTTCACATTTACCTTTAATCACAGGCATATATTTTGTCTTGGCCTGGTTAATTTTAAGATTCATTCTTTTCGCTGCCTTCTCTAGGCTAATAAATGCATCCTTCATGGCTAATTGACTTCTTCCTATTATATCTATATCGTCGGCATATGCAAGAATTTGCACAGATTTATGAAAGATGGTTCCCCTTATATTAAGACCTGCGTCTCTTACCACTTTTTCAAGGGCAATATTAAAAAGTAGACATGCAAGAGAATCTCCTTGTCGTACTCCATTTTTTGTATCAATAGGCTCAGTTAATGCATTATTAATCTTAATCTGACATTTAGTATTATTCATTGTTATTTTAACCAATGCAATAAGTTTCAGAGGTATTTTAAATTCTTGCATTGCTGCAAATAATTGCGCCCTGTCTATACTATCATATGCCACCTTAAAATCTATGAAGAGGTGGTGTGTTTCTATTCCATATTCATTGCATTTTTCAAGCATTCTGTGAAGGTTATGGATTTGATCCACTGTGGACCGTCTCTGCCGGAAACCACATTGATAATCAGATAATCACCAACCACATTTTCTACATATGGCACCAACCTTTTAAATAAGATGTTCGAGAATACTTTATAAGCAATACACAAAAGGCTGATTCCCCTATAATTGGAACAAGTCAATATATCACCTTTCTTCAGTATAGGGCATATTATGCTCAAATTCCAATCTTCTGGTAGACTCTCCTCATTCCATATTTTAACGAATAGTTGATGTAGCTTTTCTACATACTTTGTCCCTGACTGTTTAATCAATTCTGCCTGTATCAGATCCTTTCCTGGTGCTTTATTATTCTTCAACCTACTAATAGCATATTCAACCTCTTCAAGAGTTGGAGGATATTCTACAATTTTGGTTATTTCATAGTTAGTTGTTGAAACTGTAGAGGCCGTAGAGATTGTTGATATATACTGGCCGGGTGGTTCTTCTTCATTCAGAAGCTCATTAAAATATTCAGTCCATCTATTTAAAATTCCTCTATCATCACTTAAAATATTGCCTGCTTTATCTCTACATAGTGTTAATCTTGGCTGAAAGATATTCTTGTTTTTATTTAGTTTTCTATAAAATGCTCTGCTTTCATTTTTATTTTGCAGCTCTTCCACCTCTTTCAATTCCTTAACAAAGAACTCTCGATTCTTCTTCTTGTGAATTCTTTTTTTCTTCAAGTCTTGCCAGATGATATTCATCAATGGCTTTGCGAGTATTTCTTTTTTTGCAGCATTTTCCTATAGGCCACATTTTTAATATTAGTCACATTTTCACAGTCAGCATCAAACCAATGATTGTATTTGATTGTATCAGCTTTGCCTAACACCTCAGTTGCCGTTTCTGTTACTATCCTTTCCAAAGCCTTCCAGCATTCACTAACACTCTCACTATCAGTGATGTCCTTTAGGTTCTCATCAATTCTTTGTATATATCTAGATTTAATGTCGGTATCTACTAGTGTTCCACAGTTAAATTTTCTCATCTGTTCTCCATGGATCCTTTTTTGCATTTGAGATGCGGTTTCTTATACATGCAATGACTAAGTAACGATCTGAGTCCACATTTGCCCCCCCCCCCCAATAGGTCCTAATATCAGTAAAATTTGAAAAATGTCTAGTGTCTATGACTACATGGTCAATTTGATTAAAAGTTTTTCCATCAGGTGACTTCCAAAGTTCTCTTGTGGATATCCTTATGCGGAAATACCGTACTAACAATCACCATACTTCTAGATGAGGCAAAATTAATTAATCTAATGCCATTATCATTAGATATTGTATGTAGACTATTTGTTCCTATTGTAGGTTTATACATGCCTTCCTTGCCTATTTGCGCATTCATATCACCTAAAATAATTTTAATGTCTCTTTTAGGACATTCGTTGTAAATTTTGTCAAGCTCATCATAAAATCTTTCTTTCTCCTCTTCGTTCTTCTCATTTGTAGGCGCATGCACACATATAAAACTATAATTAAAAAAAAGTCCTTTAATCCTTAGGATACAGCTTCTAGGTGACTTTGCCTTAAAATCCATTATTAGATGTTTTATCCTCTTATGAGCTACAAATCCTGTTCCAAAAGCATGGTCTTTTTTGTGACAACTGTAAAAAATTGTGTGGCTTTTCTTTCCTAAAATCCCATTCCCTATCCACCTCACTTCTTGCAATGCTAGTAAATCTAGTTTATATAAATGTAATTGTTCCAGTAGCACTTTCAAGGCATCAGGTCTATATAAAGATAAAACATTCCATGTTCCAATTCTCATATCCTTTATGTATTTGCTATGTCGTCGTGGAAAGTTCCGTCTGGCATACTGTTCTTCTGGTTTCAGGACAGTTATATTTTACAGGATAGGGGTATCAACCCTATGCCCAACCCCCAGATATCCTGGAGGACCGATGTTTTCAGTCAGGGTTGTCTCCCTTAGTTGGCCAGTCCCGATTTTCAAGAGCTGGAAACTCGCTTTTTGCCCTTGCTCCACTTAGCGTTAACCAGGAGCCATGACGAGGACGTGTGTGCGTCGAACTTGGTAGGAATTAATGGCATTTCCCGAGTTTTAGTAGTATATACCCGCTAACAAGGTATATACCCTCAAATTAATTAAACAGAGAAATTTAAAGAAGTCATAGTTTGGAAGAAGATTTACATCCAGAAATACAAGTACAAAATAATGAATTTTGAAATTGTTGGGGATTTGGGTTTGATTTGGAACTTCTTCACTCAACTAACAGAGGAAGAATAGGCTTACAGAATTCTATCTACAGTGGTAAATAGCCCAATGTGGGTCTTAGCCTCTTCTTTGTTAGGAGTTACTAGACCAAGTTAATTTAGTTACGCTTATTTCCTTAATGATGTCATGAATGGTATGTAGTCAACATAGCAACCCAATGCGACATCTAGTAGGCAACTAAGGTATTACTAAGATGTAGAAGGTTACTAAATTTTGCTTAGAGGCCTCTTTATTCAGATTTAAAGTTCTTTTACGAGCCTGAAAATCTTCAGACTCAGGACCCACAGCTTAAAATCTCTCCTGGAAGATTTGATCTTTGGATTTTTCTATCCTAAAAAAAATCCATCGATCCCAGCTGGTTGAAACCACGACTCTCGGAACCAGAGGCAAGGAACATAACCGCTAGTACATCATGGTCAACAGGCTTAAAGAATTACCAATTAATAAATCAACAATCAGATTGTATTTAAGAAAAATGGTATCACCTCACCTCATTTCTGTCTTCTTATTAGACCGATTTCGTGACCTGATTAGGTTCCATCCACAGTACTCTCACAACCGTTGTTATATCTTCTTGAAGAGGTTCCATCCTCAGTACTCTCACAACAGTCGTTATGTCTTCTTGAAGAGCTGAGAGGTGGCTCTTCAAGACAACATAACAATGGTCATGAGAGTATTGAGGATGAAATCTAATTAGGTCCCAAAACTGGTCTAACAAGAAGAAGGAAATGAGGTGATGTGATACAATTTTTTGTAAATAAATAATACCTCATAGTGTTAATTCATCCAGAAAATTTTTGGACCAAAGAGAGATGAACAGATAGGTGAATGGAGAAGACTACTGAATAGTGAACTACATGGTCTTGATAGGAAGCCAGATATAATAAGAATATTTGGTTCGTCTTCCAGGCTTATAGGCCGTGGTCTGGTTGTCTTCATACTCGATGTTTCGTCTACTGCTGTGGTAGACCTCATCAGCAGCAGTAGACGAAACGTCGAGTATGAAGACAACCAGACCAAGGCCTATAAGCCCGGAAGACGAACCAAATATGGATCAGATGCCGGCCGTGAAAGCCTACAATTATATATAATAAGAATAGTTAATCTCATAGACTGTGATGGGCAGGACATGTGGCACAAATGGGGAATAAAAAGACGTGCATGGAAGGTTCTTGTAGGAAAACCAGAGGAAAAACACTCAGTTGGCAGACCAAGAATGAGGTGGAAGAATAACATTAACTATGATTTGAGGGAAGTAGATTATACAAGGAATAATTGGAAAACATTAGCTCAGGATAGGGATGAACCAATGGGTTCAATAGTGCCAGTGAGTTAGTTAGTTAGCGTTAATTCTTCCACTGCTGGGGTCTCGAGGTAGCCTACTGCCTTGTCATGCAGCCGGCCCAGGTTCGATTCCCAGTCGGGACAGACTCCTGGATTTTTTCAGGGTTTTTCCTCACCTCTAAGACAAATGTCAGGAAGCTTGGGGCCCAACGGTCCCCGAAAATCATCTGGGCATCATTATATCCTTATCATTATCATCATCATTGTTCACTAGTGTGGAAATCAACGGGAAGCTACCACACCTATAATTCCCTAGTAAAGCTGCAAAGCATAGCATGAAAATGCTATGATTGCAGTGAAAGACCTGTCCTTGGGCAGAATTACTATGAATGGAGTGTTAATTCCAAAAAAAATCGATCAGATAGCAGTTTACAAGAAGAATATCTTCTTGAAACTGGTCCTAGAAAATATACAAAATATGAGGCAAGCCGTAAAATCTGATTCATTTAATGATTGTTATCCAAATCTTTATCTGATCTCTCAAAAATTAAAAAAAATGGAGTTAGAAGAACCAGGTTCTAAGCAGGCGATATGTAGATGGATTAGTTGAAGGAAAATTCCATAATATTCTATTTTATGTTTTAATATATTTTTTTTGTTACACTACAAAGCTGTCAATTCTACAACTTTAACTTGCAAAATATGGGTCCAATACTATTTGTTACTAACCACATTTAATTTATGATAATTTTTATACAAGACACCAAATCTGTATATTAAGAAAATTTAGATTTAAGTTAAATTATCTTTGTATAATTATCATATATTAATTTAAATTAAATGGTTGAAAACCATTTAGATTATTCAGAGCAAAATGTGTGTAAACGATGTTTCAAATCAATGAAAAAGTTGTATCATCCCTCGCCAGACAGGATCCACTCATGTCTCTCTCTGCCATTCAAAAGTAGGATCAAATAACATATGATAACTATACTTAACTCAATTTTCACAAAATGTCACTTATACCTTTATGGTTTTTACCCATTCAACTTATCTGTATCTTGATAATTTACTTAAAGTTATTTCAATATATTATATAGGGTAAACAAAAAATATGGAACAAACTTCAGGAGATGATTCCTGACATGAAAAGAAACAAACAGGTTTATATCAACGTATGTCCAGAAATGGAAGGTGAGTTTGTAAGAAAAATAATTAGCACTGGTATATTAAATTGAACTTTTATAGGAAAAATCACTATGAGGTTTAATTTAAGATTTTAATTAAAATTCTTTATATTTCACCTCATATCCAGTCTTCTAATTAAACCAGTTTCAAAACCTTGGTGGTTTCATCTTCAGTAACATCATAATACATAATATCAGTCAAGATGTTACTGAAGATGAAACCACCTAGATTTTGAAACTGGTTTAATTAGAAGACTGGATATGAGGTGAGCTATAAAGAATTTTAATTTAAATCTTACTGGATATATTACATTATTGTGTTACAAAATTATTTGGGTTATTATTTAACATTTCAAGATGAAGCTGATATATCAAAGAAAATCACAAATTTTACAAAAACGACAGGGATAATTAACAGTATAGTGAAACCATCTTTAGTACAGAAGAACACAAGATTACGGCTTTATAAGGTTCTCGCAAGACCAATATTAAGATATGGTAGTGAAGCATGGATGATACAAAGAAGAGATGAAAGCCGAATAACAGCAAATGAGTTGTGATTTATGCGCCATACAGCAGGCTACACAAAGTGGGACCATAAAAGAAATGAGGAAATTATGGAAGAGTTGGATATAGAACCCATTCTTCACCATATACTAAACTACCAGAACAACTGGAAAGCCCATGTTCAACGAATACCGTCTGATAGAATTCCAAAAGCCATATTTCCCTACTGCCCCCAAGGCAAAAGATCGCTGGGACGTCCAAAAAAGTGCTGGATCGAAAATTCCTCTTTAAGACCGTAACAGGCCACATGGTCTAATACTTGCATGGATGATGATGATGTGTTACAAAATGAGTTCCATGTGGCCTCCATGGGATTCAATGTAAGCGTTAACATTTCACATCAGAGATTATTTCGCTCTATCAAATGCCCCAGGCTGTGGCCAAATATCCTCACAGGCTACATGGACTTGCTGTTCAATAATGTGTACATTAGGAACACAATATTTTCCAGATGCTACCACAAAGGTCAGGTGATCAAGCTGGCCAGTGAAGATGTTGAGGTGTGCATGAACATTCACATGGAAGTCGGCTGACGCTCTACCAATTATCTACAATGGCATAATAGCCCAATGTTGGGCCTTAGCCTCCGTTTGTTAGTAGTTACTAGACCAAGTTAGTTTAGTTACACTTACTTCCCAAAAAGTGATATGCGGTCAACATACCAACCCATTGAGACTCTAGTAGGCAACTAAGGTTTTATTAGGATGAAAAAGGTTTATAAATTTTGCTTAGAGGCCTCTTTATTCAGGCTTAAGGATCTTTTACAAGCATGAAAATCTTCAGGCTTGGGACCCACAGCTTGAAGTCCCTTCCGAAGGACTTGCTCCTTGGATTTTTCCATCCTAAAAAAATTAATTGACCCCAGTCAGGTTTGAACCCATGACCATTGGGACCAGAGTAAGGAACATAACCACTAGTTCACCATAGCTGACGATGCTCCCATGAGTATCAGTCGTATTTCATTCTCTGTCGTATTTCAAGAAACACATTCTCCAGCAAAAGAGATAGAGTGTTCTGCAGGGTTTATATGCCTATTCATTAAGCTATTGTGGCTAAAAAATTAGTCTATGTAGGTGGTTGCCAATAATCCCTGCCCAACATTGATGCTGAGCCATTGCTGATTCCTTGAGGATTTTCTGTAGCCCACAAATTGTGAAGGTTTATGATACCATCTCTATCAAACGTCACTTTATCTTTTGTAATATAGTATTGTAATGTACCAGTATTAATTGCTTTCTTATAGACTCATCATCCATTTCCAGACATATGTTGATATGAACTTGTTTCTGTTCATGTCAGGACGTTCTTCTGAAATTTGTCCCATGTTTTTTTCATTCACTCTGTATATTTATATATTTAAATTCCTTTAAAATGTAATAAGTGATTCTATAGCTACAGTTTTTATAGTTTTGGAAACTGCAGCTTCAAGACTATTTGTTATTTTTAAGGAAATTAAAAAAAAAATTGTCACAAAATAATTATATAAAATTAACAAATTTTTTTTGAAGATTATTGCATGTGTTAGCTGTAATTAACATAACTTTTGAAAGGTATTAAATTAAATTAAATTTTGAAAAGAAATTACCTTGGGCTAGGATATAAACTCAAATTCTTGAACTGGTAGAGTGCCATCCATAAATCTGGAAGATCCTGTGTTCAAATCTCAGTTCAGTGCATTTTTTTTTCTCTCTCTCTCTTTCTCTAGTTATATTAAAAATAAAAACTGGTTCAAATGCCTAATGACAAGTTACATGTTTTCATACCCCTTTTTTTTAAATTTTTTAAAAATATTATAATAATTCTTTATTTAATTGCAAATGAGCATATGTAGGACTTCACAAAATACTTAGAATTGTTTCTTTGTTTTATTTTAAGCCCATAGTTCTCTCATTCTTTTTCTGTGGACTTCTATTCTCTCTTTTGTCCGTATCTCGCCCATTTTTTCCTTCAGTATGTTCTCTTGGTCAATCCCTCACTGTAGCCAAGGGGTTAAGGCATGGTTCCTTGGCACAGAACTACAGAACTTGTGCTGGTTCGAGTCCCCATGGGTGAAGAAATTTTCTCATGGAATTTCGGCCAGTATAGGCCCATCCTGCATCATGAGGAATTTGGCTAACTACAATAAATAGTGGCTCCAGGTTGAGAAAACCAGCTATGACAGCGGGGGGACCCGACATGTGACCATATCACTCCTGTACTGGCTGGATGATCATTCATCTCTTTGATTAACACATGTGGATGTGAGGTCAGCTGGTAGGCCAAGGGTTTGTAGGCCTATGGTGTTATGGAGATTTTTTTTTCTTGGTCATTCTGCCATTTATGAATCTTGATTATAAAGATTTCTCAATTTAGGATATGTAATTTCTGTGGATTTTAACTCATTTTTAAATAATATTATTATTTTGATGTTATTTTTAAATTAACATTTTCCAGAATTGGACTTAATTTTATTTTAGAAAGAAAAATTAACGCTCAGATCGGGATTTGAACTTGGATCTCTGACTCTGTGTGTTAATATGATACCGATTATACCATCCAAACTCCGATATGAACATCAACTATATGTGGATAGAATACAGAAAAAATTGTTGACGTTCATATCGAGTTCGGATAATGTAATCGGTATCATATTGATGCGCAGAGTCAGAGATTCAGGGTTCGAATCCCAGTCTGAGCATTAATTTTTCTTTCTAAAGTAATAATAATAATAATATTATTATTATTATCATTATTACTTTTTTATTTTGTTGTATTCTGAGATTTATTATTTTTATTACAAATATGTAATTGATGATAATTATGAGGACGATGATTTTTTTCAGGGAAGCTGTGACCTGAATGTCAGGGAATTTGCCTTACAGTTGAGAAAAACCTTAAAAAACTTTGTCAGAAAATTCAACCTGAATAAGAATAGAACCCTGCTGAGAGATAATGATGTTATCTCTTGACCACAGCACTGGTCATTTCAGGTATTTTTTTTCCTTGAAATATTGTATTAAATCACTACAATAGTAAATTAAGACTGGCTCTATGATGTAACAGCATGTCTGGTTGCTTTCCGAGATCTGGGTTCGATTCCAAACTAGGGTCGCATGCAAATACATTAGTCTCTACTCAAATTACTTCCAATCACTGGTGAGCTGACTCACCGTGAGCAAGTGCAAAGATCGAATTAGCTACCCACAAACTGGTCATGCATGAAAGTCATCGTTTTCGTAATATTGGCAAGAAATTACCCAGAATTCTCAGCGATAAAACCACTTCCGTTATTTTCGTCTGCTATAGAGGAACGTATTTATGCTTGCATCCCGCAAATAATACCGTATACAACGACGTTTGCATCGTGCAATATTACTGTTCTTCCAGTTGAATTCTTTGGTAGACTCTATCAAATTTAAAATTCCTCTTCTCCGTGTATACCGAAAACATGATCGAAGTCTTCAAGGTCCGGCATCTTGGATAAAGCGGCAAGGTTTCAAACTACATCGGTTCCCTTCGGGATTCTCACAATAAGTTTCTATCTTAAGTTACCTCGTCAGGTAGCTTACGAATTTCAACAATTATTATCGCATGAATAGATTTCTGAGTAAGCAAAATCGTATTAGGATAAAACTTTCTCAGCAGAGAACGCCTTTTATGGTCTAATACATTCAAAGATTCGACAGAAATTTTTCTTTGAGTGTAAGATCTCAAACAGGGTCTACTGAGCCTCATAAAAGTTGTTGAGTAGCTACTTGATATGAGAAGAAGCAAAAAGTTAAAAAAATTAACTATATGGCTCCCTGTACTATATCTGCCAGCTAATGACAGCAACCACTGCAGTTTGCTTGATTCTTTAGATCTGTTGTGCAACAGATTCAATTTATTTAATAAATAAAGCTTTAAAATTAATTTACTTTATATTTTTTCTTTTATATATTTATTTTTTTATAGATGCTTTCACATCTTAAGTTATATCTACACTTTATTTTTTATACAGCTGTTGTACCACAGATTCAATTTATTTAACAAACTAAGCTTCAAAATTAATTTATTTTATATTTTAATATTTTTTTTTATATTTCTATATATTATAGATGCTTTCACATCTTAAGTCATATCTACCAAGTGATCTATGATTCTTCTATTACACTTGGTAGCAAGTGAGCCTGATGTGGATTCTAAAATGACAAAACTTTATTTTTTGTATATAATGGGCTTTTAGTACAAAGTAAATATTAGCTAATTTTGAAAGCAGAAGTTTTTCTTTGACTCTAAATTTGGTGGTCTTTATGTGAGCTCAAAATTTATTTGGGGAGTTCTAATTTAGTTTTTATCGTGGATGAGTTATCAAATAGCTAAATTACTAAAAATGTTTATTATCAGTTTATTTTTTAGAAGTCTTTTTATGGGGTAGTGCTTTCACTGGTAATCAGTCTTCTGGCATTATCAAAACATGCTGTTTCCATTTAATCCGATACTTGTATATGGTACCTTAAAAGCTTTTCCATCCTCCATTTATTTCTTACATCTTTAACTGTGTATTTTGTCAAAAAACTCAAAATTCAAAGTTGAAAATATATTTGTCTGTCATGAATATGTGGGCATTGGAGGATATCATGAAACAAACATGTGGATGTTTTAGCCAAGTCAGCAGCAGATTCTAATTCACATGATTTCTGTCACGTTTCTTTCCTGAAGTAGCAAAAAAGGAACACATAATAGCAAGATGGAACAACATGTGTCTCGGTAGTACTACAGCTACATTAACACGACAGCTCTTCTTTCCAGTATTTATGGCAGAATAAAATGCAAACACATATTCCAAATTTTATACTAACACAATTCCTCTCTGGTCACAGAAAATTTGTCCAATATCTCCAGAGATTCAACATCATAGAGAATGCAAGATGTAATTGTGGTATTAGCAGCCAAAGTGTTCAACATATTATCTTTGATTGCCCTTTGTTCTGGAATGAAATGTTCAAAATCACCCGTCTTCTAAATAACAGCCCCTGTTTAAGTGAACCACCCATTATGGAAGTACCTTTTACAGAAAAGAACTACATGCTTTTTAATGTTTTTATAAATAATGTTCATAAAAAACTTTAGTTTTAGATAAAATTATATAATGAATCACAACTTTTACACAAACTATAACCCTAATATACCTTAGGTGAAATAGGTTTTATACATTAAATTTGAAGAGAAAAAATTTTTGTCTAGACCGGGACTTTTGGTTTACCATGCCAATGCTCTTACCAATTGAGCTACCGGGGCGAGTTCCAATCTAGATGCAAATTTTTCTCTTATATACGTTGTAATTCCCGCACACCAAATGCTTGAAGCTGTGACTTCATCTTTGCAAATGGTGGCTTCTTGATTAAGAAGACTTTATTGGGAATTTAAACATTACTTTTAAAAGGAAGTAGGGCTTCTATTGATATTTTTTATTAATAATTTAACCCATCTCGAAGTCAAGATATTAGAAATGAATTACAAATATATAATATAAATGAGAGAATACACAGAAATAAACATAATTGGTTTGAACATATACAAAGAATGCCAAATAATCGGTTATCAAAGCAGCTGCTTCATTATAGGCCTCTAGGCCGAAGAAATGTAGGAAGACCAAAACGTCGTTGGAAAGACGACCTGCACCTGCAGCATATAGTGCACCGGGGAGCGGAATGGGCCAACAGGCCCATATCTTGAAGATGATGATGATTTAACACATCTCATTGAAGAATAAATTAAATTTGGGTTTATACATTTTGGATAATAAATAATACATATTTTAACCCCTCAGCGTGGTTTGCCATATATATACGAGACCGGTTTCCTCCCTTCTGTGCGGTCATTTAAAAGTCCATGCAGTACCCCTGTGCTGTAGTATTTTGAAACTCTACTCTCCAAGTAACTTATTTTAGACATATCAAATTGTGATTAATAGAAAGTAAACAATGAATGACCATTCTATTCTATTCTATAGTGTTCTGCCCAAGGGCAGGTCTTTCACTGCAATCATAGCATTTTCATTCTATGCTTTGTAGCTGTACTAGGGAATTATAGGTGTGGCAGCTTCCCGTTGCTTCCACACCGGTGAATGATAATGGTGATGATGATAGCCGGATGATTTTCGGGTACCGTTGTGGCCCTAAAGCTTCCTGACATTTGTCATACAGGTCAGGAAAACCCCCGAAATAAAACTCACCCAAGAAGCCTATCCCGACTGGAATCGAATCTCGGTCAGCTGCTTGACAAGGCAGCACGCTACCTCGAGACCACATACCCAGTTCTAGAGTCACACAATTCATAAGTTTTAAAATCAAATTTGGCAGTTTTAAGTGGAGGGAAATGTTTGCTCCTCCATAACCATAATTATTCATAAATTACAATATCTTGATTTGGATGGTAGAGAGAATGGGATTTATTATTAAAATATTAAATGAAAGGGACAATTTAAAAAAAATGAAGGGCATTGGAAACCAACTTGTTTTGTGTTGTCTTAAAATGTATGGCACCATCGAATATAGAGGTCATGATTATGCATACATAACATCTCCATACTTTGCTATCCCAAATGATAATTTCCAATTATTCCTGTATAATTTATAATAATATCCTCAACTCGTGTCCAAGTCAGGGTCAGGTCGAGGGATGAGATGAGAAGATGCCGCTATATATAGAGGTCTGTGTATGACAAGGGTGTGGCCGACCACGTCTGACGCACCACCACAGAGGCAGATGAATGAAATGAATGTGATGAGATGAGTATGGAGAAATGGTGGAATGAAAATGCGGCAGAGGAAGGCGGGAGAAAACCCCGAGAAAAACCTGTCCAAGCTCCGTTTTTTCCGCCACGAAACCAACATGAAGTGACCAAGACTCGATCTCGGGGACCCAGCAGTGTGGGTTTTGTATAATTTATCTCCCTCAAATCCTGGTTAATATTTTTCTTGCATTTTATGGTTATCCCCCCTACTGGGCACTTTGCTTCTAGTTTTCGTACACGAAGTTCCTATATAATTTCCTATTCGTGCCACATGCCCTACCCATAGCAGCCTATGAGACTTGCAATGTTTTATTGCATCTAGATTACATAGATATCACGTTATGTTCGTCTTTTTTCCAAATTACACCTCAATTTCCTAATAGATCTCTCATTGAGGCGATGTGCTAACCACATGTATCTTGTTGACATGTTGGCAAATAAGCGTAAGTGTCAATAAATAAAAAAATTAATAAAATGAAAGTGTTAATAAAATATTAATTATTATATCTGTGGTCTCGAGGTGGAATACTGTCTTGTCATGCAGTGGGCTTTGAGGCCCAAACGGTCCATGGACATCATCTAGCTTTTATCATCATTGTTACCATCAATATCATCCCCCTGGGTGGGAAGCTACCACACCATAATTCCCTAATGAAGCTGCAATCATAGCATGAAAATTCTAATATTACAGTGAAAGACCTGTACTAGAACAGAACACTGTAGAACATAGTAACAAAACAAAGAATTATATAGAATGGCGTCTTTCATCGGTTAATTACAAGTTATATTTAATTGTAGATGGAGATTTCCTAATACTTTCATCAAGATATAAGTTAAAATGCATTCATTTTTTAAATTGTTGCTAAAGGTTTACTTATAATTTATAATTCTAAACTTTATCTATTTATCCTTCATTCATATTTTTAAATTAAACATTTTCATAATTCCACACATCAGATTCACTATGTACAATATTTATAAAAGTTGGAGAATCTAAATTTTATTTGATATAAATTCATTTATATAATTGAGGGGGTCAGTGGAATAAGGGCCCATCCCAACTGCACTAAGTTTGGAGAAAAATTGCATTTTATTAAATTCTACATTGAGTAAAATATATAGAGCACACATTGATAATATTTGGTACATGTCTTGTACATAAAATAAGCTTTCTACCTGCAAATGTGTAGATCACTGTGTTGTTTCATATGTCTAATCAAAGAAAAAGAAAATTGAGAATATAAAAAATACAACATAAATAAACAAATTAAATAACACTTTTTAACTTGAATATTGCATTAACCTACAAATTCTACGTATGCAGTATTTGTATCATCATCATCATCATTTGATTTAAGGCTACTGTTATAATGTCTGGTATACAGGTGGTACATATATCATGAGAGTCATGGTGTCATCTTTATCATCCTACCATTAGGATATTTTGTTTTCAGTATTATATCTCGTAATACAGGACACTTTCCTTTCCCTTTTGAAGGTTTATTACTTCCTCTAAAGCCAAATCACCGAAACTGGATTTTACGTACATTACATGTTTGTTTTCCACAAAACGAAACTGAGATGCTTTTCTGATGTCTACTAATGCTTGTTCAGCGTCACATTTCTCTTTGTGAACATTTAAGTTATCCAAATCTTAAAAATCTTCAGGTGTATAAACCACTTGTGTTTTTCTTTTAACTTTTTCAATCACACAAAAGTCAGCATCACAGGGAAGGAAAGTGTGACCTGGTACAAGAAATGTATGTTCAATTTCTTCAAACCAATCACAATCAATCATGTACAGCCAAAGTCCCATCATTTTATAATTCATGTTTTGAACAACACATGAATCACTGTATACACTCTAAGTTTCTTTTTATTAGCACCTTTTTCAGTCAGTGGCACAGCTTTTAATAAACAACTAGAATTTCGTCCGCACCTCTTCAAGCAACTGATTCAGTCCGATATATATTCCTTTCCACTGTTGCGTAAAATGTTCTGCTTCGTTTTATTCCACTCTTGCACATTTATGTTTCTTTTCTTATATTTTATTACACTATTTTCATTTGCACAAGAAGCTGCCGCACGAGCCATTATGCATTTACTGATATTTGCCGGCAATGCTAGCCAGTATTGTAGCGGACCACAGAGTAGCGGACAATATATGGTCATGTGTCAGCAGTTGGGATGGGCATTTATTTCCCTCGCGCGTGAAGAAGTTAGAATTTTTCTTAGACATAAAGTCTCATTTACCCTGTTTTGAGCAAAGTTAGAATTACGAGCTTCTAAACATTAACAGAAGATGGCCATAGGATACATAATCTGTAAATAACTAAAAATCAACCACTGGTTGGGATGGGCCCTTATTCCACTGAGCCCCTCAATTACGGAAACTTGTTGAATGGATTATCTTGGTTAATAAACTCCCGCTAGGGAGCACCTGTGTTGGAAGTGTGCAGTACATACGTTACTATTATTGCTATTATTATTATTATTATTATTATTACTATTGCTATTATAACTAATTTTATTTTTAGTATCATTACCATTATTATTTTTATTATTATTATTATTATTATTATTATTATTATTATTATTATTACTACTACTACTATTACTATTATTATTATTATTATTACTATTACTATTATCCCTCTATTATATTTTTTAATTTTTTTTTCTAATTCTACACATCAAATTCGCCATGTAAATTTGTTTTAGAAGTTGGAAATGTCTGAGACATGTGATTTTTGTCTATAAACATACGATCCACGTCGGTTTTGAAAGAAAGGTTTCTTTTCTGCAAAATAGGGCATTCACTAGCACGAACGAAGGGCTAGCTGAAGGAAAAAAAAATACAAAGAGTATCTGCTTTCACTAATAAGTAGCTAACTCACTCCACATGCCTGTCGTAAATTATGTCATAAAAGGGAAGATTTTTCTACCACAGCAGTAACAAAAAATAAGTTCTCCAGAATGTTTAACAAACTCCCTATAGGCCTAGAAAATCATAGCGTAATGTATGGCAGTCTGCATTTGGATATTTAAAAGTCCAGGCGTATTAACACGTCCTTCTGCATCTGGGAAACGAACGCCATGTTTAAATATCCACGCTGATGGGTTACTATAATTTGAGTTTCCAGAAGAACCAAATTTGATTACAAAGTTCTTCAAAAGTACACCAGATGGCAGTTTAGAAAATTACCGGCATAATGAAAAATTGACAGTCATGAAAACAGCTGAAGATGGGAATGATATGTTTCCCGATACTGCAGTTTTGTGTTAAAAAACATAGATGTATGAGGTAAGAAGAATTCATGATTCATTTGATTCTTAATACATATTTTGTCTGTTACGGAGTAGGACAGACATGGGGAGACCCTACAACAGATGGACTGAATAATTTGTAAAGTCGCAGAACAGTTGATTTGCCTACACCTGCAGAGGGCAGAAGAAGAAGTGATGTCTCACGTCCATGCACATTGTGAGAATAAAACAGGAATTCAATATTTTAATTTCTATTGTCATTGGTGGTCATGGAGAGAGAGGACATCCAAGGAAGAGATGGATGGACAATTTCAATAAAATTTACAACGGGAAGTACACTATGAAGTAATTTACAATTTATATAAACAAGTCGTAATTATTTTACAATTCACCTCATAAAACTCTTGTGATTTTCACTGTGCTGGTTTCTGAAGGCATCCCTTCTATCTTCAGTTAACCTTTACACTGCTACAAATGGGTATATCCGTTGGCAAAGAAAATGCTTGCCGTGCTATGGGTGTGTATATCCATTCTCAACTCCAAACGCCTGCTAGTTATATAATACGTATTGCATTGCTTTCAAACAAAGCAGGCATATACTGTCATCTCTTAGGAATCTAAATAAACTTTTTCCATATTTCTCCCTGCATTGAGCAAGGAGGGTTTTAAAGGCTGGAAATATCTCAGCAGTGAAAAGGTTAAAACTAAAACTGCCGAACTTCTGCCATCATCACCAACTTTCCATCTGTCATCTATGGACTTTGAAACTAAATCTTGCTTGCTGGAAACTTCAAAATTCATGGATCTATATTTGTTCTTCAGAATGTATATTTTTTTCCCAAACTGTTAATTCCAAAGACTTCTCTAAACGTTTCAAAAGTTTAGTTTCTTTCCCAATTTTGTGATTCTCCAGCAAACTATGAGCTGCAATTGCTGATTTTTCAATTTTAAAAACCAATACGTCATTTGGACCAAAAACCATATGTATATTTTCTCAGGTTGCAACAGTATTTTGACGAATTCTTGCAATTAAAATTGTAGTAAGTAGATATATGTGCTAAAAAACTCTAAGTAAATTGTGATTTGCCTGACCAACTCTAGATATGCATTGATTTCGTTTCGTGTTTGTAAAATATATATACATATATACTCGTATAATATGTCATCGGAATTGAATTTTGCATGAGTTTACTATGTGTTTAATTTCTATTAATAGATATTTCGCACTTAAGAAATGAAATAATTTGCTTTATGAAAATAGATTTGTCCCACATATATTCTAATATTATCTTCATTGGCTTCATATTTTCTTATTTTTATATTATCACGTGTTATCATATTATCTTGTTATATTTTCATCTTAGGTACAGTGGGCTAGTAGTTAAGTTCCTTGTCTCTAGTTCTGAGGGACGCAGGTTCAAACCTAGCTGTATTTAGTGGATTTTTTAGAATGGAAAATCCAAGGAACAAGTCTTCTGGGAGGGAATATAAGGTGTGGGTGCCGAGCTTGAAGATTTTCAGGCTCATAAAATAAACCACAAAAAGGCCTCTGTGCAAATTTACTGATTATTGCCCATCCAATAATACCTTAGTTATCCACTAGATGTCTCATTGATGTGCTAGGCTGATCCCCTATTACTCGCTGACATCTATAAGTAAATGAGCATAATCAAATTAACTTGGTCAACAAGTTCCCATTAGGGAGCACCCTAATCTCGATACAGGAAAGGATCAGGGCTTAAGAAAAAATAATTAAAAAGTAGAATTTTGAAGATAACATTTTCTGTTTTATTTCTTTTAGATTTTTCCAAAAATAAAATTTTTATATAGGGTGTTTTGAAAGTGTTAGTTTAAAATGTAGGGAGGAGAAGTAAAAATAAAAAGATGCAGAAGTTCCAGTACACATTCTGGAAATTAATTGATTAGGAAAAATATTATTAATATATCTAGAGAGAAAATGTGAACCTGAGACAGGATTTGAACCCAAGATCTCTAGCTTTATGTGCTGGCATTCTAACATGACATTCAGGATCAAAGGAAAGTAATTTTACCCCTAGACTACATAGGCTGATAGTGTGTTATATACATACTGCTATAATTTGTAAATTTTAGTATTTTTCTTCTAATTAGGCCTACAGTAGATTGTTACTTGCACTAGAAACTATACTTTATTTAACAAATTATTTGTTCTAATTGTCCATAAGTCATGTTTATTTTTAATTGACCCAAAAATGTCCCTTTCAGAAATTAAAATATGTGAAAATATAGAATTTTTATTTAACCATAATGGATTCTATATATTTTTATTCATTCCACCCTCTTTGGGATACATTGATCCATGTTAGTTGTTCTATTTTGTTATATGAAATATTATTTATTTTTAATATTTATGAATGGTAAGTTTCTTAATCAGCTGTGAAAATAAAAGTGAAATTTTATGTGACAAATTAAACAACTTCTATATTGTTTTCAATTATCAGCTATTATTTTAATGGTAATTCTTTACTTGTCGTCAACCAACGATTTGTTCAAATGAACTGTTAGTTCATTGTAGCCATGGCAATATTAATTACAAACGGTAAAGCCTGGGTGCGATTTTTAAATTATGTTTCCTGATTTAAACTTCAGGTTCCACAATAAGCAATATATTTGAGAATAAAAAAATTATAATATAAAATTGTACCTTGTTTTGCAGTCTCCTCAACTGTTAAAATAATTAAAACATTGTACGCCTTTCGGGACCAGTCCCATCCTCAACTGAGGGTTGTTTGCTATTGTCCAGCTATCATCCAGATGCTAATTGATTTTTGATGATTAGGGCTCGGAAGTTGAGGAAAACCCCTTTTTTCATTTTATGTCTGAAGACAAGGCCCAAATTAATACATTTTGGGTTATTGTAGGCCAGAAAATGGTAAGTTTTATTTATCCTTTTTCAATGTTTTTTGGCTTATTGGTCCTTTTTTTAGCCTCTTTTTTTTAGGTCTTAACATATTTTTTTGCAACTTTACCTTCTTTTGACTAATTTATACCAATTGTAGCCTATAATTCAAGAATCTGCAGAGTCTAGACTCAGTTCCAACTTCTTTTAAAAACACTATCTAGTTTTACTTTCCAAACACTTTTCACATTGCAAACATATTTGCTTCATGAGAAACTATTGAATCCCCACAAAATATCACATTATTATTTTTAAGCAGCCTACTGACCTCCTGATATCCATTATGGGTTCACTGAATTCATTCTAGGTGGGAAAAATTGTCCATTCTAAATTCTCCAAGATCTTTCATTTTAATGAACACAGAATTCCTTTTTTTTTTTTTTTTTTTTTCAAACTATGTTGAATTAAAAGAAAAATGAAGTTTGAAAGAAGTAGCATTTTCAGTCATCAATTTTTTTTTTGTAATGTATGTTGCATTTCACTAGAATTTTGTACTTTTTTAACATTTTTATTATACAGTAAAACTTGTTTAATCCGGAACGTGAATAATGCAGAAATCTGTCCAATGTGAATAAATTTATTGGTCCCGGCGAAATAATAGTAATATTACATGTATGTGTTTTGTATAAAACAGAATCTGTCCAATGCAGAAATGGAAGGGTATTTCTACACAACTCATGAAAAAAGATGTTTATAAGGTGGAAAGACAGATATAAATAAATTAGTTTCCACTTCATTAATTCCCATTAAGGCAAAATAATGATAAGGGATGATTTCTGCCGCTGGGTGAAGTAGATTTTCTACCTGTATCTGAAATTTTCTTTCAGCCTCACTGCACACCCATTATGCGAAATACAGGTTCATTTAATAAATAGCATGTGACATCAGTCTTACAAATAACCAGTGCACTGTAAAATCTTAAATTACTTTAAAATCTGAAACCAATTGTGTACATATCTTTCACAGGTAGCATTCTGAATTTCTGGACTAAAGATGGCTAAATTGTATTTATCAATGTCATTAAATGAAAAAGTGAAAGTGATTGAAGACAAAGAAATACAAACTCTCAGTACGCAAAATAAATGACTAAATTTAAATGTGGAAAATCCCAAGTTTATGAGATTTTAAAACACAAAGAAAAAATAATTAATGAATGGATACAAGGAAATGATCAAATGAAGATGAATGCAAAATAAATAAATAATAAATAATAAATGAATAAAGCAAGGAACTAAAATTAATCCAAGGTACATAAATAGCCATAGCCTATACAGCACTCTATAATCTAAGATTGGTTAATAATTTTTTTTTATAATGCGGAATTTTGTCTAATGTGGAAAAAAAAATTGGTTCCATGTGATTCTGCTTTGAACAAGTTTTACTGTTAAGGTGGAATATACCTCATAGTGAGAATTCCTAAAATAAGTAAAGTTTTACTGTATTTGTTAAAAATACAATTGAAACTATAATTATTATGTAATTTGAATTGCCTTTTTTACGTCCTTTTTTTTCATTTTTTAAGACTTTTTTAGGATATCTTTAGGTCTTTTATAGGCATTTTATGGGTCCTCAACTTCCGAGCCCTGGTGATGATCATGTAGATGGGGTTTTTTGTACTGGGTATGTTTTCATTTAAAATTTAACTTGTCAACTTCCTTTAAAATCTTTAACTATTCCAGTATGTTTATCTTAGCTGGGTTCCATTCCGAAATATCCTCACAATTTTACACAGAGTTTTAACAATCTGAATAATTTGTTTATTTGAATGATTTAAATTTTTTAAAAATGTTGGTTAATGGCAGGTAAATAATAACCTTTTTAAAAGGTAAATTTCTTTATCAGCAGTGAAAATAATTGTGTGAATTTTGATGGAAAATTGTGTTACTTTAATGAATGTTCAAGGCATGAAAGAACAATGTGAGATTATCTAGTAGGCTGTGGTTAGTCTTAAAAATGTACTAGGATATTGTAATAGCAGTACTGTGTGTTGTATAGTAGATTTGTCTGTAAATACTGATGGGAAATGGAGCAAAATATTAAGAGCTATGTAAGTTTAAAGCAAGAAGTAATATTCTTAATGTTGGTATTGTAATGGTTTAGAACTTTGTTACCTAATTATCTTCATTAAAATACGGGTATAATCAGATTTTTGTTAAAAACAATGATGGCCACTCTTATAACATCATCCAAAAGACATTAATAGTACTATTATGAAGAAAAAGTCACTCGATTACTTTCAATTATCTAGTTCATCTATTTTAAGTCAATTATTATGTGGGTCCTGCATCAAAAGTTGACCTCTTAGGTTTAAAATAAACATTAGGCATGGCTTATAATAAAACAGAAAACAAATGTAGATCATATAGTAACAAACCAGAGAAATAACAAGTAATAAAGCACCATCATATTTGAAGAGAAAAATTAAACGCTCAGACTGGGACTCAAACCTTGGACCTTTGGCTTTTTAGGCCAATGCTCTACCAACTGAGCCATCTAGGCGAGTTCCAATCTAAACAAAAATTTTTCCTTTAATATATGTTGTCAATTCCCATGCATCAAATGCTATGAAACCTTTGCTTCTATCTTCGCAAATGGCGGCTTCTTTATTAAGAAGACATTTATTTGCCTCTAGTCCTGAGGGTCACGGGTTCAAACCCGGCCAGGATCGATGGATTTTTTAGGATGGAAAAATCCAAGGAGCAAGTCCTCCAGGAGAGACTTTAAGCCATGGGTCCCGAGTCTGAAGATTTTCAGGCTCGTAAAAGACCCTAAAGCCTGAATAAAAAGGCCTCTAAGCAGAATTTGCTGACCTCATCATTTTAGTAATACCTTAGTTGCCTGCTAGATGTCTCATTGGGTCAGTGTATTGGCCGCATGCCATTCATAACATCTGTGGGCAATATAATAGTAAATAATAGTAACTAAATTAACTTGGTCTCCTAACAAAGGAGAGGCTATGCCCCAACATTGGGCTGTTACATCATTGTAGTAGTAGTAGTAGTTGTAGCAGTGGTGAAATTAAATGTTTCTTACCTCTCCTCATATATATTTTCTAAGTTGATCGCGATTTCGAGACTATAACTGTCTCATCATCATTAAAGCTGTTGAACATTCAGAGTATTAAAAAACCTCATAGTGTTATTTCCTATCTACATAACTTAATTCAGAGTAGAACTATAAAATTTACCATGGAAACTGAAAATGAAAGACAAATCTCACTTTAAGAAGAAATGAAGAAAACAAGATAGAATTTGGAATTTATAGAAAGAACACACATATTGACAACTATATTAAAGCTTCAGGATTCAACCATTTTGCTCACAAAGAGGCAGTATTCAATAGTTTGACACATAGATTGGTAAATACACCTATGAACAAAGAAAACTATGAAAAAGAACACATAATTAATGTTGCAATAGATAACGGTTATGAAGAAAATATGGTACACAAGAAAATAAATAAATTCAAAAGACAAAAATTAATAAATGAAAGCACACTTATAAAAGAAACAGAAAAAATAAAATTCAAGAAATTCACTTATCATCCATTGAAACACTATAAATTTCAAAAAAATGTCAAAAAGTTTAATATAAGATTAGCACCAAAGAATGAATACAGCCTTAATAGGATAATTAAAACCAATAAAAATGAAAAAATTGAAAATGAAAACAAATCAGGAATTTATAACATCAAATGCAGTGATTGTGACAAAATTTATATTGGACAAATGAAAAGAAATTTGAAAACAAGCGTGAAAGAACATCTTAGAAACATCAAAAATGGAGAAGTGGAAAAATCAGCAGTAGCTGCTCATGCTTGGTCCGAAAAACATTTAATTGAATCAAAAGCCAATCTAATTAAACAAATAGACAACAAAAGGAACTCACGGTTTGGGAAAAGATCCACATTCAGAAAAACAAAAGAAAACTTATGAACTTCGAAATTCCCGCAAATTTTGACCTGATCCAGAGGGAAGAAGAAGAGTTTCTTCCGATCGACATAATACCAGTCGCCAACAAAGTTCTGATGATGAGACAGTTGTAGTCTCGAAATCGCGATTAACTTAGAAAATATATATGAGGAGAGGTAAGAAACATTTAATTTCACCATAAATTAAACCTCATAGTGATTAATTCCTATAAAAGTGACATAAAAGTAGTAGTAGTTGTCTAAAGAGCTTAGTAGCCACTAATTTAGTATTTTTAAACTTGTTCCCCTCACCTAAGCTAATTCACTGGCACTATCGGAACCTGAGGACATATGCTCTCCATATATATAACTATCCTGAGCTAATATTTTCCAATCATCCCCTGTATAATCCACTTCCTTCAAATCATGGTTAATATTATTCTCCCACCTCATTCTTTGGCTGCCTAATGAGTGTTTTCCCTCTGGTTTTCCTACAAGGAGTTTCCATGCTTCTTTTCATTCCCCGTCCGTAAACAAAATAAATTAATTCCCTATTAGTTGACTCTTGTCTATGTCTTATGTATTCGTGTGCAAAGAAAAAATTGTACTGATTACTGCTATATTTTATGTATTGATGCGCAAAGAATGCCTTTGAGTACTCTATTCTAACTAACTAGTCAGTACTATTTATAAAGTGAATCAGAGATATCTTTTTACATCTCATTGTATCTTTTATAAAAAATAGTCAATTCTAATTGGGACAGAATAGGAAATAGTGATTTATTATTTGTTAGTTTCATGGTTTGTACATGTTTTATCGTTGGACATGCCTAATGTTTATTTTAAACCAAAACAAGAATTTTATTAGGTCTAATTTTTATTTCTCAACTTTATTGTGCTTTTTCAAAATCCACTCTTCATTATCATTCTATAGTTCAAATATAAGTCTTACAATACCACTGGTATACATGATTCTGGATTTCCTGCAAACTATATCTCATTTACTAATTCTGATATGCCAATCTCAAAACTGCAATACTTTTTCCTATCAAATACCAATTTTTTACAATTACCAATTTTATAGATAATGTTTTAATGTAATTCTGTGTATAGCTCTTAATTTAATTTGAAGATAGCAATATAAAAAACAGAATGATATTCAAATGTAAGTGATTAATTAAGAAAAGTGGTCAAATATTAATTTATGATTAAGTGTGTTGTGGGTAACGTTAATTTAAAGTTAATACAAGGGTTGGAATTTTAATAGTGGCAACATTGCCATCCAATGGAATCTAATGATGTCATTGATAACACACATCAGTTACATACCTAACTTACCTCAGAACATGTAGACTCTCCCTTCCCACATCACGTGCATGAGAACTGGCAAGAGGAACAGGGCCTCATGTTAGCTAGTTAGAGGTCATACAGCATGGCAGTGTCAACAAAGTCTTCAAGAGGCTTGTGGAAAATCTGCATTGTCTTACAGAACAGTGGCATGGTGGGTGACTTTTACCCATCGTGCCACTATTCTGTAAGGGAATCCGCAAATTTCCCGCAAACCTCTTGAAGAACTTGTTGACGCTTCCGTACTGTATGACCTCTCGCATATTCAGTCTTTATCTTCTTCTGTTGTTCTTGTTTCAAAAACATTGTGACAACACTACTTTAGACCACCAGCTCTGTTCCTCTCGCCAGTTTGCATGCATATGATGTGGGAAGGGAGAGTTTATATTTTCTGAGGTAAGGTAGGTATGTAACAGACATATTGTATTTTCGCATGTATAGGCCGCGTGCATGTATAGGCTGCATCCAAGTTTTGCAATAACAAATTGAGGAAAAAATATTTGTTTTATATTTTTGCTAAGAAGGAGTGCAAGAGATAGGAGTAGGCCTACACCATTTTTAAATCTGGCAATGTAGTAAATTCCAAAACTTCTGTTACCGGCTATGTAACGGTATATTCGTACTTCTTCTCAGTCATTAACACAAGGGTAAAAGCGACGGTCAGTTAATGGGTACAATATTCATTGTCACTTCTGTTCACTGTGTGTAAACAAGGGTTGGTGTAGAGCAAATTATACCTCAAAATTCAAGCTACAGGTAGTGTGCAATGCAGCAGAACACGGAAATAGATTTAGATTTAGATTTATTTATTTAGCCTGGTGGAGTTAAGGCCATGAGGCCTTCTCTTCCACTCACCAGGACAAACATATATAGGACAGCAGGAAGAAAGTTTGATGTGGACGAAAAAAGTATGCGATGGTGGATCCAAACAAAACATGCACTTGAAAACACGTCATAACATTGACAATATTTCCACAGATAAAAAACAAAATATCTACAGTTAGAAAGAGTTCTGCTGGATTACATATGGAAAACATGGGCATACGAATTTTATATATCTGTCAAAATGATAAGTTTGAGGGCCTTTAAGATAGCCAAGAATATGGAAATCCCGTGCAATGAATTTAAGGCAAGTTACGGCTGGGCAAGGCGATTTATACACTCAGGACCTTGTAATTCGGCGGCGTACATCAATAGTGCAGAAACTACCCGATATGTACCAGTTATCTAGTTATTTCATGTATAAGCTGCACCCTAATTTTGAAACTTATATACGCCTATACACGCGTAAATACAGTATGCTATCAATGGCATCATTAGGTTCCATTACATGGTGTCTCTACAGCAGTGTTGCCACAATTAAAATTCCAACCCTTGTAATAACATCAATTTGATAGGAGCAAGAGTAGAAACTGTATTTTATCATTTCTCATATTGTGAAAAATTGGTACATGATGGAGGAAAACTGAATTCATATTAAATTCAGCATGGTTGCATTAGGGCAATTTTCATATTAGAATGGAAACCCCAGGGGAAAAGTTAAAATTTACAAATGAGTATATTTTGTCCCTAAATTAAAAAAGCTAACAAAAATTACTCACCCGAACTTTGAACAGTGACTTCTTCTTGGTAATAAGCGATAAAAAATCATGCCAGTAAGGTTATACTGAGACGGACAGTTGAGAACAATCATTGCAGGTGCTGTTTATAAAGGTCTGTGATAAAAGCACTACATTGGAACATAAATGTGACGTCTCCTAACAAAATGTTGATATATAGTTAATTATAGTGAGGCCATTTTGAGCTCTTGTTGCATTATAAGTTATTTTTTATGGACTGCCATTTAACATTTTTGCTCTTGTCTCATCTGAAAATAGCCCATCATTCTTCATCTTCAACATCTTAATTGTAAAAAAAATAGACTGAATTTGGTATTGCTAGATATGTCGCGCAAATGTGAAAGGAAAAATGTCGTGCGATGGCTTTAAATAATTCTACTCGTGCAGCAATACTTCCGTGTGAAAAATAAAAAAAAAATCATTTTTGAAATTTTTTGTAATCCAATAACATGTAAAACTAAAAAAAAAAAAATGTTAAGCACACAATTTTTTTCATCCTCTTGTGATGCACATTATTATCATAATATTATATAATTGTTATAAATCACTAAGTGGTTAAAAAAAATCTTTTTTTCCTATTGCATAATATACTGTTAAATGTATACGTTTTTATATGTATTGTTTTGCAAGTGTTCCATAGTCCAATCTGATATTATTGTTTGCTTGTTATAAAATGAGGAAATGAAATATTTATCCTCTTCTGAATCTTTTGATCTCTCCCAATGGTTTTATATAAAAAGAATATATGTATAGAAATTAATTGTGTTTAATATAACCTCAAACATCTCACCATTTCTAATCCTTTCTTGTTTTTGCTACCCATCTCTGGAATTCTCTGTCCTTTTGTAACAACAAACATTAAGGGTCGCATGAAAATACATTAGTCTCTACTCAAATTACTTCCAATCACTGGTGAGCTGACTCACAGTGAGCAAGTGCAAAGATCGAATTAGCTACCCAAAAACTGGTCATGCATGAAAGTCGTCGTTTTCGCAATGTTGGCAAGAAATTACCCAGAATTCTCAGCGATAAAACCACTTCCGTTATTTTCGTCTGCTATAGAGGAACGTATTTACGCTTGCATCCCGCAAATAATACCGTATACAACGACGTCTGCATCCTGCAATATTACGCCGATTCTCCTGTTCTTCCAGTTGAATTCTTTGGTAGACTCTATCAAATTCCTCTTCTCCGCGTATACCGAAAACATGATCGAAGTCTTCAAGGTCTGACATCTTGGATAAAGCGGCAAGGTTTCAAACTACATCGGTTACCATCGTTTCCCATCGGTTCCCTTCGGGATTCTCACGATAAGTTTCTATCTTAAGCTATGATCTTAAGTTACCTCGTCAGGTAGCTTACGAATTATTATTGCATGAATAGATTTCTGAGTAAGCAAAATTGTATTAGGATAAAACTTTCTCAGTCGAGAACGCCTTTTACGGTCTAATGCGTTCAAAGATTCGACCCTAAAGCAGGAGGTTTAGGATATTTAAATTTTAAATTAAAAAGGAATAATTTATTTCTTAAAAATATTTAATACTAGTTTTTTTAACTTTGTAAAGAAGGTAAATATTTCTTATAAATTTGTTTGTTTAAAAATAGTGATCTCAATAATTAAAATATTTCTTAGATAAATATTTAAACAATTAAGATCAAGAATTAAATTAATATTTTTAATACCTCACCTCATATCCTTTATTCTTCTAGACTGCAGTTTTGGAGCTATATCTTCATCATCAGTAGCCTCTCTTCGACCGGTGTTATGTCGTTTCTTGGCGGTTTTCTTCTTCCTTCAAGAAATGACATAACATCAAAGAGAGACTACTGATGATGGAGATATAGCTCTGAAACTGCTGTCTAGAATAATAAAGGATATGATGTGAGGTATTAAAAATATTAATTTAATTCTTAAATTAAACTTCATAGTGTTTTTTCCCTGTGAATCTAAATTAATTAAGGTTATATTTAAATACTTCATACCACACCTTATATCCAGTTTTCTATTTATACTGAAGCTTCAAAGCCTTCATCTTCAGTAATATCTCGTCAACTGATGTTATATCGATTGGAAGAACTACTTCTTCTTCCTTCTGTTGGTGGACCGATAAACCTCCAAATCCAATCAGAATCTGCAGGAATTTCGAAGTTCATAAGTTTTTCTTTTTTGTGAAGTGGAAAAGTCAGCAGTAGCTGCTCATCCTTCTTCTGAAAAACATTTAATTGAATCAAAAGCTAGTCTAATTAAACAAATAAAAAAACAAAAAGAACTCATGGTTTGGGAAAAAATCCACATTCAAAAAAACTAGAAAGAAAAACTTATGAACTTCGAAATTCTCGTGGATTCTGATTGGATTCAGAAGTTTATCGGTCCACCAACAGAGGGAAGAAGTAGTTCTTCTAATCGACATAACATCAGATATTACTGAAGATGAAGCTGCCAATGCTTTGAAACTGCAGTATAATTAGAAGACTGGATATGAGGTGAGGTATGAAGTATTTTAATTTAATCTTAAGTTAAACCTTATAGTGATTTTTTTCTATAAAAGTTCAATTTAAACAATTACGTATAAAATGTATTTTATATGTTGTTGAGTAAACTTACAGTGTGGTGTTAATTGAAGTGTTAATTTTATAATTGTTTAAAATATAAACTAATCTCTGTTTTAATTGGCTGTCAGATGATCCAACTAAAAGGATACTCCATAAAACTAACAACTTAATCAAAGCCTCCTCACTTCTCGACGACATGAAGAAAGAACTTCAGAAGAACGAGGCCCTGCCACCGAGACTCAATGGACTACCTAAATGCCAATACACCTCCAAGACCAATCATCAGCACCATAGGATCACCAACTTGTAACTTAGCTAGATATTTATCTACTTTACTAAAACCCCATACATCCAACAGTGATACATATGTCAAAGACTCGATGCACTTCTTAGATAAACTAAAAGAGATAGTAATCAATTGAGTTGGTGTTTACTTGATGAAAATCCATATTTATTAATTAAATTTGTTAAATTTAAAAATTTAAATAAATATTGTTGTATTGTTGCTTAGATCAATTGGAACACAATTCATAATTTGTTAACATGTCTGAAGAAGGTACAGTGTACCGAAACACCTGTCACTGAATTATATAATAAATATGAAAATCAAATAAAACTACGTTTTATTTTTATTTAATTAATAAAAGAGATAGCTTTGCAACTGGACAATCTAATGGTTAGTTTTGACGTGGTCTCACTATTCACTAAAGTTCCTATAAAGGAGACTATTCACCTCCTCACTGCCAAGTTTCCTCAAGATATTACTAATCTTTTCGAACACTGCTTAACCACCAACTATTTCTTATTCAGTAATGACTTCTATGAACATATAGATGGAGTAGGTATGGGTAGTCCCCTGAGCCCAGTAGTTGCAAATTTCGTTATGGAAAACTTCTAACAAAAATGTTTAGAGACTGCCCCTCTTTAACCCAAGACATGACTTCGATATGTAGATGACACCTTCATAATTTGGAACCATGGGGAAGATAGAAGAATTTCTTATGCACATCAACAACATGAACTCCAATATACAATTCACTGTAGAAAAAGAAAAAGATAACAGCATAGCCTTTCTGGACATCTCAATCAGAAGAGAAGAAGATAGCAACATTTATCACACCATATATAGAAAACCTACGAATACTGACAGATATCTTCATAAAACCTCCAATCATCACCCCAAACAGAAACTTGGTATCATCAAAACATTGACAAATCACACCAAGAAACTTTGCCATCCTGAATTATTAAAAGCTGAACTTAATCTCCGTACAGTATTCACAGCCAATGGATACACCAACAAAGAAATCAACCAAGCAAACCATCCCAGACACACAACAACAAGGAATCAGAAGGAAAAACGTCAACTAGGACATTCTTACCTTTCATCAAGAATGTAACTGACCCTATTAGAAAACTGCTTAAGAAAGAAGACATAAAAACAGTATACTGGCCTACCAGGAAAATCAAAAACCTCCTCAGACTGATTAAGGATCAACTTCATCCTCATCAATCAGCAGGCATATATAGGATCCCGTGCAGTTGCGACCAAGTATATATAAGCACCACTAAATGCAGCATCACAAGCAGACTTAAAGAACACCAAAGATGCAGCCATCTTAAACAAGTGGAAAAGTTGGCAGTAGCAGAACACTCTCTACTTGAAGGCCATACAGTACAATACAACAACATAGATATATTATCTAACTGCACACCCTATTTTACCTGTCTGCAATGAGAAGCCATTGAAATATTAAAACATCAAAATAGTTACAATAGAAAGGAAGAATCGTTAAAAGTAATCAAAGTATGGATACCAGTCTTAAAAAAAAAAAAAGCCAGATGTAAATTCCTACTAGAACATCAGACAGCAACCTCATTGGTGCAAGGAAGTCCCTAATGCTAACCAACCAGAAGGCAGATATAATTTACGAAGTAACGGACCATGCAGAGAACACATTGTGGAAAAATTTATAAATAGGGCAGGTAGTCGACAAAATTGCCAATCCCATGAAAACCCTTGAGGATGCCAAATGCAGTCTCTGGCAAAATGTTGGGGAACTACAAGCCTCAAGACCACAGCCAACAGCCCAGAAATCTTCTAGAAGATCATCATAATAACTCCGGCCGTGAAAGCCTAAGTCAAGTTTTTGGATACTTTTGAAATACAATCTTTTGAAATTCACGATGGGTTAAAGCAAGGAGATGGACTATCTCCTTTACTATTCAGTTTTGTATTAGAGCATGCCATCAAATCTTTGGAGAATGAAAGAAGGCCTACAGCTCAATGGTATTAATAGGCTGTTAGTTTATACTGATGATGTAGTATTACTGAGCGATAACAAGGAGATACTAAGGGCCAACACACACTGTATTGAAGAACACTAAGAAATTGGGACTGCAAGTTAACATTAATAAAACTAAATATATGTTCACACAAAGAAATGCATTATATAATGGAAATGGGACAACTAATGACAAATGAAGGAAATTTTGAAGAAGTGGCTGATTTCAAATATCTAGGAACAATAATTATAGATAGGAATGAGATGCACAAAGAAATTAAACATAGCTCAATTCTGGAAATGCATGCTATTATGCATTACAGAGACTCTTGTCTTCCCAGTTCCTTTCAAAAAATGTTAAACTGAAAGTATATAAAACAGTTATTCTCCCAGTTATATTATATGGATGCGAAACCTGGACTCTTACTTTAAAGGAGGGAAGAAAATTACGAGTATTTGAGAATAAAATTTTTTGACTGAAAAGAGATGAACAGACAGGTGAATGGAGAAAACTACATAATAGTGAGCTACATGATATGTTTAAGAAGCCAGATATAATAAGAACAATTAAGTCTCATAGGGCAGGTCAAATGGCACGTATGGGGGATGAAAGAGGTGCATGGAAACTTCTGGTAGGAAAATCAGAGGGAAAACACCGAATTGGTAGACCAAGAATGAGGTGGAAGAATAACATTGTCCATGATTTGAGGGAAGTAGGTTATACAGGGAATGATTGGAAAACATTAGCTCAGAATAGGGATGTATGGAGAGCTTATGTCCATGCGGCCATGAACCTATGAGTTTGACAGAGCCAGTGAGTTAGTTAGTTAATTATAATATTGTTACCTTATAGGTCTGTCTCCTCAACTTTATAAATTATTATTTCTGTGTCCCATCATCAGTAGAAGGAGCAGGAGATAGGTCTGTATTTGAATAGTTTCCCCGAAAACAGATCTAACTCATAGGGTCGTATGCAAATACATTAGTCTCTACTCAAATTACTTCCAATCACTGGTGAGCTGACTCACCGTGAGCAAGTGCAAAGATCGAATTAGCTACCCACAAACTGGTCATGCATGAAAGTAGTTGTTTTCGTAATATTGGCAAGAAATTACCCAGAATTCTCAGCGATAAAACCACTTCCGTTATTTTCGTCTGCTATAGAGGAACACATTTATGCTTGCGTCCTGCAAATAATACCGTATACAACGACGTCTGCATCGTGCAATATTACGCCGATTCTCCTGTTTCCAGTTGAATTCTTTGGTAGAGTCTATCAAATTCCTCTTCTCCGCGTATACCGAAAACATGATTGAAGTCTTCAAGGTCCGACATCTTGGATATAGCGGCAAGTTTTCAAACTACATCGGTTCCCTTCGGGATTCTCACGATAAGTTTCTATCTTAAGTTATGATCTTAAGTTACCTCATCAGGTAGCTTACAAATTTCAACAATTATTATCGCATGAACAGATTTCTGAGTAAGCAAAATCGTATTAGGATAAAACTTTCTCAGCGTTCGCCTTTTACGGTCTAATGCATTCAAAGATTCGACCCATAAACTGCTACTCATGACTTGACTAACTTCTTTCGCCATTTTGATATATGTAGATCACTATTTGCTTCAACTTTTAAAAATAAATACAACAGGTCTGGAAGAGAGCTTCGAATTTTTGTGAGTGAGATCTCTTTTTGGGGCAACTATTAATTTATTGACCCTGAATGCAATGTGAAAAATAAATTTACTCCCATATCTCCTAAAGCTGGCAAAGAACCCTTGAGGATACCAGACGCAGTCTCTGGCAAAACATCAGGGATTTAGAAGTCTCATGACCATGGCCAACAAGCCTGGAAGATATCTATAAATTGTCGTACAAGTAAATATATTATTCTTAGTATTAATCAATGCCTCTGGACCTTAGTTCACACACATTGTAGAGTTCAGTTTTGGATTGAATAGCCTTTGTTTGATCGTATACTTATAATACTTCAAGTGCTGTGTGATGTGTTTTCATTGAATGACTGTACACATGCCACTTACTCATCCCCTAAAATTCCGCGTATATACAATAGCAACCTTAAGATCAGAGGTAATAAAATTCTAGTCAAGTTATAACTTCTTCTTCTTCCTTTCATGTGATAGACCTAGTGGTCTGTTATGGTCTCAATCCAACGTTTGAAGGATCTGTCCAAAGATCTCTTGCCTAGTGGCTGGTAATGTAAGATTTGACGTGGTATTCTTGTTCTGCTCGTTCTTCTTACATGATATTTCCAGTTGTTTCTGTATTTTTGTACATATTCCATGACTGATTCTGTTTGTAATTCTTTGAGAATCTCAGAATTCCTTTTATGGTCTCATAAATTTCATTTCTGCTGCAGTTAGTCTTTGTTTGTCTACACTGTGAATTGTCCAGGCCTCACTGCCATAACATAATATGGTCTGGCCAGTGTTTTATAAATTCTAGCTCATGTGTGTTGCTGTACTGTGTTTGGCTTGAAAATATTATTTATAATTCCTGTTACTCTGTTAAATTTTATAATTTTTTGACTAAAATCTTTTTCCTCTTCGTATGTAACTTGGTATCTGAGATAGTTAAATGTATTAGTTTGTTCTAATATTTTATTATTAATAATTTTACTGTGAATTGGGTCTTTTCCTAGGAAAGACATGACTTTAGATTTTTCTGTTGAGATTTCCATGTTGTAGTTTATTGCAACTTGGTGAAAAGAATGAACTGAACGTTGTAGGTCATCTTCTGAATTTGCTATGAACACAATGTCATCTGCAAATAATAGGTTGTCTAAATTATATAATCTATTAAGTGGTATACTGCCATGTGGTTGTAGTCTCCATTCTTTAATAATTGAGTTTATGTATATTATAAAGAGCATTGGCGAAAGACCACATCCTTGTCTAATTCCTTGATTAATTGGTCTGCATTCAGAGATTTTATTTTCAATATTAACTTGGATGTAATTATCATAAGTAATGCTACGAGTAAGTTCCAATTTATCTAGATAATTTGGAAATCAAGAGTGGCATTTGTTAGGACTATTTAACAAATACAATTAAGCTGTTTGCTCACAAATCATTACTTAAATATAGTTATTTTAAAATATTTATATATTTAATGTAAACAGCAATGTTTGAAAACAAATGAGAAACGATTGTTACGCTTCATTTGCTTCTTTTGTTCGTCACTGCAACCAGATCATATTATTTATTGCCAAAGGAACGCAATATTGTAAGAATGCACTCTAGTGGAGAAAAAATGAAACACATCAAACAGTATATTAATTCATTTCTGATGTCCTATGATGTAAATATGACAATTATATTTTTCTGGGGGGGAAAAAAATACATTTAAGAAAGTGCAAACAGTGGTTTCTATTTTTGGTGGTATAATCAATTGCTACAAATGTTTTTATATTAACTCCCGCATGCGGTATGTGTTGACATTCATGCACTATATATACAATCTGGTAGCCGTATTTCTTAGTGGGTCACTCACTGCAAAATAATGCAATGACCTATTCAGAATGTTAAAAAGGAGGTGCTTTCTTTATTATGATAAACTTTAGTTGGTAAATTCTAGGCGAAATACGATTGTGATTGGTTGTAAATCAAAAATCAATGTAACGTGATAGGTCATTGACTCCCATTTGGAGCATGAGTTAAATAGTCCTTATATATATACCGTACAGGCCATATGGCCTAAAACGAATTTGTTCATGATGATGATGAATATTATATATAGCTTTTATCAGCTTTTTTTTGGTCTGGGATGCCATCATATTTGAGGATTTATAATATTTTGTTTCTATTTACTTTGTCAAATGCCTTCTTCAAGTCAATAAATGCCATGTGTGTTTCAATATTAAACTCTCTGTGTTTTTCTATTAGAATTTTAATAGTGTTAATATTAAAAAGTATCTATGCAACAAATAATTATTATCAACTACACCATAGGAATATTTATAAGTGTACCCCCCCACTTAATCAGCCTTAAATCCACAATTATTTGATAATTGCAAGAACTTAATAAAAATCATTATAAAAACATACTTGGTATAAAATTTAATAATTACTTATTATTTTTTTAGGAATTAATACTATGAAGTATTGAAATTAGTATGAGTTAGGATAATTAAGATTTTTGTCTATACAGTCTAATGAACCTCTTAGGGCCACATGCAAATACATTAATCTCTGGTGAGCTGAGTTTTCCGTGAGAACATGCAAAATTTGAATTAGCGAGTCGCTCACTGGTCATGCATGAAAGTATTTTTTTTCATAATATTGGCAAGAAATTACCCAGAATTCCCAGTGATAAAACCACTTCCGTTATTTTTTTCTGCTAGTGGAACGCATTTACGCTTGCATCCCGAAAATAAAACCGTATATGACGATGTCTGCATCGCATGATATTACGCCAATTCTCCTGTTCTTCCAGTTGAATTCTTTAGTAGATTCTATCAAATTCCTCTTCTCCGCATATGCTGAAAACATGATCAAAGTCTTCAAGGTTTGACATCTTGGATAAAGCACCAAGGGAGGCAGCAAGGTTTCAAGTACATCGGTTACCATTGGTTCCCATCAGGTTGCTCACAATTCATTCTCTGCAAAGTCACCTCGCCAGGTAGCTTATGGAATTCGACAATTATTATCGCATGAACAGATTCTTGAGTACGCAAAACGTATTTGGATGCAACTTTCTCAGCAGAGTACATGTGCAGAACAACTTTTACGGTCTAATGCATTCATAGATATGAATCTTAATGTTACTCCTTATTGTATTTTAAAATAGAGAAAGATGGAACATCAAACAAAGAAATGGCAAAAAGGATTAGTAATGGAAGGAAAATCATAGGAATGTTAAACTCTATACTATGGAGTAAAAATATCATTAACAGAACAAAACAACTAATTTATAAATCCATCCTAGAAAGTATAATGTTATGTGGATTGGAAGTCTGGACAATGACACAACAACATGTCAACAGAATAACGTCAGTTCAAATGAATTTTTCGAGAAGAGCTGCCAGAAAATCTAGACTGGAAAAAATTAAAAATTAGAAATACAGAAATTAGAAAATGGATGAATGCAGAAAGAAATATAATGGATGAGATTGAACACATAAGGCTAAAATGTTATGGACACGTAAGAAGAATGCAGGATGGAAGACTACCAAAGGCCACCTATGTATGGAAAATTGAAAGAAGGAACAGAAAAGGAAGACCAAAGACAACCTGGAAGAACAACATTCAAAATTCAATGTGGAAATTTGGTGTAACAAATGAAGACACAGAGGACAGAGAACAATGGAGAAATTTAATTAAGGGAAATTTGTGAATGTTTGTTGCAAACTGATAGTCTATAAGTCTGTAGTCATTTATATTTATTTATTTTTTTAAATTCATGTTAATTACTAAGATTGGTTGGAGAAAACCCTCAATGATGAGGAAAATTCTCAAAATGATGATGATGATTTTAAAATAAGTTATGATATTTTCACTCACCTCATATTTGTGATTTTCTTGCAGACTGCAGTTTCATCATCCTTGTCATTCCTAAGTAAGCAATTAGGAAGCATTGACAATGGCACAAGGATGTTTAAACTGCAGTCTGCAAAAAAAACACAAATATTAGAAGAATGAAAATATCCTGATTCATAATATTTGTATTATAAGAAGTCAATAAAAACCCAAATCACCAAATTAAAATTTAAAAGAGTCAACTAGTTTCAATGGCAAAGCTATCATTTTTTAGACTAATTTTTGGGTTTTTATTGACTTCTTATAATACAAATTTATCACCAAGAAGATCATATTATTGTATTAATAACTCATAATAATTTAAAATAAACCTCATAGTATTACTTCCTTTAAATATTAAATCCTATGAGGTACTATTTATTTAAGAAAACTTGTATCATCTTACCTCATATCCTTCTTATTAGACCAGTTTCGGGACCTTATTAGGTTCCATCTTCAGTACTTTCAAGACCGTTGTTATGTCATCTTGAAGAGCCGCCTCCTACTTCCTCTGTGTAATAAGTATTCGGTCTAATAAGAAAAAAGGATACGAGGTGAGGTGATAGAATTTTTCTTTAATAAATTCCTATTGTGCTACACACTGTCTTCTGACAAACAATGAAATGAATAATATTTTATTTCCATTTAAACTTTTCTGCTTTTAATTTTATTTCTTTCAATTGACGTAATCCAACCCACATTTTATACAGTAATTACATTGTACACCTATTAAGTGTTCATTTATATTACTAAACATCTGTGGTCACATGGAATAAACTGTTAAGTATAAAATTGCAACTTATCAAGGAAACACTTTTTTAATGAAATAAAATTACTATGGGAGGTAATGCTGTGAGGTAAATTATCTGTTTATATAAATGAATTGGAGTCTTGAGATAGCATGCTGCCTTGTCGCGCAGTGGGCCTCAGTTCAACTCTCGGTCAGGACAAGTTTCCTGGGTCAAATTTTTTTTGGGGGGGCGGTTTCCTCACCTGTAAGACAAACGTCAGGAAAACTTTAAGGCCCAAATCATCTCTGAACATTATATGGCCGTCATAATCATTATCATTCGTATTTGCCTTAGATTAAATTTAGGATTAATGACTCTCTTGGCACACCGTTTTCATCATTATCACCCATCATGTTATCAGAGCAGCATAACCCCCATCCAGGTACCCTAACCTCAGAAGTGGGTTACAATTATGTCAATGCCAGGAGAGAACACCAGAAATGTCGAAATGACAAGTGGAGCATTGAATAAAAAAAATCTCATCTCAAAATATCTGTGATTTTCACTGGACTGCTTTTTAGAAAGCATCCCTTCTATCACCAGCTAAAATTAGAAATCATGCCATCAACACTAACATTCCAATTGTCACCTCTTGTGGATTGGATGAACTTCAAGATCAAACTTGCTCGCCAGGAACTTCATAATTCATTCTTCTGAATGTATATCTTTTCCCAAACTGTTATTTCCTTAGGTTTCTTATCCAATTATGTAATTTTCTAACAGACTATGAATTGCAATTGCTGATTTTTCAGTTTCACTGCTTTTAATATTCCTAAAATGTTCTTTAATACGAGTACCTAAATTCTTTTAGTTTTTTCTACATATACTTTATTACAGTTATTGTAACTAATTTGGTAAATTCCAGATTTTTTACTCTCTGGGATTTTAATTTTTTTATTTGTTATTAGGAGATTACTTAAACTGAATTTGGTATTGATAGCACAATTTCAACAGTTGAAGTTTAGCTGATGATATTAGAGATGCTTACTGAAACTGGTTCAGTGAAAATCGCAGATGTTTTGTGAGGTAGATGTAAAACTATCCAATATATATATATATACAAAATGTACTTTTTTTTTTACTGAGAACATGCACTATTTTATGATATAGGAAGAAACCCAAATTTTTGTAACTAGGAAAGTAATAATATCCTGGGTTTCCAAACTCTTCACTGTGTGCAGTAGGCTTGAGAGATGATCACAGTGCATGTCATTTTTCAACTTAAAATATTCTCTTTAACCATACATACCTATTTTAATTAAAGACTAATTATTTATTGTAAATTTATTCAACTTAGTTGAGTGGTATACAAGATTTTATGGCCTTAACTCTACCTGGTAAAACACAGCTGTTATTACTCTTGTTATTATTATGATTAACAAGCAGATTTCTTCGACCTGAAAAATAAGAAAAGTTGATTTATCTTGGGCCACAGTGGTGGCTATGTTCCTTCCCTCTGGTCCTGAGAGTCCCGAGTTCAAACTCGGCCAGCGTAATGGATTTTTTTAACATGTAAAAATTCAAAGGAGGAAGTCCTCCGGGAGGGACTTTAAGTCTGGAAATTTTCAGGCTCATAAAAGATCCTTAAGCCTGAATAAAGAGGCCTCTAAACAACATTTACCGATCTTTTCATCTTAGTAATATCATCATCATCACCATCATCATAGGACATTCACGAATTTAGGCCATTTGTTGACCTGTTTTGGCCTCAAGAGAAACACCATCCAGAAGTCTTTTGAGTGGACATCCTGGTCTTCTTCTTCCTGCAGGTTGATATCTTAACATTTGTTTGGGTATTCTGTGATCTTCCATTCGATGAACATGTTGCATCCATCTTGACTTATAATCAGACATTTTGTTTTCTAAAGGTTCCATGTGTAATTCTTCTAAGATGTCTTCATTTTTTGTGATCTAGTAGTGTGTATCCTGCAGTCCTCCGAAGGTATCTCATTTCAGCAGATCTAAATCTCTGTATATCCTTCTGTTTCAAAGTCCATACTTCGGTACCATACAAAAGAGTTTGAAGAGCCAGTGTTTTATATACTTTTAGTCTTGAATGTTTTTGGATTAACTGTGGCTTGAAGATAGAATTTATTAACCCTAAAATTCTTTAAAATGTTGATATTTTTGCATTTACATCCTTTTCTTCTTCATATGAGATATTGCATCCTAGATATATAAAACTATTCACGTGCTCCAAAATTTTATCGTCAAGTACAATTTTACTTCTGACAGGATCTACACCTTGAAATACCATAATTTTTGTTTTCTCTGTAGATATCTTCAATCCATATTCTTCTGTAATTTTGTTAAGTTCATACAGACCTTATCTTAGTAATATCTTAGTTTAATAGGTATTATCTAATACCTTAGTTGCCTACTAGATGTTTCATTGGGTCAGTATGTAGACTGCATATCATTCATAACATCTCTAGAAAATAAACATAACTAAATTGATTTGGTCTACTAACACCTAACAAAGGAGAGGCTAAGGCCCAACATTGCGCTGTTATGCCATTGTAGATGCATGTATTTATGACCTAAAAAGTGTTTGAATATGTTTAAAAAAAATGACAATTTAATAAATCTAATAAACATTTTATATTGATAAATTATTCATATATATATATTGTCGCTTAAGAAACAATACTGCATAACTGAGCTTTTGGTGAAATTGACATTTTTATACTGTTAGCATCACGGAAGAAGTGCGCTCAGTTCTAACATAGATTGGGATGCAATTTTGTACCATGACCTTGCTGAACTTATAGATATAATTGCTTCAATACATAGGTACTAAGGGGAAAAGTAAACAGTTTTTTGTTTCTCATGTAAAATGTTCATTTTGTTAGTTATGCGGTATTGTTTCTTAAGCGACGATATATACATAAATTTTCCAACTTTTCACCATACAGTGAAAGCAGAGGTTGTAATGGTCCAGTCTTTCAAGGAATTTCCAAAAATAAAAAGCAACCTTCAAACAAGTGACAGCATGCGAGTTACATTCATTATGTTGATTTAAACTTGGATGATGACTTACAAAATTCCCTAAAATGTGACTAAAATATTATAGAAATATTACTTTATTACAGAAATTAGAACAAATATGACCAAAGATCTAATAACATATGACTTTAAGACACAATAAAAATCACTAAATTTTCATCAGAAGATCTATCTATAGAAATGTCATTTACTTACTCAAAACTCAAAATTAAGGTTAAAAAAATATGACTTCATAGGAATCCATCCCCTAATTATTAGTATTATTATTGTTAAATATAGAAAAATAGGATGATCTGGGTTCATGGCTCTACAGGCCACATCAGTCCAGGATCTCCTGAATTCTTGGCTTTGATTCCTCTCTATCTAAACATTGTATTACAATTCAGGAGAATTACAGAAGTACTGAAAAAATTAACATTAAGTTTTACTAAAAGAATACAGATATGTGTTTTTATTATTCAGGATCCATTGTAAGACTAATATTTTCATATTTGTCTTTATTATCTGTAGGTGAAAATCTTCGCTGAGCATTAGATATTCCTTGTATCAAGTTACGCACTGATCCACTTCTTGTCATGTTGTTCTTATCTGACATTGACAAAGGTCTAGTGACTCCAGATTTCTTCAGAGTGTTACTTTCTAAGATAGTTGGCAGGCCTGTGTCTGTTCCTGTTGATGGCATCCCACCTGTTCACAAAAATTGAAGGTAAGAAAGATACTTATTAATTTAAAAATTTATTTATTTCACATTGTATTTCATTCATGGGTCCATGGTGACATTTTAAATGAAGACAAATCAATTGAAAACCTGTATCTAAACAAAGTGTGAACTGCAGTTAAATACTCTTCGCCTCAATACAGAGTTTCAATAAATAAACAATTTAAGAGGTAAGAAAAACCATTAATTAAAACAATGAAAAGATTAATGAAGGCAACATATCAATGATTTGTCAAATTGATTGAAAGATTGTGAAAAAATATACATAGGAAAAACAAAAAGGAACTTCAATATAAGATTGAAAGAACACCATTAAAATGTTAAAAATTGGGAAATAGAAAAATCTGCAATAGTTGCACATGCATGGTCAGAAAAACACACAATCAAAACAAAGGCCAAGTTACAGAAATAGTTAGATAAATCTAAGGAACTCACAATTTGGGATAAAATTCACATCCACAAAAATAAAAGAAAATCATGAATTTTGAAATTCTCGGGAAAAAAGAATTAATTTGGAAGTTCATCAGTCAGCCAATAGAGGGAGCAGGAATCAACTTACAGGATCACCAACTGCCAATTGAACAGTTAGATGGAATTGATAATAATACTTGTACTATAGTCTTCAAGAAATCAACAATTAGGGAGCTAGTCGTAAAAAATTATCTACTCATTTATTAAATATAACCCCATGGTGTCACTATTAAGAAAAAATATATACCAGATTCACCTTATATATCAAGAAGAACCTTATAATGTTACTTCCTATTGTAATTTATTAACAGTCAGATGGGAAACATATATTTTTAAGAGGTAAGGTGTTAAAAAAATTCTCTTTCAGTTATAAGATGTTAATTATAAAATTTTTACCTGGTAAGTCAGTCATCCTCAACTAAATTATTAAACTTCTTCAAGTTATTCCAATATGGAGGCTTTTCAAAAACAATGTTTCATCTTCTGTATTTTAACTGGAAGATGAAACATTGTTTTCGAAAGGCCTCCATATTGGAATAACTTGAAGAAGTTTAATAATTTAGTTGAGGACGACTGACTTACCAGGTAAAAATGTTATAATTAACATCTTATTACATAACCTCAACGGTGCTCTAATATGAATTTCAAAAAGTTTTGATCTTTTAGTTATATAATATTGTGAATATGATATGTTGAATCCACTACTTCTAAAATCATATTTATTCATAAATTAATTATGAAAATTAACATTATGAGGTTTTAAATTAATAAAAATTAATAAAAAATGAGTCGTATCTCACCTCATACTTCGCGTTCTTCAAGCATAGAAACTGCAATTTTCAAGAGGAATCCCTCCCATCTTCAGCCATCATTACATCATTATTTCTGTGTTTGAAGAACACAAAGTATGAAGTGAGATAAGACTCATTTTTTTATTAATTTTTATTAATATCTCTTATTATTCATGAACTTTGAAATTTGCAATAGGTTAAAGCAAGGAGATATACTATCTCCTCTACAATTCAATTTCGTGCTAGAGCATGCCATCAAATGTTTAGGGGATGAAGAGGACCTACAACTCAATGATATTAATAAGCTATTAGTTTATGCTGATGATGTAGTACTATTGGGCGATAGCGAGGAAATACTAAGGGGTCAACACACACACTCTATTGAATAATACTAGGAAAATGGGACTGGAAGTAAACAGCAATAAAACTAAATATATGATCACACATAGAAATACATTATATAATGGAAATGGACAGCTGATGACAAATGAGGAAAATTTTGAAGATGTGGCTGATTCCAAATACCTCGGAACAATAAGCACAAATAGGAATGAGATGCACAAAGAACTTAAACATAGGCTCAATTCTGGAAATTATGTATTACAGGGGTCATCCCAATTCCTTCCAAAAAATTTAAATTGGAAATATATAATACTGTTATTCTACCAGCTATATTACATGGATGCAAAACATGGACTCTTATTTTAAGGGAGGAAAGGAGATAACGAGTATTTGAGAATAAAGTTCTTAGAATAAATGTTGAACCAAAGAGAGGTGAATGGAGAAGACTACATAACAGTTGCCTACTTGGTCTTTATAGGAAGCCAGATATAATGAGAATAGTTAAATCTCATAGACTGCAATGGACAGGATATGTGGCATGAATGGAGAATGAAAGAGGTGCATGGAAGCTTCTGGTGGGAAAACACCCAGTTGGTAGATGGAGAATGAGATGGAAGAATAACATTAATCTCAAGAAGTTGATTGTACAGGGGATAATTGGAAAACATTAGCTCAGGATAGAGATGTATGGAGAGCTTATGTCCACGCGGCCAAGAACCTACGGGTTCAATAATGACAGTGAGTTATCAGTATTGGTTTTAATTTTTTGTATTGAAAATGATGAAAATCATTTAGTGAATTAATTGATTGGAAAAATTACCTTACCTTGACTCTCCCCTCCGGTATGTTGGGGTCTTCGCATCGATCCTCTTGCACTGCAGCGTCCGGTGGAGCGTGTAGAACCATGACGTAAAGACCTGGACAGTTGTCGGAATCTGTTCAACGTAGAATTTTGTTGAGTTCCTGAACTTTGTTTATTTTGGAATTCCATCAAAGCTTGAATTACATGGTCCAACATTTCAGGGTCATTTAGAGGAGAAGCATTTGTTGCATTATTGGAACTGTGTCCACCAAACCCAAGTGCTCGAGGAACCTGGAAATGAAAAATTATCAAATTTTAACATAATCTTCAGATTTCAGAACAAAAAAATAAACTAACCTATGTTAGAATAATTTGGACATTAAAAAAAGAACTCATAAAATGGATTGTTGTAATATTACATCAAGGAAAACAAATTTTCAGAAATGAAACTATACAAACTCTCTTGTTTGCAGATGACTTGATATTGTTTGCAACCTCAGAGAATGAATTACAAATAGGAACACATCAATTAAATAATATAGATATACAGATTTTAAAATCTCTTCCCAAAAAAAAAAAAAACCTGTGGGTATGTGTGGAAAATACTTATGAAAAATTAGATGGAAAAATTATAGAACAGGTTTCTGAATTTAATTGTCTCGGTCACCTAATATCTGATATAAGAAAAGATATAGAGATAAAGTCACAGAACTACAATGCAATAAATGGAGTCATAAAAAGAAATGTTGGTAAACAAACATCAATCACAGCCAAATTGAGATTACACAATGTAACTGCAAAATCAGGTCTGAAATATAGCAGTGAAAATTGGATAAATTCTAAAATCAAATCAGAATTGCAAGCGGCACAGATGAGATTTTTACGTCCACTCCTAGGTTTGACAAAAATGGACAAGCAAAGAAACACAGATGTACAAGATAAATTAAATGTTCAAAATATAGTTGAAGAAATTCAAAATTATGAAAGCAATTGGTTACAACATGTCCAAAGAATGGACCAACCTCACTTTCCTAATTAGCATTGCAGTATCAACCTAAATAACTTCGAGATAAAGGAAGATCAAAATTAAGACAGACTGACCAACCACATCTTGAAATCTCATTGGAACAGGCTCAAATGACGTACATATAAACAAGTTCATGTAGATCATTAAGAAAAACAAGATAAATCAAGATGACAGAATTTTTTTTTTTTTCCACCGCTGTGGTCTCGGGATAGCGTGCTGCCTTGTCACGCACTAGGCCCGGGTTCGATCCCCGGTCGGGACAGTTTTTCTGGGTGAGGTTTTTATCGGGGTTTTTCCTCACCTGTAAGACAAATGTCAGGAAAATTTTAAGGTCCAAATGGTCCCCGAAATCATATGGCCATCACAATCATCATCATTCATATTCATCTTAGGTTAAGCTTAGGATTAGGGACTCTCCTGGCGCACCATTATCATCATCATCGCCCATCATATCATCGGGGCAACATAACCTCGCCTTCCAGGCGCCCCAACCTCAGAAGTGAGTTACAAGTATGCCATGTCAGGAGAGAAACCAGGAATGTCGAAAAGACAAACACTGAGTTTACAAAAAGAAAATAAAAATAAAATTGAAGCTACAGAAATGAGAATTCTAACATATTAAGGAATAAAAAAAAATTGAAGCTACAGAAATGAGAATAGAAAATAGATTCAGTAAGACTTAAAATTAGAAATATGATTGAAGATATAACAGGTTATAGGAGGAGATGAAGAGAGTTTGTGGAAATAATGGATTGAGATAGATAGCCGGGAATTGCTTTTGATATCTGTGCTACCAGTATGACCAAACTTTACAATAACATAAAATCAGTTTCAATAGAAAAGAAGAATCATTAAAAGTCAACAAAGTATGGATTCCGGTTCTAAAAAACGCAGAATGCAAACCTCTACAAGTACAGTCGACTAGACCATCAAACAGCAATCTCATTGGAGCAATGGAAGTCCCTACTGCTGACCAATCAGAAGGCAGATATAACTTACGAACACATCGCAGTGAACATATAAATAGGACAGACAGTGGACAGAATTGCCAGTCTAAAGACAACCCTTGAGGATGCCAGACGCAATCTCTGGCGAAATGTCGGGGAACTACAAGCCTTATGACCACAGCCCACAGCAAATAAAATTAAATAACAGACACTCTTCCCAAGAAAGGAACTGAATTAAAAATTTCAGTGATTCCTGAGCCACACCTTAAACTGTAAACAGATGACATCAAGAAGGTGTGGGATGTCAAGCAGCAGCCAAAGGAAAATAATGGGAAAAAGCAGAACTTGCAAATTAAGTTAAACTGAAGAAATGTAAGGAAGCTGTTGCCAAGTTCAGGCTGATAATGAGATACTACTGTCTCCCCCACCACCTCCACCGATTGGGAATTGCATCCATCCACCAGTTGCCCACTTAGTGCTAATCCCCACTGGGAAATAAACCAATGTCTGCTCCACTGCCCACAGCTGAACCAAGATGCCAAAAGAAGAAAAAATCGTGTCAGCTTGTACTGGGAGACCAGAGGAAAAATGGCATTGTTGCCAGTTCCTGCCATTTGATAAATAAATAAATAAACAATTGGGAAAAGTTTGGAAGAGGATCATCAAGGAGGCAAAGATCCTTATTGAGATGTAGTGCCATTGAAGAAAAAAAAATAGATCTCACAAAAAATGACCATATAAAAGCATGAATATAGGAAGGATACCAAGATAAGCACTTAAATTTAGAATAGGAGGGAAGAGACCAAGAAGTCAACCAAGATGTAGATGGGAAGAACAAGTTAAGGAGAATGTCAAGAAAATAAGAAAAGAATGGATGAAAATGATGGAACAAAGGAGACATTGAATGGCCAAGATAGATGGAGACTTTTGTCCAAAATCGACCCCTGGAATGAGGACATAAAACTAGATGAAGAAGAAGAAGAATAGAATTAATTGAAATATGAAGCTTTACCGCTCAAATAGTAATATTAAATTCTCAATAAAAATACTTATGAATAGAAGTCGTCAGATGGCGTTGATGATAGCGACAGCTATCGGCCTTCAGATGAATGAGAATTATATAAGAGGAAAGAATTGTTGACGTACATATAGAGGCTAGAAAGGCATAACTGGTATCATACTGATGTGTAGAATCAGGAATCTGGGGTTCAAGTCCCAGTTTGAGCACTAATTACCCTTTCTTAAATAGAAGAATGGAACTTATATTGTTAGTATGTATGATTGCTGTATCATGCTAACTTACCCACTGACTTAATCATTCTGCTATGAAATGAACTTACGTCTGCAGTATTAGCTGAGTAGCTACATCTGTTTATTTTGCGGAACGTGTCATCGTCCACAGCCTCCCTCACAGCAGCTTGCAGGGTATGTTCTAGTTCATCTGGTGGTACAGAGCCCAGTTCTTGCATCACTTGACTGAAAGTTGTTATTACAATAATATTATTAAACAGTTTTTCATAACATAACATGTTATTGAAAACCTGTAATTGCCTAGAAAAAGAGTGACCGTGGTGGCAGGATTACGATCAACATTTGTTGATGTTACATTGCATTACGTTTGAGTTTGTTCATGTTTAACAAATACACCTTCCACATATAATGTTATGATGAATGTTTGCAGGGTACGGCGCATGATGGCATTCGTTGTACATCTGCAAGGTTAAGTTCCAACAAACACAGACATAACGGCATATCATTCATATCACGTGACATCAATGGTTTCCACATTTCATTTGTTTCTCGCTGATTGGAGCCAATAAATTACAATATTTTGATATTTTAATAATTATATCAACATGAGAGACGATGTGCTTATTGAGTTTGTGTGATCACACAAATTTATATACAACAAAAATCACCCGAATCTAAAAATGAGGTAAAGAAGGAAGCTATTTGGAAAGAAATTAGAAACATTTTACAATGTAAGTACTGCTATAATATGTATATTTACCATATTTCACCTTAACATATTTCTCTTCTTTAAATACAGTACATAAAAATGCAAATAAATCAGTGTAAGTTCATCAAACTGACAACCGAGTGAGCTAGCAGACATAAACATCAATGAACAAATTGTGCATTGTAGCTTGCCCTCTCAACACAACATAATGCAATGCAACATCAGTGAACGTTGATCATAATCCCACCATAAGTGTCTTCACTCCCAAGTCATATTACAAATGCATTCTGCAAACCAGCATTATGGTAGTGGAAGATTTCGGGCTATAAGGCTGTGGTCCATAACTGCTGTTTTTTCCAGATGTTTCTCCCTTGGCTATGAAGGGTGTCTTCTGTGGCAAGTTCTTCTAGGTGATATTCCCTCGTTGGAAGCTTGGCTGTGTATGTGTGGCAGACTGCTGAAACCCGGTATTTATACTTATGCTGTTCCTTAATGAGACCCGTGCCACAGCTCAGTGGTTAAGGCACAGAGCTATGGGACTTGCACTGGTTTAAATCTCCATGGGGGAAGAAATTCTCATGGAATTTTTGGGCAATATGGAACTGGTACCCACCCAGCATCATTAGGAATTTGGGAAGCTACAATAAGTAGTGACTCCAAGTTCAGAAACCAGTTATAACAGTGGGGGACCAACACGTTGACCAAATGTCACCCCTACACTGGCTGGATGATTATCTACCTCTATGATTAGCACATGTGGATGTGAGGCCAGCAGCTTGATGGTAGGCCAAGGGCCTTCTAGGCCTGTCACACCATGGAGTTTTTTTTATTCCCTAATGGCTGGATGATGTCAAAGTTGATTGGATAGTTGCTATCAGTCTAGAATCTGATTGGTTTGTTTCTGTCTCTTTGTTATCAAGTAGGCTTATGTGCCTGTTTACATCTTTTACTCATACTGGCTAAAGCCTGGTGTGGCATGTTAAATAACAGATGTATAAGCCTTCTTAATAACAAAGAGAAACAAACCAATCAGATTCTAGATTGACAGTGACTATCCAATTAGACATTGTCCAGCCATTAGGGAATAAGCACAAGTATAAATACCAGATTCCAAAAGTCTGCCACTCATATACTGCTGAGTTTCCAACCAAGGAACATCACCTAGAAGAACTCGCCACTGATGATACTTTCCGTAATCAAGGGAGAAATATCTGGAAAAAACACCAGTTATGAACCATGGCCTTATAGCTCAAAATCATCTAATATCTTAACTTTAGCCATGAAAGCCTGCATTATAAAACCAGCATTATATTTATAACATACACTTACACAATCGATCTTGGCTCGTATACATCGAGCCTTGACAAAGAGGTATATGACATGCGTTGATTCAAGTCCCCATGGGGGAAAACATTTTCTCATGGAATTTCAGCCAGTATGGAACCAATGACCAACCAACATCATTAAGTACAATAAGTAATTGCTCCAGGTTGAGAAAAACAGTCATAATGGCCAAAGGCTTTATATGCTACCCACATATCACTCATATACTAGCTGGATGATCGTCTTAAGTCTGTAAATGTGAGGACATGACTGACCCACCATACCATAATATCTCCCCACACATATGAGGGGAGGAACACACTGGATACCAGTCCACACCTCTCTCTAATGGAAGCCGCAATAGGCAGATTCTTCTAGAATCGAAAAATCTAGAAAATGATTTCTCCAGAAAGCACTTATAGAAAGGTTGTTTGCCAGCTACAATCTTCAAATATTTTTAGAAAGGATTGAAGCAAGTCTTTTTACAATTCTGGATAGAATTATCTAATATATAAAAATGAATGAAAGTACAGCCTTTATTGGATAAAGTCACGAATTTTTGTTGGAAGACCTAGAAGACGTTGGGCTGATGCATTATGAAGTCGGAACGGGCAATTGCCTAATCCCTGGAGTGATGATGATGATGATGATGATAAAAATGAATGTTTGTTTGTTTGTTTGTTTGTTTGTACTTTATGCATGGTCATACCGTTGATCCAATTGTGACAGGGCTTTTTGCAAAATGTTCAGAAGATTCCCAGGATGAACATGGACTATAAGAGAGTTGTAATACTCAACTCCTACACCCTTAAAAATTGCCCTTTGTAGTGGAAAATGTGAAAAAAGTAACTCTTTAGACGCTTAAATTGCTTATGCTGCCTAAACCATAACAAATACACAAAATTAATGTACACAGAATTGAATATCTCAAAAAACTCTACAAAAAAAATCTGCGACAGCATATGTTTATCTCTTACGGATAACTCACAATAACCATTTTTGTCTTTCATTGATGCCAAGAAGATCGAGACAAGTATGTAGATTCCTGTGCAAGCATAGCAGCACATGGCGGGTATTCTTTTATGGATAACTCACAATAACAAATTTTGTCTTTTAGCTCATTTATGACAAGAATATCGAGGTAAGTAGATTCCCGGGCAACACCGGGTAATCAGCACGGGGAATCTTAAAATAATTACGATATACATTTATAATTATTTTTCATTTCACTTATTCAACTAATCATAAGAAGTGCATTAATTTTTGTCTTTCAGCTCATTTATGCCAAGAAGATCGGGATGAGTAGACAATGTCGGGTAAACAGCACGGGGTATCTAAAAATAATTACGATATAAATGTTTCGTCTCACTTACTTAACTAAACATAAAACACATTAATTTTCATTTATTTAGGCGTAGCAGCGCATGCTGGGTTTTAGCTAGTAATAAATAATAAATTATAAAAATTATTTATCTTGTAAGATACAAACTTTTTGATTGAAAATCAAATATACTAAATATATTAGATAAATAATACTTATATTTTATCTATAAGTATAGAGTGGGACAGAGGGAATCTCATTAATCTATTCATATGTGTCACTAATTAAATGATGGCCCGATTCTAACCCCTATTGGCTTATAAGTCCTGCTGCTGCCCACGAAATTGAAAGGTAGTAATTTGAGCAATGGTTCAACAGTGCATCATTGGAAAGTACTGTGGTTCACTGAATAAATTTAGTTCGTGTAATGCTATCTCTTCTGCTAACAGGTGTGGTCAGTTTTTACGTATGTAGTTAGCTGCTTGAAGACAAATTACACTGAATATTCTAAATCTTGTAGAAATTCTAGTCAGAAGATGCAGGGTCTAAATTACTTTGATACAAATGGACTGTATGGGTTATCTATAATTGAGTTAGATAAAATGTTTTTTACATCTCATCTCATCTCATAAAGTTCTGTGTTTTCATGATAGCAATTTCAAAGGTCTTTGCCTTCATCTTCGGTCTTACTCTAACTGTAGAAATTTTGCCATTACTACCATCTTCCAAACTGCCATCTGGTGCCAATTGTATGCACTTGGATATTAAATTTTGCTCACCGGGAACTTCAAAATTCATTAATCTATGTTTGTTCTTCTGAATATGTATATTTTCCCAAACTTAATTCCAAAAGCTTCTCTAGATGTTTCAAAAGTTTAGTTTCTCTTCCAATTATGTGATTTTCCAATTATGAGTGAGAATCGCATAATTGGAAAGAAACTAAAGTTTTTGAAACATTTATAGAAACTTTTAGAATTGACAGTTTAGGACAAGATACACATTCAGAAGAACAAATATTACATAATTGGATCAATACTAGTAAAATTCATATCAAATTCTGTTGAGGTGAAGTCATATGATGAAAGTTAAGAATTAAATTGTAGCTGTTGGTAGGTGCCGTCATCCTCAACTTTGTTAAAATATTGTATATAAAATTAACTGGAGTGCTTTTGGACGTTATCAAACCCATTATACAAGATCGTCAAAAACAAGTCAGTTGCTGCTACAAACAGTTGGAGTATACATCACCATACACAACAACAACGAGTAGCGGAAGCTCAACCTGCAGAAGATGGAAGATAACTTCTGAAAGTGCTCCAGTTAATTTTATATACAATATTTTAACAAAGTTGAGGATGACGGCACCTACCAACAGGTACAATTTAATTTTAACTTTCATCACATAATCAGAAGATAAACTAAACTTTTGAAACATGTAGAGAAGCCTTTGGATTTAACAGTTTGGGAAAAGATGCACATTCAGAAGAATGAATATAGATCCATAAACGCAAAGATAGAAGCTATGGTTTCAAGCATTTGGCGCGAGGGAATTACAACGTACATAAGAGAAAAATTTGCATCTAGATCGTAACTCGCCTCGGTAGCTCAGTTGGTAGAGCACTTGGCCCGGAAAGCCAAGGGTCCCGGGTTCAAGTCCCGGTCTAGGTGAAAATTTTTCTCTTCAAATATAATTTATCCTTCAATGAGAAGTGTTAAATTAATAATAAAATCGTCAATAGAAGCCCTACTGGCTATAAAGTAGTGTTAAATTCCCAATAAATGTCTTCTTAACTAAGAAGCCGCCATTTGCAAAGATAGAAGCTATGGTTTCAAGCATTTGGCGCGAGGGAATTACAACGTACATAAGAGAAAAATTTGCGTCTAGATCGTAACTCGCCTCGGTAGCTCAGTTGGTAGAGCACTTGGCCCGGAAAGCCAAGGGTCCCGGGTTTGAGTCCCGGTCTAGGCGAAAATTTTTCTCTTCAAATATAATAGATCCATAAATTTTGAAGTTCCTGGCGAGCAACATTTAATCTCAGAATTCATACCCTCAGGGATCCCCATCTAGGGGATATGTGGATGGCAACTACAAGGTGCCCAAGCTGAGCAAAACATTGCTTCCACTTACTTGTGTTTTGCTCCTTACTTTTATCTTTAACTGATCTGGTATTTCTTCCTTTTCTAGTACCAGATCCCTCTTTTTTACTTTCCTATCCAGTCTCCCTTGCCTGACCTCTTGTTTTCTTCGACCATGATGGTATTAGAGTATTCGAGACCGAAGGGTTTATTTCTGTCATACCTATATCTCTTTCTTTTAACCTCGTGGACACTCATCTTGAATGCCCACATAAGTGCATGTTCAAATGCAGCCCCATTGCAACTTATAGCATAAGTATACAATGGATTTGTGTCATCAACTACAGCTGGATACACGTAATGAAGAAGAAGAATAAAATTTGGCATCAGATGTTGTTTGGAAGATGATGGTAATGACAAAATTTCAATAGTTGGAATTTTGGCTGAGGATGGAGGTGCCAGTCTTTGAAACTGGTCCTGTGAAAATATAGAGTTTTATGAGGTGAGATAAAAAACAAAAACTATCTGACTCAATTTATAAATTATAAATTGCCTCATAGTGTTAATTCCCACTGTAATTTTGTTTAAAAAAAAGTTAATTGCATTTTTTAACATATAATAGTTATATTTGTAGAGAAAAATATACACCTAGAGTGGGGTTTGAACCCAGGACCTTTAGCTTCATACACTAATGCTCTACCACTGAGCTATCCAAGGCCTGCACTCTAAATGCAAATTTTTCTCTTATACATTTCAACTCCTGGTAGCATCAAAGGCTTGCGAAATCATTGCTCTATGCAGTTGCCAAGCCTTTGGTGCTATCAGGAATTGATATATACAGGATGTATCAAAAAGGATGGCGCAAACTTACATGGTGAAAGTGCACGATAATAGAAGCAACAATGTCCCAGTAAACATGGGTCCGCAAACGAGCCGTTTACGAGATAATTACGAATGTATGGTTACAAGCCGCCACTGACTTTATTGTAAACATCGTCCTAGTTAGTACAAATTAATTTGAATTTAGACTTTACTATTAATTTTTCATCTCATTTAGTTCACATTTCACAGTTCACTTCACTTATGGGTTACCTGTTAAAGGAGGTGTTCGAAGTGTCTTCCTTGCATCTGGCTGCAATACTGTGCTCGTCTCTGCAATGAATGTCGAATTCTTTCGAAAACCCCTGGATCATTTCTGAATTCTTGACAAGCATGTACAACTCTGTTCCAGTTCTTCAACCATGTTAACGGGTGTGCTGTACACTTCGCTTTTGAGGTGACCCCAGACACAAAAATCCAAAGGATTTAGATCAGGTGATCTTGGAGGCCAAGGTACAGATCCGCCTTGAACTATCCATCTATGGCCGTATCTGCGTGTTAGATGCCATCCCACAGCAGCAGCAAAATGTGCCGGAGCTCCATCATGCATGTACCACAAACTCTGACATTGCTGAAGGGGAACATCCTCAAGCAATCCTGGTAGATGATGCTGCAGAAACCTAAGGTACCTCTGTCCATTAAGTTTTCGTGGAAGAATGTGTGGTCCAATGAGATGATCACCTAGTACCCCTAACCACACATTCAATGAGAAATGGTGCTGATGTGGTGACTCATGAACAGCATGTGGGTTTATTTCACACCAAAAATGTGTATTATGATAATTAAAAACACCATTGCATGTGTATCCTGCTTCGCCTGTAAATAAAATGTTACATGCAAAACGAGGGTTGACTACAGTCTGTTGTTGCATCCACTGACAAAACATCACTCTAGGAACAAAGTCCGCATCATTGAGACATTGAACTCATTGGAGGTACAGTAAATTGCGCTGTAAAATTCTCTATACACTACTGTGGCTTAGTACAGGCACTTGTGTGGCAATTCTTCTCGTTGAGGTTCCTGGAGAGAGCTGTACTGCTTCCAACACCATATCCTCAACCTCAGGCGTAATGCAAGCAGGCCTACCTACTGCTCTGCCATGTGCAAAACCCCCATTTTCTTTCAGGCGCTGATGGACCCTTGTAAATGTACGATTTTCGGGGTGTCTTCGATCAGGATATGTTTCTTGGTACAAGCGTGCAGCCTCCCGTGCATTGCCATTAGCCCTACCATACATGAAATGCATATCCACATACTCTTCGTTACTGTAAGGTTCCATTGTAATTACAACACAGCACAAGTGGCACTCCTCAGACGAGACTGATACCTTTTGAGACTGTGTACTGTATCAGTCCTGTACGTTCTGCGTGTATGGTTTGATTGCAACTCCACCTCTCGGCAATGTTCAGTTTTGTAAACAAAGAACATAGGATGGCTTCAAGTGTGCAAGGAGTAAACCATACGATGTTATAAACAATGACGTCAGTGGCAGCTTGTAACCATACATTTGTAATTATCTCGCAAACAGCTCATTTGCGGACCCATATTTACTGGGACATTGTTGCTTCTATTATCATGTACTTTCAACGATGTAAGTTTGCACCATCCTTATTGATATACCCTGTATAAGAGAAAATTTTGCATTTAGTTTGGAGGCCTTGGACAGCATCAGTGTATAAAGCTAAAGTTGCTGGGTTTAAACCTCAGTCCAGGTTCATATTTTACTCTTCAAATATAATTTGTCCTTCATTGAGAAATGTTAAATTTATAATAAAAAACTTACAATAATAACACAACTCTACAAAAAAAAAATTGTTGCCCTGGATATCTCAGCGAATTTCTGTTTTCAAGTGCACATTTTATGAATACATTCATGAAAGTCCTGAATGTGCTCTAGTTTTTATGATTTTTTGCATATCTTATATCTTAAACAGTACACGACTTGTTACTAATAAAATTTATGTTTCCAGTCATGATTTGATTTCTGTGCAGTTTTTTCGCATATACAAACATCACGTGATCCCCACTCTCACACCCCTCACTCCACACATCGGCCGTGATCTCAGTTATTTGACAAAATTAAAGTACTCACGACGTGCATCTGGATATGATAAAACAATTCGTCAAAGCGTTGGACAAGGAAGGAAAATGTTTCAAATACATTTATAGAAAATGTCCTAAGCTCAGTATGTAAAAGTTAAAAGGCGGAATATTTGATGGTCCTCAAATTCGGCAATTGATGAAAGATGCAAATTTTATCAAAGTTATGACTGTTCCGGAAAGTGAAGCTTGGAAGGGTTTTGTATTGGTAGTAGAAAATTTCCTAGGTAACTATAAAGCACCAAATTATAAAGAAATTGTGCAAAACATGTTGATAAGCTTCAAGATTCTGGGAGCAAATATGAGTATAAAGTTACACTTTTTCCACAGTCACCTGGATAGATTTCCAGATAATTTAGGAAATTATAGCGACAAACAGAGAGTGCACTTTCACTAGGATCTAAAAGTAATGGAGTAAAGGTATCAGGGTAGATGGGACCGTCACATGATGGCAGATTACTGCTGGTCTTTAAAAAGAGATTGTCCCCTAAAAAATTATAGAAGAAAATCTTATAAAAGGCATTTCACTGAAGTATAACATGGGTTTTCGATATTTTTCTTTCTATTTACGTCAGTTCATATTAATTTTTCAAAACAATTGACATAATAAATATATGTTATATTTTTTTGATATTTTCTGACTTTTATAGTGTAAAATAAAAATAAAGATTAAAAAAAAAAACCAGAGCAAATCTTCCAAAATCATTGATAGTTTCATGAATGATGAGCATAAATATATCCAGAATTAATCTTATATCAAGGCAACAAAACCACTGTTGACCAGTGTTATGATTAGTATTTCTCATACATACTTCATACTGTTCCTCCTGCTGTATTTCCCTTGGTTTAATGTAGCTCTATTAATTGCTCGTGCAGCTCTGATGTCATGCTCCCAGAATCGTCTCAAATCAGGGCTTGAAGTGTATGGAGCAGCAACCTCTTTAATCTATAAACAAGAATATCAAAAAAGTTAACACCAGTTCTTAAATTCATAATCATAAGTAATGCCACGAGTGATTTCCAAATTATTGATAAATTCACGACTCACGAAATCAAGAGTGGTATTTGTTAGGACTATTTAATGAATAAAATTAAGCTCTTTACTCACAAATCATTATTTAACTGTAGTTATTTTAAAATATTTATATATATTGAATGTAAATGGCGATGTTTGAAAACAAATGAGATATGATTGGTATGCTTCATTTGCTTCTTTTGTTCATCACTGCAACCAGATCATGTTATTTATTGCCAAAGGATCGCAATATTGTAAGAATGCACCTTAGTGTAGAAATTTATAACCAACATTATAGATATTAACAAGCGAATGATGACAAATCAAGAGCTTCAGAACATTTGAGTACTACTACTACTAAAAAAGGTATTAAATAATTTCTGTTATCCTATTATGTAAATATGTTAATTATATTTTTCTGCAACGTCATTTCCTGGAAAATAATTTGTTTAAGAAAGTGTAAACAATGGTTTCTTTTTTTTGTGGTATAATCAATTGCTACAAATGTTTTTATATTATCTCCTGCATGCTCTATCTGTTGACATTCATGCAATATATATATAATCTGGTAGCCGTATTTCTTAGAGAGTCAGTCACTGCAAAATAATGCTATGACCTAATCAGAATGTTAAAAAGGAGGTGCTCTCTTTAATATGATAAACTTTACTTGATAAATTCGAGGCGAAACACGACTGTGATTGGTTGTAAATAAAAAATCATTGAAATGTGATTGGTCATTAACTCCGATTTGGGGCATGAGTTAAATAGTCACTGTAAATCTATTAAAGAAGTAAAAAAAAAAAAAACCCTCTACCCATAAACTAACTAACTCACTGGATCTATCGAACCCGTAGATACTTGGCCACATAGGCATAAGCTCCCTTGATATTTTACAACATTTACAAAGTTGAGGACGATTGAGATCTCAGGTACCTATTTTATATTTTAATTTTATAAGCTCTCCATATTTCCCTATTCTGAGCTAATGTTTTTTCAATCATCCTCTGTATAATCTCCATCCCTCATATCATGTTATTCTACATTATTCTTGGTCTACCATAGGGTTTTCCCTCTGATTTTCCTACAGTAAGTTTCTATGGTTCTATTTAATTTCTCATTTGTGCCACATGTCCTGTCCATCTTAGTCTATGAGACTTAACTGTTCTTATTATATCTGGTTTCCTATAAAGATCAGGTAGCTCACTGTTATATAGTTTTCTCCATTTACCTGTCTCCCTTTAATCCAAAAGTTTTCTTAAGAACTTTATTCCTAAATAAACCCTCTACTCAAGCCTGGCATAATGCCAGGTCGAGAATGAGATCAGATGAAACCTCTATTATTGAAGATTTGATATATGCACAGTTGCTGATTGATCTGGCCTGTCACACCATCACAGAAGTAGATGAAACAAGATGGATGAGATGCATGTGCAGAAGTAATAGTACAAAGTTTTTGTCGGAGGGAAGTGGGAGAAATCCCAAGAAAACCTGTCCTGGCTCTGATTTGTCCACCATAAATTCCACATGGAATGATGAGTTCCAAATTTCAGACCCAAGGTGGAGGGTGAGCATTAGAGCTCCTTCTATTTAATAAATAAATCTATTGGACCGCTGTACAGGGTAAGGATCTCCTGCCACCAGGTAGCGCAACCTCAATGATGATCACAGGGTGAGCTAGTCTCTGATTGAAATTGCCTTTCTCTAATGCAAGCCTGAGTATTCTTTTCCACTTTCCTTAACCCACTCTATTTCCATGACCTTCTTCCATATGCTATAACTTTATTAATCTATTAGTCTACACCTCTTCCGAGCTAAGTTCTAGTTGTAATTTAAACAAACCAGATGTGTAGACTACATTTTCATTGGTTGAATAACTTTTACCTTTAAGCGTGTAAGAAAATGTAGTTTGCTTTCTACCACTCAAAATAAAAATAATAAAAATATCTATTATCTAGCATGTGTCTATATAAGTTATATGGGAGAATTTTAAAATATATATAATCGCAATATTAATAGATTAAATAAATAAGCATTTCATTTAAATAAGTTTGGTCTATATTCATCTTACCTCATAAATTGTTATTTTTTGTAAGATGCATTTCAAAGCTTCTGTGCTTCATCATCAGTTGGTACAAACTGACTACCAACCGTACCAACTGAAGCTTTGAAATGCATCTTACAAAAAACAATTTTTGAAGTAAGATGAATACAGACTAAACTTATATTTGAAGAGAAAAATTATATGCTCAGACTGAGGTTTGAACCCAGCATATAATTTTTCTCTTCAAACATAATTTGTCCTTCAGTGAGAAGTATTAAATTAACAATAAAAACATTGACAGACTAAACTTATTTATTAAGCAAACCTCATAATGTTACTTCCTAATATATTTTCATAAGCATTTCAATGTTTAATTTTTATTAACCTAATTTTTTTTTCAAATGGTTGCTTCTTCTATACAATTTTTGAAGTGTCAAAAAGGAAAACCCTTTGAGAAGCGGAAAGAAACAAATTATTTTGAATGTTTTTGAACAGTTTAATGAAAAATATCTCACATTAGCCATTGAGGATGTGGTGAAAATAACAGCAGAATTAACAGGTGAGCATATAGTTTGCTCGTAGGCCTAATTAAATTGTAAATAGAAGATATCTACCGAGATCATGGGAAAAGCATAAAGTCTGATTAGGTAGGCCCATATATAATTTGTTATCATAAATAAGTAAGAAATGGAAGTTACTAATTATTATTGGTACCATCTTATCTTTTATTCAGTCTTATTTCCCATAATATATGATATACCCTTAAAAAAATGTTTCTATCATTGCAATTTCCTTACACATTTCAGTCATATGGCAGGTAAAGGTATCTCCACGGTTCCCCCAATATACAGAGTTGCCAGAGCAATACCTTATGCAAGTTTGTTTACAGTACAACTGGAACTTAGCCTGGATACAGTATAGACCTACACTCGCATCTTTCCACCTCTGTCTGTCTTTTGCTATTCTAGTCCATTGTACTAAATTCTGGGACTACTCTGTCATAGATGTCCTCTGCTTCTCTTTCCTTGTCTCCAGTCTCACAGCATTGTGGCATAGACCCACCTGTCCTGATTCTGCCTGACCACTTGTCTGTCCCATTTAATAAGAATATGTTAAATATAGCTAACTAAATAACTCACTGGCACTATAGAACTTATAGACAAGCTCTTCATACTTCCATATATTTTCCAATCATCTCCTATATAATTTACCTCTCTTAAATCATGATTAATGTTATTCTCCCACATCATTCTTGGCCTGGCTATGGGGATTTTTTTCTCTGGTTTTATTACAAGAGTTTCCATGCCCCCTTTCATTCCCCATTTGTGTCACATGTCCTGCCCTTCACAGTGTAGGAGACTTAACTTTTTTTATTACATCTAGTTTCCAATAAAGGTCATGTTAGCTCACAGTTATGTAGTCTTCTCCATTCACCTGCCTCTTTATTTCTCTTTGGTTAAAAATTGTCCTTAGAACTTTATTCTCAACAAAAACCCATAATCTTTTCTCTACATCTAAAAGAAGCATCCATGTTTCACATCCATATAATATAACTGGGAGAATAATAGTTTTACATATTTTTGTTTAATGGTTTTTGAGAGAAGTTACAAAAGTCCCCGTAATGCATAATAACATGCAATTCCAGAATTAAACCTATGTTTCATTTCTTTTTGCATCTCATTCCTCTTTGTAATTAGTCCCTAGGTATTTGAAATTAGCCTCTTCTTCAAAATTTCTGTTCTTTTCATTAACTGTCCATTTCCATTATATAATGTTTTCTATGTGTGACCATATATTTAGTTTTATTGATATTTACTTCCAGCTCCAATTTCTTAGTTGTAACAATTGTGCATGTGTCTTTTGATCTAATGGAGACAAAGGTGAGAAATGGCAAAAAAAAATTGTTATGTTGAAATAAAACAAAAACTTACCTTGAGAACTAGAATGGCTGTTATGAAGATGCAGCAGATGTTTATTAACGTGAGACAGAAGCTCACAATCCCCATTATAGCCAACTCAGTGGGTCGCCAATCCGAATAAAGAGGTTGGTATTTACTTTTCCCAAAATAAGCCTCTCCTTTCAAATGTGGGATTTTTATATCACCATATATGAGTATTATACATGCCAGACCCCACATAATACCCTGAAAACAAAATATTTATAAACATAAAAAATAAAAAAAAAGTCTCTTTTGTCACAATCATTTATGTTCCATCCTTGACAAGAGCAGGATGTTTAAAGTGTTAAATATAAAATTGGTTTATACTACCGGTCCTACTTTAAACAGCGTTCTTGGTAATCCTAAAGATACACTTGATTTTTTAAAAAATCCAATATTTGTGAGATCAGGTGTCAGAAATGAAATAAGATATATGTTGGGCAAAAAAGAAGACCTATTTTAACTAGGTTCAAGGAGCATATTATTCATTTCCAATTAAACATAAATGAAAAATCTGGAGGTTTTCAACATATTTCTAACAGTGGTCATGCCATTGATAAGAGTAATCTTACTTAGACTAGTTGGATTGGTCAATAATTTTAAATTCCTTGACATTCTTGACAGTTTGGAAATTTATAAAAACATAGAAAAATTATGAACAATGAAAAAGGGGCCCGTTCCAGTCAGTGCCCTCTTTTCCTTAATTAAAGAAAAAAAGGGTTATATTTGTAGTAGTAGTAGGACTTTATTAGACAAAAAGTAAGATATTTACAATATTATTTACAAATATGGGTCGCACGGGCAGTAAGCCATACGTGCTGTTGACAGTCCGTTACAATAAAGTAATAATTGGTACTAATGATACTAATAAGTAATTTATAATTGTCAGTCATATGATGTGACATAACTTGACATTATAATTGTTTTATTTTTATACATTTTTATTCAGTCTTTATTAGTGATAATTCTGCTATTGAAGTGCATTGACAATTTTTAAAATTAAATTTAAATTTTCGTATGGTGATTGGAATATTAACGATAATATGTGCAATAAAAAAATTAAGATGTACAAAATAAAATACAATTTAATTATCTGTTTGGAACAATCAAATTAGTATTACCAAATAAAACCAGAAAAGAAACAATCTTGAAATTTTATATAAAGAACTGGCTGTCCCAACTCTTCTCTTTTGATGTGAACATTGGACTTTGACAAAGAAAGAATCTAAGCAAATAGAGTGTGTAGAAATGAGATTGTTGTAATTGGTGGTGGGATATCAAAGAACAGATAGGAAGAAAAATGAAGGCATCAGGAAAGAGTATTTTTAACTTTTTTTCCTTCTTAACTCTTGATGAAAATATGGTTTTTGGCTACAGAGCTTCAACATACAGTGAGTAAAGTGTTCTGAAAATTTCATAGCCCTACCCCAAACGGTTTATGAGAAAAGTATACAAATAGCATGCTTTTAAGTAATTATTTATAAATATTTTTATTATTAATTTAACAGTTCTCACTGAAGGATAAATTATAACAACAAATTATTTCAGTTTAAATAGTTTAAGTCATCTAAAATAAATACATTTTTTATAAGCGTGATGTACCCTTAATTAGATTTTTAAAAATATTAATAATCCCTGATATTTATAATCAGAGATATAATTTGTTGATGACAAGTTATTTTTTCTAACTTTCTTTGCTGCCAACTTCCCTAAAGGGAAGAAAACAAGATAAAATTAAAATAAAATTATCTCCACCTCACCTCATATTCTGTCTTCTAATTAGACCAATTTCATAATTTTAGTGGTTACATCTTCAGTAGTTTACACGACCGATATTCTGTCGCCTAGGAGCACTGCTTCTTACTCCATCTGTTGGTGGACCAACTAACCACCAAATCAAACCAACTTCCCCAGGAATGTCAAAATTAATTAATTTTTTTCGTAGTTTTTTGAATGTGGATTTTTTCCCCCCCCCCAGATAGTGAGCTCCTTAGATTTTTCTATATTTTTTTATTAAACTAGCCTTTCTTTCAATTTGATGTTTTTCTGACCAAATATGAGTGGCTACTGCTGATTTTTTCATTTACCCATTTTTAACACTGGAAATTGGAAAAATCAGTAGTACCTGCTCATGCTTGGTCAGAAAAACATGAAATTGAAAGAAAGGTTAGTTTAATAATAAAATAGAAAAAACCTAAGGAGCTCAGTGTTTGGGAAAAAATGCACATTCAAAAAAACTAAAAAAGAAAAATGAATTCATTATGAAATTCCTGGGTAAGTTGATTTGATTTGGAGGTTCATCAGTCACCAACAGATGAGGTAAGAATCAGATCTCCTGGACGACAGAACATGGGTCGTGTAACCACTAAGGTTATGAAACCAGTCTAATTAGAAGACAGGATGAGGTGAGGTGGACAGAATTTTATTTTAAATTAAACTCCGTGGTGATATTTCCTATAATATTTCAAGGAAAAAGTATTCATAAATAGGTTAGTATGATGAATATTCAGTCCCATAAGGGATAAAAATTGAGAATGGAGAAAGCTATTTATGCATTATGCATACAAACACAAATTTCTCTCTCCTTTAATCCCCGAATCCTCCATAAGCAGTAAAACTGACAGTTTCATAATTGAGTAAAATGAGTTTTAACAAGAAAATTCACTCTTGTTGCAAGTGAATCACTTTCTGGATTTCATTTAATTTACAAGTTTTCTCGTGGATACTGATTAGAAACATCTTGATCAGAAATAAACTGTTCCATTCAAAATAGAGGGAAAACAGCTGATATATTACAAAGCTAAACTCAGTGGCATGACAGGCCTAGAAGTCACTAGATCTACTAGCCAGTTGCCAGCCTCATATCCATATGTGTTAAGCAGAGATGAACAGGGGTAATGTTGTTTTTATTATTGATTTAACATTTCTCAATGAAAGATAAATTAAATTTGAAGAGAAAAATTTTCGCCTAGACCGGGACTCGAACCCGGGACCCTTGGCTTTCCGGGCCAAATGCTCTACCAACCGAGCTACCGAGGCGAGTTACGATCTAGACGCAAATTTTTCTTTTATATACGTTGTAATTCCCTATCGCCAAATGCTTTTGAAACCATTGTTTCTATCTTTGCAAATGGCGGCTTCTTAGTTAAGAAGACATTTATTGGGAATTTAACATTACTTTATAAAGCTAGTAAGGCTTCTAATGATGTTTTTATTATTGATTTAACATTTCTCAATGAAAGATAAATTAAATTTGAAGAGAAAAATTTTCGCCTAGACCGGGACTCGAACCCGGGACCCTTGGCTTTCCGGGCCAAGTGCTCTACCAACCGAGCTACCGAGGCGAGTTACGATCTAGACGCAAATTTTTCTCTTATATACGTTGTAATTCCCTATCGCCAAATGCTTTTGAAACCATTGTTTCTATCTTTGCAAATGGCGGCTTCTTAGTTAAGAAGACATTTATTGGGAATTTAACATTACTTTATAAAGCTAGTAAGGCTTCTAATGATGTTTTTATTATTGATTTAACATTTCTCAATGAAAGATAAATTAAATTTGAGAGAAAAATTTTCGCCTAGACCGGGACTCGAACCCGGGACCCTTGGCTTTCCGGGCCAAGTGCTCTACCAACCGAGCTACCGAGGCGAGTTACGATCTAGACGCAAATTTTTCTCTTATATACGTTGTAATTCCCTATCGCCAAATGCTTTTGAAACCATTGTTTCTATCTTTGCAAATGGCGGCTTCTTAGTTAAGAAGACATTTATTGGGAATTTAACATTACTTTATAAAGCTAGTAAGGCTTCTAATGATGTTTTTATTATTGATTTAACATTTCTCAATGAAAGATAAATTAAATTTGAAGAGAAAAATTTTCGCCTAGACCGGGACTCGAACCCGGGACCCTTGGCTTTCCGGGCCAAGTGCTCTACCAACCGAGCTACCGAGGCGAGTTACGATCTAGACGCAAATTTTTCTCTTATATACGTTGTAATTCCCTATCGCCAAATGCTTTTGAAACCATTGTCTCTATCTTTGCAAATGGCGGCTTCTTAGTTAAGAAGACATTTATTGGGAATTTAACATTACTTTATAAAGCTAGTAAGGCTTCTAATGATGTTTTTATTATTGATTTAACATTTCTCAATGAAAGACAACGTATATAAGAGAAAAATTTGCGTCTAGATCGTAACTCGCCTCGGTAGCTCGGTTGGTAGAGCACTTGGCCCGGAAAGCCAAGGGTCCCGGGTTCGAGTCCCGGTCTAGGCGAAAATTTTTCTCTTCAAATTTAATTTATCTTTCATTGAGAAATGTTAAATCAATAATAAAAACATCATTAGAAGCCTTACTAGCTTTATAAAGTAATGTTAAATTCCCAATAAATGTCTTCTTAACTAAGAAGCCGCCATTTGCAAAGATAGAAACAATGGTTTCAAAAGCATTTGGCGATAGGGAATTACAACGTATATAAGAGAAAAATTTGCGTCTAGATCGTAACTCGCCTCGGTAGCTCGGTTGGTAGAGCACTTGGCCCGGAAAGCCAAGGGTCCCGGGTTCGAGTCCCGGTCTAGGCGAAAATTTTTCTCTTCAAATTTAATTTATCTTTCATTGAGAAATGTTAAATCAATAATAAAAACATCATTAGAAGCCTTACTAGCTTTATAAAGTAATGTTAAATTCCCAATAAATGTCTTCTTAACTAAGAAGCCGCCATTTGCAAAGATAGAAACAATGGTTTCAAAAGCATTTGGCGATAGGGAATTACAACGTATATAAGAGAAAAATTTGCGTCTAGATCGTAACTCGCCTCGGTAGCTCGGTTGGTAGAGCACTTGGCCCGGAAAGCCAAGGGTCCCGGGTTCGAGTCCCGGTCTAGGCGAAAATTTTTCTCTTCAAATTTAAGGGGTAATGTTGGTCATCATATCAGATCTCTCAATTAACTAAAATTTACTTACTTTAAAATTAAATAACTAATGATTTTATTGAAATTAATGTTGGGAAATAAACATTATGAGATAATAATCATTTAAATTCATCGGAGAACTTTTTTTTTAAAAAACTCACCTCATAAATTTCATGATTTTCACAAAACCATGGTTTGAGGCAAAATCTCGCCCATCTTCAGTCAAAGCTCTTCTGCCGTCAACTCTTCTTTTGTCACCATCTTCTGTGCAACCATCTATGGTTGAATTTATAAACTTTGAAATTAAATTTTGTTCTTTAGGAACATCATCAATCTATATCTATTCGTGAAAAGTAGAAAATTTATGAGGTGAGTTTTTTAAAAAATGTTCTCCGATGAATTGAACTAATGATTTGCTTACACAATTAACAGCAGGTGGCAGTAGTGATGCTGAGATGGCAACTCCTATGAGAGGTCCTGCACTTCCTTGAAGTAAAGCCAAAGCTACTCCAGTTCCAGATGGAAGAGCCCAGAGTATACCAATCCATAGAGACCGAACCATTCCTCTGTAAGTACAAATAAAACATATTAGAGGCATTAACATATTCTTCTTAAATAAAATATTGCATCGTAAATTAATGAGTCATTTTCCATATCTTACCTCATATTTCATGTTTTATTTAAACACAGGAACTAGTTTTCAAGAGAAACATCTCTCTCATTTACCGACATTATGACCTATATTTAACTCTAAAAAAATATTGCATGTTATGTGTAATACTATTACTTTATTTAAATATGCTTTCATTAGTTAAGTTCATTAGCATTTCAATTTAAATCAGGGCATGAAAGAGCTGACAGATTTTTATAGAGGTGGATGATCATCCAACCAGTATAGGGGTGACATTTTGTTAGCTTGTTGGCTCCCCCAGCCGTAATAGCTGGTTTTCTCAACCTGGAGCCCCTACTTATAGCAATACTAAATTCCTCATGGTATGGGTGGGCCCTGATCCCATACTAGCTGAAATACCATGAGAAAATTTCTCCCTCATGGACTGAAACCAGCAAAATCCCATAGCTCTGTGGTTCCTTAAACTGCATAGCTACAGTGCAGGATGCTGTAAATCTATAAGTTATAAAGTTGTCTTCTTCTTCTTCCTTCCAAGTATTAGGCCAAGGCCTGTTACGATCCTATAGAAAATTTTCCCTCCAGTGTTTCATAGGACGGCCCAGTGATCTTCGTCCTCTTGGTATATAATTATAAACAGCTTTGGGGATCCGATTTGAACTCATTCTTTCAAGATGGTGTTTCCAATTTAGTTGGTACTGTTTAATATATTCCAAAATTGGCGTAGTCTTCAATTCTTTTAAGATATCGGTGTTCCTTTTCCGATCCCATCTGGTGTAACCAGCTGTTCTGCGCATGAATCTCATTTCACAAGCCGTTATTCTGCTTTCATGTTGTTTTCTTAGTGTCCATGCTTCACTACCATAGGTCAACACTGGTCTAGCCAAAGTGTTATATAAACGTAATCTGGTGTTTTTTTGTACAAGGGATGGTTTCATAACTTGATTAATAATTCCTAAACTTTTATTATAACTAGTAACTTTTTCAGGGATATCCTTTTCATCCCAGATAGAGAGATAATATCGAAGATATTTAAATTGATTAGATCTCTCTAAAATTTTATTCTGGAGACAGATTTTACTTTGTATGGGGTCCTTCCCATGAAATGCCATAATTTTAGTTTTGTTAATTGATATTTCCATATTAAATTTGGCACCTATTTTTTGTAAATTATAAATTGATCGTTGCAAATCATTTTCAGAAAGTGCCAGAAGAGCTAAATCGTCTGCAAAAAGAATAGCATCGAGTTTGAGGTTCCTATTGATGGGTATATATCCTCGTTGTGTTTTCCTCCATTCATTTATTAATTTATTCATGTATATAATGAAAAGCACCGGTGAAAGTCCACATCCCTGTCTTACTCCAGTGTTGATCTTTTCCCGATTTTCCGATTGAGGGTCTTTCCACTTTTCAGCGGTTGCCCTTTTACCAGCCGGCTGCTGGCCCTTCACATCCACATGTGTCAATCACAGAGGTAGATGATCAACAGCCAGTGTAGGGGTGACATGTGGTTAGCATGTCGAGTCCCCCAGCCGTTATAGCTGGTTCCTCAACCTGGAGCCGCTACTTATTGTAGCTACCCAATTGCCTCACGATGCTGGGTGGGCACCGGTCCCGGCTACGGCGCGGGACGATCTTTTCCCAAGAAGATAATTTGCATCTTGTTTAACAGAGATTTCATTATCTTTATAGATGTTGAAGATATTAGTAATATATTGTTGTGGAACATTATCATCAGCTAAAATTTGTAGTAATATATTTCTGTCTACTTTGTCAAAAGCCTTTATGAAGTCAACGAAGGCGATATGAGTTTCTATATTGAATTCCTTGTGCTTTTCTAATAGTAGTTTTAGAGTAAAGAATCCATCTGTACAAGATCTACCCTTTCTGAATCCATTCTGCTCTTCTCAAATTATATTTTCATAAATTTTCCTCAATTTTATTCTTAACTATATTAGCATAAATTTTATATCCAGAGTTCAACAAGCTAATTCCACGATAGTTATCTTTGATTTGGCGACTTCCTCTTTTGAAGATTGGTATTACAATGGATTTGTTCCAGCTTTGTGGTGGTTCTTGTCCTTCCCATATCATATTAAGGAGAATAAGAAATCTGTCTAAAAATTTTTAGTTGAAAATTTAAATAATTCTTGATTAATGTGGTCTTCTCCGGGAGCTTTGTTACTTTTTAATGATTTAACATCAGTTAATTCATCTATAGAAATTTGTTCCAAAGCAGTGTTATTAGAGATTGGTATTTGTAATAAATCATCCTTTTGTGTCCATAAATGATGAAAGTAGGTAAGCCAAGATTCTTAAGATATACAATTTATATGTGCATTTTCTCTTGAATCATTATTTAAATTTTTTAAAACTTTATATATTTTTGGTTGAGGCCTAGTGATATCATTTTCCAAAAATGAGACAAATTGTTCCCAGCTTTGTCTATGTTTTTTGCGAACTTCAATTTTAGCTATGGCTCTCTTCCTATGATACTCTACTTTATCTTCATCTTCATCTTTTTTTGTAGGACCCTCAGGGGTCCTCATCTAGGGGATATGTGGATGGCGACCACAAGGTGCCCAAGCTGAGCAAAACATTTCTTCCACTTACTTGTGTGTTGCACTCTTTTAACTTTACTATCTAACCTCTCTTGGTTAACTCTTGTTTTTTTCGACCCCGATGCTATTATGGCATCCGAGGGCTAGGGAGTCTTTCCTTTCTTCCATTTCTTCTTTCCTTTATTTTCTTTTCTTCTCCAGAAAAGCCTGACCAGAGGCTATAAGATGGCAGCCCCATCACTGGTCTTGCCTTCCTTTGGCCGGCAACCAATCGAAGGGACTATTATTATGCTTTCAAGTCTTATACGAGAATTTCCTGGAAGTTATAAAGTTGTAAGAAGGTAAAGCAGTAAGAGAATATCATAATTGCACAACAATACTCTTTGGGATACAGCCTACTTCTCAAGTTCCTGCCAGACTTTTGTATAAAGAGCCACCATTCTTCATTTTATTTTACCTAGAAGTTTTACATTCTTTATTATTGCATCTTTCCTGTAAGCTTGGGTCTTTTGCTTTCCATAATTGTACTAGATAAATTATTACATATATTATCTCAACTTTCCCTGTCCACATTAGGATAGAGAATTTGTGTATGTGTGTTCCAATACTACCCACTGCGCTTTTCATGCTTTGAATTCCACAGTAAGCAGATAGATGGTGTTCATGTCACTTCAGCAGATCACTTTACACAAATTATGAGTACTTTAAGGCATATGCTATTAGAAGACATATCGGCTGGAGCAATGCGTGGCTAGTGCATTTCGTCTAGCCTATCATAATCGAGCGGTGTTGTACAGTTGGTGCTAGGTGACTCTTAGCTGTAAATCTACATTTGGCATTTTTCATTGAGTTTGAAAAAAATATTGATCAGATCTCACTTTGAAGTGCACCACTGAATAGAGCATGAAATTACGAATCCGACTGTACAATAATCATTCTCGTGCACCTTATACAGCTAGAGTTATGAGCATCTGTTGACACAAGTGCTGAGTTCACGTAAACAACACATCCATTTGTTTTATTTTCATTCCTAATCAGCTTTACCCTGCTTTTGAGGCATATATATTAAAAATCAGTCTTCTTTATGAATTTTTTGTTATCAGACATACTGTATGCGAGCGAGAATTTCTCTCTTAAGTGTTTAAGTGCCTGTTCTGTGCGATAATTGAAAATGTTTAGCTTTCTAGGAAACTGTATATATTTATTATAAATATTTTTAGATATACTATATTTTAGTTAATTAAATAATTGGTACAATATATAAACAAATGTATGAGATGAGCAGAATTAGACAGCAGTGTAATTTTGTTTATTATAACAATAACAGTAGGTCTACAAATACCTCGCACGATATATCGTCTGTCTCCTTCCCTCTTACATACCGATATCTGACAATGGCACATGAAGAGTGAAGCAGGATTGGCTTACTGCATATGTCTTCTAATAGCATACCTGGTCTTGTATTGCATACAAAGAGGAGTGGAGTATTGGAAGAATTGTGGACTGAAGTCAAAACTATTGCTGCCAATTGTGTCAGATGGAAATCTCTTGTTGACACCCTATACTCCAACAGGGAGTGAAAGGATTTACTACTTGTACTAATTACAAAAATATTTAAGTTTTGTACCAGTAATTTTTAGAATTGTCATGTAAATAATGAATAAGTATCTATCTATCTTCTGACTTTTACAGCTGCTGCTGTCTTCCCGTGCCAAACCACCAAAGTCAATGATCTTGGACATCTTCAATGCTTAGCCCTCTTGATTGAATTACTATCCTCATGCTTTCCTTCCATGTTAACTTTTGTCTCCCTGTTTTCTTCTTTCTGGTCGGTTGCCATTGATGTAGAGTTTTGGCATCGCTCATCTTCCATTCTCAAAATATGTCCTAACAATTTTAATTCCTTCTTCTCAATTCTTCAATTATGCTATCTTCTGCTTCCATCATGTTTCTAATTTCCATATTTGTGACATGTTCTAATTTTGACTTTCTGGCACTTCTGCGTAAATAATCCATTTCTAGAGCTATTAGTCTATTCTTGTAGTACTCGTTGATTGTCCATACCTCACTTCCATACATTGCAACAGATTCCACCAATGTTTTACCAATATATTTTTTTGTCTTTTGAAATATGCTTATCACACCATATGGAATTTAACGATGATATTATTTTGATACTCAATTCAATTCTATGCTTTATGTTCTCTTTGCCTATACCTTCAATATTATCCATAATTATACCCAAATATTTAATTTATTTCACTTGCTTTATTTGAATTCCTTCTTCCAAAATAAATGTTCTCTATCATTGCTATTCATTGCCAAATTTTTGTAAATTTACTGTGAGACCTCATAGTTCATATGTGTTTTTCAACCTTTTTATCATGAATTCCATATAAAATTTGTCTTGTGCTAAACCAGTTGATCATCAGCAAATTATAATGTCAGCAAAAATCTGTTGCCTATTGGGATACCCATACCTTTGCAGCTTTTTTTCCATTTAATTAATTTAAATTCTACATAAATATTAAATAAACTTGGTGATAGACTACACCCTTGTTTCAATCCCTTTATGGTTTTTATAGGATTAGATATTATATTTCCAATTTTAACATAACAATTTTAACATATGAATAAGTATCTATATTCAATAAATTCTAAGAGAAATATTTTCTTTTAATATTTTTCTATTCTATTATGGAATCTTTAAATTTATAAACAAAATATTTTTATGCCCATGTTGTTATAATTTTATTTTTATTTTTACATATGAGGAATACATGGAGTTTTGTCAACTCTATCATCTTAATTATATTATTTTTGGTCTGGACATCTTACCTCAATATTAATGTTGATTTGTTCTTGGACATGTTTCAAAACAATTCTCTGTTTTATCTTCAGCTTTCCCAGACTGGTTTTATTTATGTTGCATTATGTTGCACCACCTGGATGTCGATGTCAGCTCCATCCTGTGGTTCGCCAAAGAACCTCCAAACAAGGTCACCCTCCATCGGAATATCAAAATTCATAACTCTGTTTCTGTTCTTCTGAATATAAATTTTTTCCCAAATAGTCAGCTCGTTTGTATTTTCTAACTGTTTTAATAATTTAGTGTCTGAATTTATGTTATGTTTTTCAGACCAAACATGAGCAGCCACTGCAGATTTTTCAATTTCTCCATTTTTAATATTTCTTATGTGTTCTTTGGTTCTAATTTTTAGGTTTCTTTTTGTTTTCCCTATATATATCTTTTCACAACCCATGCATTCAATTTGATATATTCCTGACTTTTTATTTTTATCAGTTTTTTCATTTTTGTTGGTTTTTATTAGTTTATTTAAACTGTAGTTATTTTTTGGTGCTAATTTAATATTAAACTTCTCAAATATATTTTGAAATTTATTATGTACCCAGGGGTGATATGTGAATTTCCTATATTTTTTCATAGGTGGTTCTTCTTTTTCAAGATTACTTCTGTTTATCATTTTTTGTTTTTTATACTTTTCTATCCTTTTATGTACCATTTTTTCATCAAACCCATTTTCTCTTGCTACTTTGATTATGTGTTTTTTCTCATGTTTGAAATCTTCTTCGTTTAAGGGTAAGTTTACCAATCTATGAGTTAAACTATTAAATGCTGCTAATTTATGTCCAATTGGATTGAACCCTCTTGATTTTATAAAATTTTCCGTATGAGTTTCTTTCCTATGAATCCTGAATTCAATTTTTCTTTTTTCTTCGTTTCTGACCAATTTAAGATCCAAAAAAGGTATTTGTTTATTGTCTTCTATTTCTTTGGTGAATTTAATGTTTGTACTCTGTAAATTTAATAGTTTTAGGGAATCTTCTACATGTTTTTCTTTAACAATACAAATTATATCATCAACATATCTACTCCAAAATTTAAACATTGTGGGATGTGCTTTAGTGATTTTACATTCAAAATCGCTCATAAATAAATTTGCCAGAAAAGGTGATAATGGGTTTCCCATTGAGAGCCCTGATTTTTGTCTATAGAAACTCCCATTGAATGTAAAAAACATTTGATCAATGCATAACGCAGTTAATTTCAAATAATCTTCTTTGATCTCTCTGTCTATGTTGTTTTTTCTTAACCAATTGTTCAATATCTCCAAAGTTTTTTGTTTCGGTACATTTGTGAATAGTGAAACTACATCAAACGAAACCAACCTATCTATCATCTTAGCCTGTACAACAGCAATGTACTACATCATAATAATCTTTGATCACACATACCTGCCTTTCATTTCCTCTGTAGGCCAGTCACCAAGTCCCCAAGGATCTTGCGTTGTGCCAACTAGTAATCCAAATATAAATCCAAAAATTAGTGATATGAAAAGTCCAATAACTTCACTTCTAATGCCAATTTTTTTGTAGTTTTCTATCTGCAATAGCTGTTCCAAATGTGATTGCCATAATGGGACTCTGAAATAATATTTATTTATACAATTAATTTGTTGGACTCTAAAATATTTAATTATACAATCAATTTCTTACAGTTAATAGATATATTCCACTTTTTTGTAAACTTATGCTTGATATTTTTATTATAAACTGGCTAATATCCGGTGTGCACTGCTACGCCTAAATAAATGGAAATTAATGTGCTTTTATGTTTAGTTTTTAGATACCATGTGCTGATTACACGGCATTGCCCAGGAATCTACTTATCCCGATCTTCTTGACATAAATGAGCTGAAATATGAAAATTAATGTGTTTTAAGTTTAGTTAAATAAGTTAATGGAAGAATTTATATCGTAATTATTTTTAAATACTCCGTGCTGTTTACTTGGCATTGTTCGGGAATCTACTCATCCCATTCTTCTTGGCATAAATAAGCTGAAAGACAAAAATTAATGTACTTCATACGATTAGTTGAATAAGTGAAATGAAAAATAATTATAAATGTATATCGTAATTATTTTAAGATTCCCCGTTGATTACCCAGTGTTGCCTGGGAATCTACTTATCTCGATCTTCTTGGCATAAATGAGCTAAAGGACAAAATTTGTTATTGTGAGTTATCTGTAAAAGAATACCCGTCATATGCTGCTATGCTTGCACAGGAATCTACGTACTTGTCTAAATCTTCTTGGCATCAATGAAAGACAAAAATTGTTATTGTGAGTTATCCGTAAGAAATAAACATATGCTGTTGTGGACTTTTTTGTAGAGCTTTTTGAGATATTCAATTCTGTGGACATTAATTTTGTGTATTTGTTATGGTTTAGACAGTATAAGCCATTTAAGCATCCAAAGAGCTACTTTTTTCACGTGTTCTACTACAAAGGGCAATTTTTAATGGTGTAAGAGTTGAGTATCACAATTCTCTTATAGCATATGTTCATCCCGAGAATCTCCTGAACATTTTGCAAAAAGCCCCGTCACAATCGGAACAACGGTATGACCGTGCATAAAGTATAAACAAACTAACAAACATTCATTTTTAAATATTAGATTTAATATTTCTCACTGAAGGACAAATTATATTTCAAGAGAAAAATATACACCTAGATTGGGGTTTGAATGTAGGACCTTTAGCTTTATATGCTAATGCTCTGCCACTGAACTATCCAAGGTTAATCTAAATGCAAGTTTTTCTCTTACATTTCAATTCCCGAGAATACCAAAGGCTTGTGAACCATTGTTCGACATGCAAATGGCAACTTCTTATTTAAGAAGACTTTTAATTAATTTCTTTTTGTGTTTCCTATGTAGATTTTATCATAATCCACACATTTTAAATTTGAAAATCAGATGAAGAAACACCTTAAAAAAGACTCCATGGCACGATAGGCCCAGCCAGCTGCTGGCCTCACATGTACATGTGTTAATTACAGAGGTACACAATCATCCTGTCTGTGTAGGGGTGACATGTGGTCAGCATGTCGATCCTCCAGCCATTATAGTTGGTTTTCTCAACCTGGAGCCGCTACTTATTGTAGCTACATAAATTTCTCATGATTCTGGGTCGGCACCGGTCCCATACTGGCTGAAATTCCATGAGAAAATTTCTTCCCCCATGCAGACTCGAACGAATGCAAGTCCCATAGCTCTGCACCAAGGCAAAGGATCACCTTAGGAATGTTAAAAAAATAGGGAAGTAGAAAAATCTGCAGTAGCTGCTCACATTTCATCAGAAATACATCAAATTGAAAGAAAGGCTGAAATTAATTAAACAAATTAAAAACCTAAAGAACTCATGGTTTGGAAAAAGATCTACATTCAAAAAAGAAAGATCAACTAATGAATTTTGAAATTTATGGGGAACATGATTTGATTTGAAGGTTCATCAGTCTATCTATAGATGGAGGAGGAAACATTGAATTATCAACAACAGAACAATATTCAAATATAAACTGAAAATGGAGGATTATTAGTTTCTCTGAAACTGGTCAGAATAGAAGACAAAATATGAGATCACATGTAATGAATATTAATATTTAATAATAGTTAAAGAGACTAACTTACCATAAGAGGAGACACTAACATCGCAGCTACAATGTTGACAGAATTGCTTTCAACCAGTCCTACAGCTGCAATCATGCTGGAATAAAATTTATATGCACTTAAAAATAAAATATTTTTAACCATGTTAAAATATTTTTCTTTAAAAAGAATAATAATAAAATAAGTACCTGATAAACTCAGTCTTTCTCACAAGTAATTTTGGCAAATTCCAAAGCAATGAAGCCATTGAGGTTATTTTCATGAGAATATTTGTACAGACCTTCACTGATCCGATCTAGTAGATACCAAAAAATGACAACCAAAATTTATATATACATATATCCCATGCTGTAGTCAAGTAGTTAAGGCAAGATGCCTTGGTGCAGAGCTATGTGACTTGTGCTGGTTCGAGTCCCCATGGGGGAAGAAATTTTCTCATTAAATTTTGGCTAGTAAGGGACTGGTGCCCACCCTCATCATGAGAAATTTTGGTAGCTGCAATAAATAGCCGCTCCGGGTTAAGAAAACCAGCTATAACGGCTGGGGACCCAATATGCTTGACTACATGTCACCCCTACTCTGGATGATCGTCTACCTTTGTAATTAACACATGTGTATGTGAAGCCAGTAGCCGGCTGGTAGGCCAAAGGCCCTCTAGGCCTATCGCACCATGGAGATTAGTTTATATCTACATCTACAATTGCATATGAGCCCAATGTTGGGCCTTAGCCTCTCCTCTGATAGGAGTTACCAGTCTAAGTTAATTTAGTTATGCTTATTTTCCTAGAGGTGTTATGAATGATATGCAGTCAACATACTGACCCAATGAGACATCTAGTAGGCAACTAAGATATTACTAGGATGAAAAGGTCGGTAAATTTTTCATAGAGACCTTTTTATTCAGATTTGCTGTTCTTTTATGAGTCTGAAAATCTTCAGACTTGGGACCCACAGCTTAGAATCCCTCCCAGAAGACTTTGCTCCTTGGATTTTTCCATCCTAAAAAAAAAAATACATCGACCCCAGCTGGGTTTGAACCTGCGACCCTTGGGACCAGAGGCAAGGAACATAACCACTAGTCCATCATGGTCAACCTATATATATATATATATATATATATATATATATATATATGTTCACCGCTGTGGTCTCAAGGTAGCATGCTGCCTTTTCATGCAGTGAGCCCGGGTTTGATTCCCGGTTGAGACAGGTTTCTGGGTGAGGTTTTTTCAGGATTTTTCCTCTACCTGTAAGACAAATATCAGGAAGCTTAGGGCCCAACGGTCCCCAAAAATCATCCAGCCATCATCATCACATCATCCTTATCATTATCATCATCATCTTTCACCGGTGTAGAAAGCAACGGGAAGCAACCACACCTATAATTCTCTAGTAAAGCTGCAAAGGACAGCATTAAAATGCTATGATTGCAGTGAAAGACCTGCCCTTGGGCAGAATTACTATATATATGTGTGTGCATGTGTCTCTCTCTTCCATGTTAGCTTCATCGCAATATATACCGTAAAATGTAATTAACACTTAAATATTCAGTCAAAAGTGATGGCCATCAAATGAAAATACCCAAAAAAGATCTAAAATTGTAACAAATGAAAATATAATAGAACAACTCATTAACTTTAAATGTCTAGGATATAACATTTCATAGAAAGATACACACATCAAATTCTATAAAATGATGGCAACACTAGTGTTAACATATTCAGCAAGAACTCATTCTCAGGATGAATGGGACAAGAATCACCTGACAATCAATGATTTACCAGCCCTCCAGGAGGAAAGATGTTGGGGAATCAAGAAGAAGATGGCAAGACATTTAGGTTCCTGAGTGAGCAGAACAGACTCGAATTCCAAACCGTGAAGATGATGATGATGAGTTGCATGCCCTTTTTGTTCTCTAAAGATATAATTACATGCTCTAGTACAAAATTGGATAGCTGAGAAGAAAATGCATTTCCTTGCTTTTAACCCATTGTGATTAGTGAAAGTAATTATGTTGTTGTTGTTTTCAAATGCTGGGCCTTGGCAATGAAGCCATTAGCGTTCTTGCTCTCCAATATTTCTCTAGTGAAAGGAATTATTAGAGCCTGGATTTGTATGCAAAATGCATGTTTTGTTTTACGCATTAAAAAGTATGTGAAAATGATTTACATGTTAAGTGGTCCTTTCACAGACAATTTGAGCAGTATTTGATAATTATTAATTTCATACATCTCAATGATGGATAAATCATATTTGAGGAGAAAAATTATATGCTCAGACCAGGACTTGAACCCGGGACCCTTGGTTCTCTAGACCAAGAGAGCTACCAGAGCAAGTACCGATCTAAATGCAATTTTTTCTCTATATACATTGTAATTCCCACCCACCAAATGCTATGAAGCCTTTGCTTTTATCTTAGCAAATGGCGGCTCCCTTATTAATGAAGACATATTTGGGAATTGTACATTACATTATAAATGCCGGTACAGCTTTTTTTATGTATTTGATAATGCATAGAAATGCATATTCTGGGAGAAAATGCTTAATTTAGATTTTTAATGCATAAATGCATATTTTACTCCTAAATGTGGTATTAAATTATAATTTTCACTTCAGCTAATTACCTATAATTAATTAATTATTAATTAACATTTTAAAATTAATAAAGTCTCTGCAATCTATTGGAAACAAGCGTAACATGTATATTCACATCTGTGTAAGAGGGGAATACCCGTAGACTTTGAGAAATAGTATTACAGTATTGCTAAAATCACATTTGATAAGCTCAGTGAACTTTAAATAAAAATCCTGGCTACAATAGAATTTGTCAAATTAGCAAAATGCTCTCTGATGATAATAAAAAAACTATAACCGAAGTGGAATTCACTGAAGAAGAACTGTGGTGTTTTCCATATACACCTGTGACATCACATGATGTAGAAAGGACATTTTCATTGTATAAACCCTTCTTCACTGACAGGCGAAGGAGTTTCACTCAAGAAAACTTCATGAAAATCTTCCTTATCTGCTGTAACAGCCTTAAATAAGCTAAGATTATCCACAAAGCAAATAATTTATTTGATTTAATTACAATCTGTTTTTGCATTATTAGGGTGCATATTTTGTACATTTTTCATGCATATTTAGTACTTTATTTTGCATACAAATCCAAACCCTAGTAATTATACACCATGTCCAATTCAAACCTCCTATATTTTAATTAATCATAACTCACAAAGTATGCAGAATTATGAAATTAAGTTGGTATTAAAAGAAAGAAAAACTCAACTTCTTTCTTTGTTTTCATTGTTTGTAGTTAATTCATCTGTTACATAAGAATTAAATGAATCGTGATTTTTTTACCTCATACTTCTATGCTTTTTTACACAGCACTGCAGTATCGGCGACCCATTGTCACCATCGTCAGCTGTTTTCACGAAAACAGCTGACGATGGTGACAATGGGTCACCGATACTGCAGTGCTGTGTTTAAAAAGCATAGAAGTATGAGGTAAGAAAAATCATGATTCATTTATTTCTTATGAATTGAACCTCATAATGTTAAGAATTCCCAATTTTAATATATAAATCATCTGTTACATGTTGGACAATAGTGACATAAAATAAAATGGTACCTCTTCAGCAATGCACACAAACTTTTTTCTGGTATGCAAGGCAACATTTCCTGTATCAGAATCTGTTAATCGGCACAATCTAAGGATCTGGAATATGCAAAATTCACACCTCTACCATGAACATGTCTGGGATAGCTCAAAAGTAAACATTTGATGTGGTCTGATGAAAAACAGGATTATTGGTCTTTTTCTTCCATGAAAAGTCAATAACTGGCCTGGTATACCAAGACATGTTGAAACAGTTCTTCTACCCTAAAGTAGCTCATCTGCAACCCCAAGTAATATTTCAGCAAGACAGAGCCCCACCACATTAGACATGACAGACTAATTTGCTGGCCACCATGTTTACCAGACATCACTCCACTGGACTTCTTCCTCTGAGGATATGTAAAAGATTGTGTGTTTGTAACTCCAGTACAATCTTCATCATTTACAAACCCATATCCTTGACACAATTGCAGTAGTACCAATGGACATGTTGGACAGAACATGGCACAAAATCGAATACAGACTCGTTATTGTTCATGCTACCAATGGTGTATATATACTGGTGTGGCAATGAAAATTCTTTGAGTTTCCCTTTCATCTAGTACCGGTCTTTTTTCATAATTCCACATACTTCGTTAGTTATGATTAATTAAAATGTGGGAGTATTAATTGGACACCCTGTATAAGTTGAATTAATAAATGCTCACTTACTCAGCTGTAAGAACAAGAGTGAGATAATCAAATGAGCACTCTGCACCGCTTCTCACTCCATCCACCACAGATTTCACTGTCAACTTGGACCGGATTGACTGCACAAAGTTATTCCATGCTTTCTTCTCTATCGGACTTCTACAACATTAGAAACAATGTCAGTATTAATTTGATATAATTAATATCCAGTTGAATCAGCATAAAATATTATAACATTTTTATTTTACTCACTCTTCATCAGATTCTTCATCGTCAATTCCTTCATAAAATACAGTACAGGGTACCACACTGAAAAATAAAATTAAAACATTTCCATTAAAATAATTATAAAACTCCTTGGTTCGTCAGGCCTAGAAGGCTCTTGTCCTATTACCTAGCTGCTGGTATCACATCCACATGTGATAATCACAGAGATTCATGCTCATCCAGCCAATATAGGGTTCAGCATGTTGGATCTCCCAGTTATTATAGCTGGTTTTCTCAACCTATATTTGCTCAAAAAAAGTTGAATTTTTGGCCTTTTTTTTTTTTTAATTTTGTGCATTTTTTCGGAGTTTCGAGTGCAACAAGTTGTTCAACATACTAAAAGAGATTTAGTTTATTTATAACTAGCTAATACCCGGCGTGCGCTGCTACACCTAAATAAATGAAAATTAATGTGCTTTTGTGTTTAATTGAATAAGTACGAGAAAAAATAATTCTAAATTTATATTTTTTTTAGATACCCCATGCTGATTACCCAGGAATCTACTTATCCCGATCTTCTTGACATAAATTAGCTGAAATACGAAAATTAATGTGTTTTATGTTTAGTTAAATATGTAAAAGGAAATATTTATATCATAATTATTTTTAGATACCCCGTGCTGTTTACCCGATGTTTCCCGGGAATCTACTCATCCCAATCTTTTTGGCATAAATGAGCTGAAAGACAAAAATTAATGTACTTCTTATGATTAGTTAAATAAGTCAAATGAAAAATAATTATAAATGTATATTGTAATTATATTAAGATTCCCTGTGCTGATTATCAGGTGTTGCCCGGGAATCTTCTTATCTCAATCTTCTTGGCATAAATGAGCTAAAAGACAAAATTCGTTATTGTGAGTTATCCATAAAAGAATACCTGCCAAATGCTGCTATGCTTGCACAGGAATCTACGCACTTGTCTCAATCTTCTTGGCATCAATAAAAGACAAAAATGGTTATAGTGAGTTATCCATAAGAGATAAACATATGCTGTTGTGGACATTTTTGTAGAGCTTTTTTGATATATTCAATTCTGTGTATATTAATTTTGTGTATTTGTTCTGGTTTAGGCAGTGTAAGCCTTTAAGCGTCCAAAGAGCTACTTTTTTCACATTTTCCACCACAAAGGGCGATTTTTAAGGGTGTAGGAGTTGAGTATCACAACTCTCTTATAGCCCATGTTCATCCCAGGAATCTCCTGAACATTTTGCAAAAAGTCCCATCACAATCAGATCAACGGTATGGCCGCGCATAAAGTACAAACAAACAAACAAACATTGATTTTTATATATTAGAGAATCTTAACCCCTGTCTCCCATTTGACTTGTTACTTGTTATAGCTACTCAAATTCTCAATACTTATAAAATTCATACCACCGTTAAGGTTGATGTATATAGTTAAAATAATAAAATAGTATCTGAAGTCACAGTCGTCCTTAATGATAAAATACATTTAAAATTGTAATGATGAAATTTTCTGGAAGGCCTTTTCAGAATCGTTGTCCCATTCTCAACAACCACTCCAGCTGTTGAGAATGGAACAACGATTCCGAAAAGGCCTTCCAGAAAATTTCAGCATTACAATTTCAAACGTATTTTATCATTAAGGAGGACTGTCACTTCAGGTACTATTTTATCATAAGTAATGCCACGAGTGATTTCCAAATTATTGATAAACTCACGACTCCCAAAGTGAGGAGTGAATTTATCCAGAGAATTTGAAAATCAAGAGTAGCATTTGTTAGGACTATTTAACAAATGAGATTAAGCTATTTACTCACATATCATTATGTAAATATAGTTATTTTAAAATATTTATATATTTAATGTAAATGGCAATGTTTGAAAACAAATGAGAACATTATGTTTCACTTGTTTATCACTGCAACCAGATCATATTATTTATTGCCAAAGGATCGCAATATTGTAAGAATGCACCCTAGTGGAGAAAAAATTAAATACATCAAACTGTACATTAATTAATTTCTGATGTCCTATGATGTAAATATATCAATTGTATTTTTCTGGAACGTTATTACCTGAGAAAAAATATGTTTAAGAAAGTGCAAACAGTGTTTTTTTTTTCTGGTATAATCAATTGCTACAAATGTTTTTATATTATCTCCCGCAACCACGATAAGGTTACATTCGTGCACTATATATACAATCTGGCAGCCACATGAGGTCACTGCAAAATAATGCTATGACCTATTCAGAATGTTAAAAGGAGGAGCTTGATTTTACAGTGATAAAATTAAACTGATAAAATCGAGGTGGAAAGCGACTGTGATTAGTTGTAAATAAAAAAATCATTGAAATGTGATTGGTCATTGACTCCCATTTGGGGCATGAGTTAAATAGTCATTTTAACTGTATACTCAAATTCCTCATGATGATGGATGGACATAAGTCACATATTGATCGAAATTCCACAAGAAAATGTTTTTCTTGTGGAATGCAGGCTTTCACGCCCGGTAATCATAATATTAAAAGATTCCAGACTATATGGCCATAGTCTAGAACGGGAGTGTCTTCCAGACATTTCTCCCTCAACTGCGAAAGACATCTTCAGTGGTGAGTGCTTCTAGGTGGTGTTCCCTTGTAGACTCGACTGTAAATGAGTTGAGTGCTGTCCGCAGTTGAGGGAGAAATGTCTGGAAGAAATGCCAGTTATAGACCATGGCCACGTAGCCCGAAATCGTTTAATATAATGTTTTCTCTCATGGGGACTTAAATCAGCATAAGTCCTATAGCTCTGTGCCAAGTCATGATGCCTTAAACCCCTCGGCTACACCATGGGATATCAAAATAACATTTTATGTATTTATTAAATAAAGGCATGACCATTTGCCTTCTAATACCCTAAGTTTTGAAATTGTTCTGCATTGAAGAAAGTGGTATTTGAGAATAAAGTTCTTAGGAAAATTTTTGGACCAAAGAGAGATGAACAGACAGGTGAATGGAGAAGACTACATAAAAATGAACTACATGGTCTTTATAGGAAGCCAGATATAATAAGAACAGTTAAGTCCCATAGACTGCGATGGGCAGGACATGTTGCGCGTATGGGGAATGAAAGACGTGCATGGAAACTTCTTGTAGGAAAGCCAGAAGGAAAACGCCCAGTTGGTAGACCAAGAATGAGGTGGGAGAACAACATTAACTATGATTTGAGGGAAGTAGATTATACAGGAAATGATTGGAAAGCATTAGCTCAGGATAGGGATGTATGGAGAGCTTATGTCCGCGCGGCCATGAACCTACGGGTTTGATAGTGCCAGTGAGTAAGTAAGTAAGTAAGTATTGAAGAAAGTGGTTCCAGTCCATTGCTGAACATTCTAATTTTTCTAATTTGTTTATAAAATGATTTTGATATTATTTAAATGTATAGTTATTATTTTCAGACAGATATTAAAGTGTCCTTTGAACATTGGATTAGTTAAAAGTATGTTTTTGAGGTATATTATCCTTAATCCGTGATTGTACTCAGGTCCATCTCAGATTATGTTTTCCTTATCTTATTGTTATCAGCTAACATAAACCTTTCATATTTATCTTCCTCTTCTTTTGAAGGCAGCATTGTATTTATTTATTTATTTATTTATTACATAGTTCAATCATATTGCATCATGTACATTTATGCCATTTACTGCAAAATTAAAACAAAAAATTTCAACCAATTTTTTACATAATTTTATTGCTTTTCTGAGGTTATTTTTTAGATATTTTTAGTGAAGTGATCCAACTACAGGCCTTAGGAGGCCCTTGAAGTAATAGCAAATTAATGCTCATACTTTTCTGGACAATTGGCACTTGATGTCAACTGGGTTGTCAACCCTGCAAATGGCCGTCTTTACTCCAGAACAAGCTTGGGTACTCATTTCCATTAGAGTCTGAGTCAAACCTCAAGCCATGGTACCGACCCTATTGGGACTTGAACCCTTGATCTTCCAGTTCATAGAGCATTGCCTTAACCAATTATGCTATGGCATCCCCTTTAGATATTTTAGGTCATCAAAATCTGGGCCCTGCTAATTATAGTCAACAATCGCTGACTTTTAAGTTACACTGTAACATATACAATAAACAAAGTTATCTTTTATTTAATACAATAACTTAGAAATTACCTTACAACTGAATTGTACTTTTTACCAATTCCCATTTCTGTAAGACAATGGAGACAGTTTTCACAAGGATCACCTGCTCCAACAGGAAAGAATACCTAAAACAAACATGCATTATATCAGCAACATGTAATAACCTAAAATTTGATTGAGACTGACATGGAATGTGTGAGAACTCATGCAGTGGAACAAGTTGCTGTGATACTAGAAAACTAGAACCAGCTAGTGATTAAATCAGCAATATCCTCCCCTAAACCAATTTTCAGCAATAGGTTGATTAATGAGGATCTGGAAGTTCCTTACATAGCTGAACACAGAAGCATTGCACAGAGGTTTGATTCTGAGCTTCCTGATGCAAAGAACTCTCTAGTTTGGCAATTTGGGAGGTACCTTGTCTATCAAAGGAAAAGTGAAAACTCATCAACATTTCTTAAAAATATGAAGTCAACAGTAATAAAATGCCCATTTTTGTAATAATAATAATAATAATAATAATAATAAATGTGCACTCAGGTTGAGCATTAGTGGTGGTTTAGTCTTTGCTGTAGTCTGTAATGGGTTTTGTCCTTTTCGCACATGTTATGATGTGGTATTTGCCGCATCTCTGTCCACACAACACACACTTGCATTCTTCGGTCGGCTCGTGGAATTTCTTGTTTGTACATATCTTGTTGTGAAATCCGTGTACTGCGAGTCGTGTTGTGACGTGTCTCTGGGGGTTGCACTCTCTGGTCCATCTGTCGTCCAGCATGGCAGTTGTGGTGTAGAAATCTATGTCTATTTCCTTCTTCTTCCTATTTCTGATGCTTATGAATTTCTGGTATGGTTCTGTGGATTGTAGATAGAATTGGGTTCTTATGTCCTCTATGAAGTAGGTCTCTCTCATGAGTTCATAAGCAAAACGAGATGGCGCTGTTTTTCCTATTCTCAGGATCCGTTTCATGAACATTGCTTTCACTTTTTCGATTCTTATCAGATCTCCGATCTTAAGTTTTTCCCAAATTATCTCTATTCCATATGTAATAACTGGTGCCACTGTCGTTTTGAATAACTGCATGCTGTACCTGTCGATAAGTTGGCCAGATTCGGGATATTGTATGATGTTCGGATGGCTGCCGCTGCTCTTTCTTGGATGTGTATTCCGAAGGACGTTGCTGTTGTCTGTAGAGTGAATCCTAAAATATTTGTATTTTCCCACTTTTTGTAGTGGTTGATTGAGTAGTGTTATGTTGTCTTTTGATGTTGATTTTCCCCCTTTTCTAAATGTCATCTGGACTGTTTTCTCTTCATTTATCTGCACGTTGTTCTCCTGTGCCCAGATCTCTAATCTTTTTATTGCTTTTTGTATGTCCTCCTTTTCTGTAGCTCCTATCACCATATCGTCTGCATATAAGATTAGTTTGCTTTTGAGTTTTCCTCGATTATGGTGTTCACGTCTGCTGTATAGATGTTAAACAGTGTGGGGCTCATGGGATCTCCTTGCAGAACTCCGTTCGTCTGTACTATATCTTCCGAAATTTCAACATTGTTGTTTACTTGGACTATGTTTCGCTGTAGGCAGGCTTCGATTATTCTCACTAGTGGGTCTTCCTTTCCGATCATCTGTTTCAGTTTCTCAATGAGCTTTTGTCTGTTTATTGAGTCAAAAGCCTTCTTGTAATAATAATAATAATAATAATAATGAAATGATACTGATGATGTGATTATTATAATGATATTAATAATGTAAAATGTATAATGATAATAATAATGTAAAATGGTAAATTCTATTTATATTTGAAGAGAAAAAATATATGTTCAGACCGGGGTTTGAACCAGGACCTTTGGGTTTCTAGCCCAATGCTCTACTACTGAGCTATCTGGGCACTCCAATCTAAATGCAAATTTTTCTCTTATACATTGTTAATTCCCGATTGGCATATGCTATGAGCCTTTGCTCTATCACACAAATGGTGGCTTCTTGTTTAAGAAGACATTTATTGGGAATTTTAACACTACTTATAAAGCCAGCAGAGCTTCTTTTGATGTTTTATTATTAATTTCATACTTCTCATTGAAGGACAAATTATATTTGAAGAGAAAAATTATATGCTCAGACCGGGGTTTTAACCCAGAACCTTCAGCTTTCTAGGTCAATGCTCTACCACCGAGCTATCTGGGCACTCCAATCTAAATGCAAATTTTCTCTTATACATTGTTAATTCCTGATCGCCGTTTGCTACGAGCCTTATTAACATTGTATAAGATAAAAATTTGCGTTTAGATTGGAGTGCCCAGATAACTCAGCAGTAGAGCATTGGCCTAGAAAGCCAAAGGTCCTGGGTTCAAACCCCGGTCTGAGCATAAAATTTTTCTCTTCAAATGTAATTTGTCCTTCAATGAGAAGTATGAAATTAATAATAAAAACATAGTAAATTCTATACTCATGTCCAACATAATTTCAAGTTAATGAATGAGATGAGATGAAACCTTTATTATTAAAGGTCTATAATGTATAAATATGGCTTTGACCAGGTCTGTCACACTACTAAAGAAGTAAATGAAATAAATGGATTATAAAAATATGGAAGAACTGGTGAAATTAACATTTTGACAGGAAAAAATGGGAGAAACCCCAAAAAAAAAAATACTTGCCCTGAATCCGATTCATCTACAACAAACCCCACATGAAGTTGATAAATAATAATAATAATAATAACTCACCTGATAAAAGTATCCATTTTTGTCATTACACCAAACAATGTGTCTAACTTCTAGTTTCTTCAATAATTCTTCTAAAATCTGAAAATTTGAATTGCAATAATTATTTTGAAGGTTAAATAAAATTTAAATGATGATTTACCCGGGTTTGATTCCCGGTTGGGTCAGGCCCCTGGGTGAGGTTTTTTTGGGGTTTTTCCTCACCTGTAAGATAAATGTTAGGAAGCTTAGGGCTCAATGGTCCACAAAAATCATCTGGCCATCATCATTATCTTCATCTTCATCATCTTTCACCGGTGTGGAAAGTAATTGGAAGCTACCACACCTATAATTCCCTAGTAAAGCTGCAAAGCGTAGCTTGAAAATGCTATGATTGCAGTGAAAGACCTGCCCTCGGGCAGAATTACTATGGATGGATTTACTGAAAGAAATATGATTTTCAACTTACAGGGTTTAGATTATAGAATACTAGGATTGAGTCTGTGAATGTTTCAGTGGAGAACAAGTGACTGCTATCATCATATTAGCCAACATAATAATACATAATTAAAACATTTTGTCTGTTCATTCTTACCTCTTATAGTTGTTTTTGTCGAATATATGTTTCAAGCCTTCTTAGCCCCATGGTTAGCGATTACAGATTGAATTTTCACATGTTGTCGGCCCTGATTCTTGATTCCTGCTCTCTTTGCCTCTGGCCAAATGAATTTACTAATGAGGTTCCTTTCTCCGGGAATTTCAAAATTCATAATTCTTTCCTTGTTCTTCTGTATGTAGATTTTTTCCCTTATGGTGAGTTTATTTTTGTTTTCTAACTGTTCTGATAATTTGGGTTTACATCTATTTTGTGTTTTTCTGACCAAACGTGAGCAGCCACTGCAGATTTTCCCCTTTTTCTTACATTTCTTATGTGTTCTTTAGTTCTAATGGTTAAATTTATTTTTATTTTCCCTATGTATATCTTTAATGTTTTAGTTATTAAACAAACCTCTTAATTATTTAACTTTCACAGGAAAAAAAAAAACAGTATGAGGTTTCATTTAACCAGTTAAGTGGTAGCTACACAGTTAGAGTGCGCCTCCCTCAATGGGACATTTAAACCAGGTAGTGGCTACCCTCAGTGGGACATTTAAATTTTGTATTCCTTTAAACAATTACAACTTTATTTTCTAATGCTAATATTACTGTTAATATTCTATTTAAATACTTCAAATAAAAATGTTTATATTATGTGAATATTGTAGTTTCTCTATATGCATTAACGATAGATGAAAATATAATTGAAATAAAATAAAAAATAAAAATATTAGCAAACAGACAAAAATTAATCAAAAATAAATTGTACGAACTTGTAAGCACACCACTGTTTAGCTTTAACATGCACGACATGAACCTATAAGAATGCACTTTTTTCCCCCGTCTTTCAATATCCAGTTGGGTGTCATAAATTCCAAGAAACTGTCAAATTTAGCCGCCAAACTGCAGTGTAAACTAGTTCACTTTTGTACATTTTTCTGACAAGTCCAGTTAGAATGTTTTTTTTTACCTTCACTCATACAACAACAGTATACTTGCAAGAGGGGGAAGGGGCTGTAACAAAGTAAATGATAAGATAGTAACAAACACTGCTAGACATGTCCCTATACCTGAAAATTGAAAATGTAATTATATATTTAATTTTAGGAAGTTATATTTTGAGGTTATTTTAATTATATTATTTTTGGTCTGGACATCTTACCTCAATATTAATGTTGATTTGTTCTTGAACATGTTTCAAAACAATTCTGTTTTATCTTCAGCTTTCCCAGACTGGTTTTATTTATGTTGCATTATGTTGCACCACCTGGATGTCGATGTCAGCTCCATCCTGTGGTTGGCCAAAGAACCTCCAAACAAGGTCACCCTCCATCGGAATTCCGATGGAGGGTGACCTTGTTTGGAGGTTCTTTGGCCAACCACAGGATGGAGCTGACATCGACATCCAGGTGGTGCAACATAATGCAACATAAATAAAACCAGTCTGGGAAAGCTGAAGATAAAACAGAATTGTTTTGAAACATGTTCAAGAACAAATCAACATTAATATTGAGGTAAGATGTCCAGACCAAAAATAATATAATGTAATTATATACTGCTTGGATGCAGTCTACTCACAATTTCTTAGGTTTATTTTGTTGAATATCAACTTCATCCCATTTCGCCCTCAGTAATCCTCAACAGTGTGATACCGCTTGAAACAGGGCACTGCACATAATGCCACATTGCAGTCATCATAGTGAATCTTGTTTCATGCTGTTCACCTTTCTTATAGCACACGACTCAGCGACGCCTGGGTTCCTGTTTGTATGCTGATGGTGGGATAAATGACAGATAATGTGCAGCATTTATCCTGATCGATGGTGCTAATTTTGCAGGTCTAACAGAGGACTTGTTTTCAGATTTATGATACTTCAGTATCATGTTCTCGATCAATTTAAATTGAAATTCCACATGTTTCATATTGCCCCCTGATATGGCATAGAGCAAATATGAATTCAGGCAGCATATGTCTATGAAATACCTAAATTGGTTCTGGTAATATTTCTTCATCCTCTTTCTTGTGCTACGATAACTCACAAGATAAGCGTCGCTAAGATCTACCCCTCACATTTTCGAATTGTAGTCGAGTACAACTTTAGGCTTTGTGATGTCCTGGCCTCGAACCTTGGTAGATACCATCTTCTCATCATGAGTTGTACTTACGAGGCAAATATTCTTCTTATCCTTCCACTTCATCACCATCAATTTATCCTTGTTGGCCGATATATGTTCTCCCTTCTTTAGCTTGACTTCCCTTATTTCAATAGGTACACCTTTTCTGTTCTGGCGTAAAGTTCCAATTACATCAGTTCCTTGTTGACACAATTTTGCAAATAAATCAGGACTCATAAACCAGTTGTCCATGGTAACCATATATCCCTGGTTTAGAAGAGGGTTCATTAGTTTCAACACAACTTTAGACCCATAAGCCTAATTTTTTAACGACTGGTCGAATATTGTATCCTTCCCTACATATATAAGGAAGTTCCACACGTAGCCCAATTTTGCCTTGCATAATTCAAACGATTTTATGCCAAATCGGGAACAATTAGAAGGAATGAACACTTTCCAAGCTAGTCTTCCCTTCCACATCATCAACGATTCGTCTATCGAAATATCATAATCCAGAGTGTACACACTTCTAAATCTATTGTTAAGGTGGTCTAAAATCGGCTTGAGTTTGTACAGTCTCTTAGAACCACACGTTGCCTCATCATACTCTCATTACTTACAAAATGTAAAAATTTAATCAGAAGGTGGAATCTCCTTTCAGAAAAAAGTTCCAAAAATATTGGTCTTTCCAAAATTTTCCTGGGTGAAAAATAACTATTGTCAGGTTTTTGGTGTAACCCTTGTAATAACAAAAATACTAACAGTTTAATTATTTCATCACTATTCGTTTCGTTCCATTTATGGGCTCTTAATTTCTCTTTTATTAAATTGCACTTTTTTCGAGGAACTGCTCAGCATAGCGATTTCTTTCATCACTTATGTGATCACAAATTTCTTGCATAATAAATAGTTCAAAAAATTCCAAGGGATTGGTAGGGTCTTGAATTTTTACATATTTACAACAAGCATGATGCGCATAGATGTCATAGCCACTGTGTTAAACTTGTTAAACTTAAGGCGTGACGTGCCCACTCGTCATAACCACTACAGGAGGGATCAGGCATGATGCACCCTCACATCGTAGCCACTAGTGGTTAAGAATTAAATTAATGTTTTTGTTACCTCACCTCAAATCCTTTTTCTTCTAGACTGCAGTATCGGAGCTTATCTCCATCAACAGTAGCCTCTAGTCGACCGGTGTTATGTTGTTTCTTGGCAGTTTTCTTCTTCCTCCAGAAGAACCGCCAAGAAACAACATAACACCGGTCGACTAGAGGCTACTGTTGATGGAGATAAGCTCCGAAACTGCAGTCTAGAAGAAAAAAGATATGAGGTGAGGTAATAAAAACATTAATTTAATTCTTAAACCTCTTAATGTTACTTCCTATTGTATTTTAAAATAATAATACATGTTTTTATTATTAATTTAACACTTCTCACTGAAGCATAAATTATATTTGAAGAGAAAAATTATACACTCAGATTGGGGTTTGAACCCAGGACCATTGGCTTTCTAGGCTAATGCTCTTGTAGCATTCAGCGATCGGGAATTAACAGTATATAAGAGAAAAAATTGTGTTTAGATTACAGTTTCTCAGGTAGCTCAGTGGTAGAGCATTGGCCTAGGGAGCAAAAGACCCTGGGTTCAAACCCCAGTCTAAGCATATAATTTTTCTTTTCAAATATAATAATACATAAGAAATTAAATTAAACCTCATAATGTTTTTTCCCTGTGAAAGTTAAATAATAATACATGTTTGCACTATCAAATTGTGGGTTTTTTATATATTTATTTCATAAAGTTACTAAGTCCTTTTTAGCGTGAAAAAGCTTTTTACCTTTATCTTTAAATTATTTATTATTTTTTATGGGGTTTAAACTTTTTTTTATTTCCCTTATTATTTAGTGAACATATTTAAGTAGTCACAAAGTTAAAAGATATATTGACTTAAGCTCTCACGGCCGGAGTTACTATGATGATCTTGCAGAAGATTTCCAGGCTGTTGGCCGTGGTCTTGAGGCTTGTAGTTCCCCAACGTTTCGCCAGAGACTACGTCCAGCATCCTCAAGGGTTGTCTTGAGACTGGCAATTTTGTCGACTACCTGCTCTATTTATACATTTATCCACGACGTGTTCTTTGCGCGGTCCGTTACTTCGTAAATTGTATCTGCCTTCTGGTTGGTTAGCATTAGGGTCTTCCATTGCACCAATGAGGTTGCTGTCTGATGTTCTGTAGATTGTTCTCGTAGGGGTTTACATCTGGCTTTTGTTAAGACTGGTATCCATGCTTTGTTGACTTTTAACGATTCTTCTTTTCTATTGTAACTATTTTGATGTTTCAATATTTCAATGGCTTCTCGTTGCAGACAGGTAAAATAGTGTGTGCAGTTAGATAATATATCTGTGTTGTTGTATTGTACTGTATGGCCTTCAAGTAGAGAGTGTTCTGCTACTGCCGACTTTTCCACTTGTTTAAGATGGCTGTATCTTTCATGTTCTTTAAGTCTGGTTGTGATGCTGCGTTTAGTGGTGCCTATATACACTTGGCCACAACTGCACAGGATCCTGTATATGCCTGCTGATTGATGAGGATGAAGTTGATCCTTAATAGGTCTGAGAAGGTTTTTGATTTTCCTGGTAGGCCTATATACTGTTTTTATGTCTTCTTTCTTTAGCAGTTTCCCAATTCGGTCAGTTACATTGTTGATGAGAGATAAGAATGCCCTGGTTGATGTTTTTTCTTCTGATTCCTTGTTGTTGTATCGTCTGGGATGGTTTGCTCTGTATTGAATTTATTTTGTCAGATGAGAAAATGACAAGTTAGTGTGCACCACATTTTACGGTTCACTATATAATCTGGTGCCTCATACGGATACGTTGGCTATTCCATTTGAACGTGACTAAGGCATATTTTCCATTGTAAATACCGGTATGGATACTTTAGGTTATTTTTATGTTAACTACTCCTTCAGTTATAAGGCATTTTTCACATTTTTTATGGGGGAGGAATCCACATATATATACCTGAGGTAATTATTTACATTTACAATGTACAAGCATGTAACAGCCCAATATTGTACCTTAGCCTCTGCTTTGTTAGAAGTTACTAGACCAAGTTAACTTCTTTGTTACGCTTATTTCCCAAAGATGTCAGAAATGGTATGCGGTCAACATAGTGACCCAATGAGACATCTAACAGGCAACTAAGGTATTACTAGGATGAAAATATTAATAAATTTTGCTTATAGCCCTCTTTATTCAGGCTTAAGGATCTTTTATAAGCCTGAAAATCTTCAAGCCAAACACAGTACAGCAACACACACGAACTAGAATTTATAAAACACTGGCCAGATCCATATTATGTTACGACAGTGAGGCCTGGACAATTCGCAGTGTAGATGAACAAAGACTAACTACGGCAGAAATGAAATTTATGAGACGTACTGCAGGCTACTCAAGAACAGACCATAAAAGGAATTCTGAGATTCTCAAAGAATTACAAACAGAATCAGTCATGGAATATGTACAAAAATACAGAAACAACTGGAAATCTCACGTAAGAAGAATGAGCAGAACAAGAATACCACGTCAGATCTTAAATTACCAGCCACCAGGCAAGAGATCTTTGGGCAGACCCTTCAAACTTTGGATTGAGACCGTAACAGACCACTAGGTCTATCACATGTAAGGAAGAAGAAGAATAAAATCTTCAGACCCATGTGTTAAAGTCTCTCCCAGAGGACTTACTCCTTGGATTTTTTTTTAATTATTCACATGCTGCTATTATAATATGTGTGTTCTCTAGTTTTTTATTTCAAATTGTGTAAACACACTCCTGCCATACAATCTCGCAGGGTTTTTCTTAAGTAAAGTGATCCCACTAAAGGCCTTAGGCAAGTACGAGGATGAGGCTCCTATCTTTCATAAGCAGGGAGCAGGGTTTGAGTAAGTAAACAGATGTTTCATATTACCTGCAACACAGAGTATGTACTGCGCAGGACTCTTTATTCTACAACAGATTGTTTCTTAGCGGCTGTTTCATTTATTCACTGCATACAGAGTAGTAAAGAACTATACATTTCGGAAGTATATTATTGTACATTGCAATAACTATAATCATGATGTATGAGAAAATATTTCTGTACATTAAACCCTTATTCAAAATGAAGTAGTTTTATTGCACACTACAAATAACTAAACATACGATTGTTTGTTTCCTTCTATAATTCCTTATCCTGATGTAATTGTTTTTGAAGAAGGGTATAATGCCTTCCACCAAACATCATTTTGTTTATACTGAACACTGCACAGTCACAGGTGCGTCCTCCCTCCTTATAGTCCTTGCATTCTTAACTTCACTGTATACTTACTAGAACCTCACTCCCTGTTCATAAGTAGGCTAATGCATAATATCAATAAAACAAAAATTAACTTTTCTTTTTAATCCTTGGACACATCAAATTTAATATTTTAAGAATTATATTTTACAATATACAACATTTTAAAATGGTAACTTATGCTGTTATCAGTAATTTCTGTGCTTTTCAGTTTTTTTCTCTTTTTTTTTTTGTTTCAATTCATATAGGTTACAGAAATAAGAGTTGTAGTATTTATAATAATAATAATAATAAAGATTTCCATGTGGTCAACATACTGACCCAATGATACATCTAGGAGATAATTAAGATATTACTTGGATGCTGAAGTTTGGTAAATTTTGTTCAGAGACCTTTTTTTTTTCAGGCTTAAGGTTTTTTTATAAGCCTAAAAATCTTCAGATTTAGGACCCACAGCTTAAAGTCCCTCCCAGAGGACCTGTTCCTTGAATTTTTCCATTCTAAAATAGCTATCAATCCCAGTTGGATTTGAACCTGCAACCCTCGGGACTAGAGACAAGGAACATAACTCCTAGACAATGAGGAAAGCTATAAAAACCCTCAATCAGTTTTGCCAGCTCCATTATTTGAACCCATGATTTCCTGGATATAAATTTAATTTTAGGTAAATTTCTGATCAAGTGTTCAAATGTGAGAGGTTTTTGTCTCATAAAAATATTATTTAATTTCACTTTTTAGTCTTATTATTATCAATGAAACATTTTAACATCCTGTATAAATGAACTATAAGAAATAGAGATTGGGTATAAACTAGAAAAAGCTTATTTTCTGATATTGATAGCATTGAACAAATTATGCTAATTAATCTGTTTTTTTACAGATATCTGAACGTCAATATTAAGCTATTGTTTACGGAGTTAACACAAGAGCTCTAATTGGTTCCTTCATTGAAAGTGTTAAGAAATCTTCTTTTTCATCCTGTAAGTAACACTTTCATATGTTTCATTAGTAATACCATATTACATTGATTTCAATGTTACTAGTTCATTGTTAGTTTCAATCAAATTACCCTTGGTATTCAGCAATCATTTACATTTAAACACATTCAAATATTTCTCTTTATTAAAAAATCTACACTTCCAATTCCTGTTTTTATTGTAAAAAGCAAAAGCAGAGCATAACTTTGATTTGCTAAGGAATTTGTTTATTTTACATAACAAACTTTGGAAAAACTCTAGTTTACCTTTCCTAATACATTTTCTAAATCCTACAGAATAACTGTGCACATGCGCAAAAGTTTATAAAATGTTTATAGAGTTGTCGCTAGATGGAACTACATCTGTGAAGTCATACAGAAAGTTTATAGAGCTGTCGCTAGATGGATCCACGTAGTTGTGAAATCAGTATGACCAACCTTTGCAATAAATTCCCAAATGTTTATTAGAAATGGATGTACACCAACTTTCCTCTTACTAACCTAACAAAATAATTTACATGCATATTATTTAATAAAGTATAAACTGATCTGATGTACACTAACTTTTTCCATTGGAACGTAACATAATAAAGTGAGTGAACATCCATTTCTTAAAATATATTTTCGAATGTTGGTCATTCCAATTTCACAGATATTTCCACCATTCAGCAGAAGTTCCTTTAAGCATTTGCGCATACACACAACGATTCTGCAAAACTTCGAAGAAATCATTGCATATGTAGATAAATATTTAATAATTGTAAAAAACAAGTTATAAGTGTTGTTGCTAAACATTTAAAATATTACGAAATGCCAGTAAAGACAAAAGAATTATATAGAGCAACAGTATTATAAGAATATGCTATGCAAAATCTCTGTAGATGTCCGAGACCTATTTGTTTTTTGAAAGCATTTCATCATCCACAACCGACTTGCTAGGACTGACGTGGTTTCACTGGAGCCCCTTCAGCTTGCTTGTTTCAGGTATACTTGTCAGGATGATGCATATCGAGCTGTGCATCAGGTTGATGTACATCAGGTCAATGTGCAGGTCCGACAAGAAACCTGAAATGCGCATACCACCTCCCTCGACGTGGAAGCAGGGTCAGACTTTGGAAAACAGTTTCAGAAGAATATGGTTTAAAAATAAATATCAAGAAAACGGCAGTCATGAAAATATGTAGAAACCAGAATGATGATTGGAATATTAAGTTATCAGGCATAAATCTACAAAAAGTGGAAAAATTTACATATTTCAGAACGGTGATAAATGCAAATGGTAAAATACAGACTGAAATCAGTAAAAGAATAGAGAAAAGTTTAAAAGTCTATAATTTAACTAAACAGTTAATCTGGAATAAAGAGTAAAATGGCAATGTATAAAACTTATTTCAAACCAGTTCTAACTTATGCAGCTGAGACTGGGACATATACAAAAAAGGACTTGAGCAGAATCCAAGCTACAGAAATGAAATTCTTACTTGGAATGGTACATAAATCAAGGAGAGATAGAATAAGGAATGACAAAATCAGGGAGACATTAAGTGTAGAAAAATTAACAACAGACATAGAAAAAAGTAGACTAACATGGTTTGAACATTTAAAAAGAATGGAAAAGGAAAGACTACTACAATGACTGTTAAATCTCAAGATACAAAGAAAGCAACCACGAGGTAGACCACAAGAAAGATGGATTAATCAAGTGAAGTAAAGTCTACAAGAGAGACGATATGATGAAGAACTAAAAAGAAGCAAAGGATGGGAAGATAGAAATGGTTGGAGGCATATTTGGAATCGACCTTCCAAAAGGAGGACACAATAAGAGGATGATGATGATGATGACTATGCAAAATCAAGGGTAAAGTAATCTAAAATTGAACCCAAACTTTTTTTTCTAGAATCTTATAGTATAAATTTGATTAACACAGCTCTAATAAATTGATAGGGCCACTATCATGTAAATATATCATTACTTCAATTAGCCCCTACAAACAATATAATATCATTTTAAAACTTCACTGATTTAATGTTTTTTAATGTTACTATGAAGTTACAATTATGATGAAATTAAATACATTTCAATTCACAAGGAAACTGTCAACCATTGCATGCTGAAATATACTTTGAAATTTCTCTCAGAAGCTTTGTGATATACCAAGATGTTGTAAAAAAAAGTGTCATTTTTAACTGCAAGGCACAGAAATTGAAGCCAGAATCCAGTAAAGACAACCAACTGTGCGAAGGAAATGGACTCCCTTCATGCTTAGAGTGGTGTGCAGTAAAGCAGCATGTGGCACAGACGGCAAGTAATGAAGGTTATTCAACCATTATTTCAAGAGTTGCGTTACTTCCCTCATTTTAAATGAGAGATTTTGCACTGGATTTTAGTGCCTTGCAGTTGAAAATGGCAGATAATATTTTGGACATGGCCTTGGTACATCACAATTGCTTCTCTGGGAGAAATTTCAAGGTAGGTTTTGGCATGCAATGGTTGACAGTTCTCTTGCCAACATTTGTTCTGACAACTGAAGGAAAATGAGAAAATACCTCACTGAGGTTAGTAATTTGAAGTCAAGATCTTCTAAATATGGGTCTCAAATGCTATTCCTGAACCAACTCGCCCAGTTCTGAGCTATTAGCTAAGCATTATATGTCAAAATTATACTAACCTTTTCCATTGGAATTATTTCAGAATTGTTATCATTCTTTGCCTTTTTTCCTTGATTCACTTTTGCCGTGTTTGGAAATGCATTGATTTTACCAATTTGTTTTCTGTCTCTCAAGTCAACAGCATCAAGTTTCAGCAGGTTTTCTCCTGAGGAATAAAAACAATTACATTAGATGATTATTTTAAATTTGCCCTGAGCCATACCTGAGCAGTTTAAGGCAACATGCCTTGGTGAAGAGTTATGGAACTTACGCTTGTTAATGTTCCTATAAGGGAAAAATTTTTTCATGGAATTTCTGACAGAATAACACTCAGCACCATGAAGAATTTGGGGTTCCTATAACAAATAGCAGCTCCAGGTTATGGAAACCAGGCTGGTGGACTCATCATGCTGACCACATGTCACCTCTATATTGGATGAATTATTGTTAACCTCTGTAATTAACACATGTGGAAGTGAGTCCAGCTGGCTGGTTGGCCAAGAGCCTTTTAGGTCTGTCGTTCCAGGAAGTTTTTAGATTTTCTTAAATTTAGTAACATAATTATGTATCTGAGCCCTGGACAAAGGATTTGTGCAGAATCTACACTAAGAAAATGGAATTAATACATTGAATATTTCTTCTTCTTCTTGGTATATTAGGCCCACTACCTGTTCGTTTCAGAAATTAAGAGTCCTTCCATCTCCTTTTCGGTCTTCCTGGTAATCTCTTGCAGTCTTCAAGTAGATTGTCTCTTGCCACACACAGTTCTGTCCAATGCCATGCGAGATAAATGTTGGTTCTATTCAGTACTTCTTCTATCCACCTGATCACCTATTTTCTTTAGATATTTAATTGGTTTCTAATATCTTAAATTTTTACCTAATCTCTTCTAGTTTTATATGGAATTTAATATATATAAATTTGGGAATTTTAACATTATGTGGTTTTCTTAATAAGAATCAAATGAATCATGAATTCTTCTTACCTCATATATCTATGTTTCTTTAAACACAGCACCGCGGTATCGGAGAACCATCATTCCCATCCTCAGCTGCTTTCACAACTGTCAATTTTTTCCCTTGCCGGTAATTATCCAAACTGCTATCTGGTGTACTTTTGAAGAACTTTGTAATCAAGCTTGGTTCGTCCAGAATTTCAAAGTTCATGGGTCTAGTATGGTTTTTTTAATGTATATATTTTCCCAAACTGTTAATTCCAAAGGTTTAGATAGTTGTTTCAAAAGTTTTGCTATCTAAACCTTTGGAATTAACTGTTTGGGAAAATATATACATTCAAAAAAACCATACTAGAACAATGAACTTAGAGATTCTGGATGAACCAAGCTTGATTACAAAGTTCTTCAAAGTACACCAGATGGTAGTTTGGATAATTACTTCTTCAAAAGTACACCAGATGGTAGTTGGAAATAAATTGACAGTCATGAAAACAGCTGAGGATGGGAATGATTGTTCTCCGATACCGCAGTGCTGTGTTTAAAGAAACATAGATATATGAGGTAAGCAGAATTCATGATTCATTTGATTCTTAAAATATTTATTTCATTTGTCTGCAGAATCTATATCATTCAAGAAGCATGGGTATATATTGGGGATATGATTACTTTACAGATTCTTGTCTTGTTATCCTTGTTTAAGTATTTGTTATTCATAAGTAATGCCACGAGTGATTTCCAAATTATCGATAAATTCACGACTCACCAAGTGAGGAGTGAATTTATCTAGAGAATTTGGAAATCAAGAGTGGCATATGTTAGGACTATTTAACGAATAAAATTAAGCTCTTTACTAAAAAATAATTATTTGAATATAGTTACCGGTGACGATTTTATTATTAATTTAACACTTCTCATAGAAGGATAAATTATATTTGAAGAGAAAAATTTTTACGTACATAAGAGAAAAATTTGCGTCTAGATCGTAACTCGCCTCGGTAGCTCAGTTGGTAGAGCACTTGGCCCGGAAAGCCAAGGGTCCCGGGTTCGAGTCCCGGTCTAGGCGAAAATTTTTCTCTTCAAATATAGTTACCGGTGTTTTAAAATATTTATATAGTTAATGTAAACGGCGATGTTTGAAAACAAATTAGAAATGTGAGGTTATGTATATTCACTGCAACTTGATCATATTATTTATTGCCAAATAGGATCGCAATATTGTAAGAATGCACTCTAGTGGAGAAATAATGAAACACATCAAACTATTATAATCAACATTATAAGTTAATCATTTATATTTTGAATAAACAACTCAGTAAAATCACTGAATCTATTCATTATTTGTTGTATTCAATGTATTTGTTGGAGAAAAATAATGTTCTAACCTGTTCAGAATATTAAAAAAGGAGGAGCTTTCTTTATCACAAAAGCAGGAGCTGATAAAGAGCGAGATGAAACACGACTGTCATTGGTGTAAAAAATAATTCATTGAAACTTGATTGGTCATTGACTACCATTTACGACATGAGTTAAATAGTCTGCATAATTTCATTCATATTCCCACTAGTGTTACTGCTCGATTAACTGGATACGCAACTTCATTCTGCAGATCTCCTCAGATATTTTATTGCCATTATTTGTTCTATTATATTTCTTTCTAGTTCCAACTTACACCTTATGGGGAGTTTACTTATACTCATTGATTAAGAATTTGTTAATGATATTTTCATATTGTATTTTCTATAATCAAAATAGAATCTATATAATAATCTATGCAGGTTGTCCTCAGCATTTGAAATCAGAACCACATCATCAGACATAAAACAAAAAGAGAAATGATGTAAAAGTATGAAATTAGGAAGACATAAAAGATAGAAAAATTGACAACAGACATAGAGAAATAGATTATAATGGTTTGGATATCTGAAAGGTATGGAAAACAGAAGACTACCATAGATAGTGCTAAACTGAAGGTACAAGGAAAACAATCACCAAGAAAACCACAAGAAAAATTGATTAATTAAATAAAGAAAATCTTACAAGAAAGAGGATACCAAATGCAAAGAATTGAAAGGAAGAATAACATGGGTGGATAGAGATGAATGGATACATATTTGAAATCAACCATCTGAGAGGATGATAATGAAGATGAATGCTAAAAAATCATATAATTGAATTGGAGATTCTTACACCACACCTCATAAAAAGAAGAAACTCATCATCATATTTAGCACTACAGTCTTTGGTGGACCATTCTTCTTTATAATCTTCCACCAATAATCTTGATCCTGTGTTTTTTCTCCCTTATGTTTATCCACATATTTTTAATGTCTTCTTCATGCACCAAACAGCCAACCATACCATATTTGATCAAAAAAGAAAAATTTAGACATGTTACAAGAACTCAATTTATGATGATGTGGTGGTATTGGGCAATAGTGAGGAGATACTAAAAGCAAAAATGCATATTCCATTGACTAGCACTAAGAAATTGGGACAGGAAGGAAACATCAATAAAACTAGATATATGGCCATTCATAGAAATGCATTATATAACAGAAATGGAGATTTATTGACAAATAAGGGAAATCTTGAAGAAGTGAATTAATTCAAATGGGAACAATAACTACAAACAGGAATGAGGTGCAGAAAGAAGTTAAACATAGGCTTAATTCTAGAAATGCATGTTATTAAACATCACAGGGACTCTAAAAAATTGTTAACTGAAAATATACAAAACTGTTATTCTCCCAGTTATATTATATGGACCTTGGTGCAGAGCTATGGGACTTGTGCTGGTTCGGGTCTCCATGGGGGAGAAATTTTTCTCATGGAATTTCGGCCAGTATGGGACTGGTGTCCACCCAGCATCGTGAGGTATTTGGGTAGCTACAATAAGTAGCGACTCCAGGTTGAGAATACCAGCTATAACGGCTGAGGGATCCGACATGCTGACCACTGGCTGGATGATCGTCTACCTCTGTGATTAACACATGTGGATGTCAGGCCAGCAGTCAGCTTGTCAGCCAAGAGCCTTCTAGGCCTGTCGTGCTTGGAGTTTTTTTTATATTATATGGATGCAAAACATGGACTCTTACTGTAAGAGGGAAGAAAATATTACGAGTATTTGAGAATAAAATTGTTGAAAAAATTTTTGGACCAAAAAGAGGATGATTACATAACAATGAGCTACATGATCTTTGTGAGAAACTAGATGTAATAAGAACACTTAAAGTCTCATAGACTGTGATGAGCAGGGCATGTGGCATGAATAGGAAATGAAAGAAAGTAATGAAAATTTGTTGTAGGAAAACCAAAAGAAAAGTATCCAATAGGTAGGGAAAGAATGAGGTGGAAGAATAATATTAATCATGATTTGAGGCAGATAAATTATACAGGGGATGATTGGAAAACATTAGATCAGAATAGGGCTGTATTGAGAGCTTTAGTCCGCATATGCCACTACAAGTTTGATTGTACCAATGAGTTAGTTACAAGAACTCAATTGTATGGCAGTTTTACAGTTTAATCAAAATTAAAGTGGGAAATAACACTGTGAGGTATTTTCAATTTATGAATGAGTTGGAGAAAATGTTTTTATATCTCACCTCATAAAGTTTCATGTTTTCACGATACCGGATTCAAAAGTCAATTTTACTTTCATCTTCAATCAAGATGGTGTTAACGGCAAAACTTCGACAGTTGTAGTTTGATTGAAGACGAAAGTAAAATTAACTTTTGATACCGATATCATGAAAACACACATCTTTATGAGGTGAGATATAAAAAACATTTTCTCCTACTCATTCTTTATAATACTAGAAAAGTACTGTGTTTTGAAATATCTTACCTGCAGGACCTTTCTGAAGCCCTGGAGAACCTGTAAACATATCATTGCTGGGCTTGATAGCAGGTGCAGTCCCATATAGGAGAGACTTCTCATATTCTGAAGTTGGGATACACACTACAAACAACACTCCCGGCATGTTGTTCCAGTGTGTTCTGATAAGAACAGTGCAATATTCACAACTGCATATTAAAATCTAAAGCTTCCCCTCTCTTGTATCCTATTGCAGATCAGTGCAAATTTATTTGCTACAAGTTGTAAATTATTTGCTAATTACATTGTATGACGCACCAACTCCATCAATAAACTTAAAAAATTTGTGAATCACAAACAAATAGATGATGCTTTAAAGCTGTTGAATATTCTTATCCGTTTTATCTATTGATTTTGGGTTGTTTACATTCTTCTTATTCCTTTTTCTTGACTTTAATTCCAAATTTTCAATTTTCTTATTTTGTCTGTTAATTTTTGTTTAATACTTTTGTTAAGTTGAAATTTTTTTCAAATTTTTTTTGCGTACAATGGAAAATTCTATGAACCGAATTCTGGTCTTTCTATGGGAACCACCTATTCCCCTTTTATCTAATTTTCTTATGAGGAGTTTGAGTATAAGATAATAGGTGGACACCCTTTAATTTTCAAATGTAGGTGCAGGTTTGTCGATGATATAATTGCTATCATAAATCATAAACAAATAGATTATCTTTTATTTTAGAAAGAAAAATTACTATTTTATTTTAGGAAGTAATATTTTGAGGTTATTTTAATTAAATTATTTTTAGTCTGTTTATCTTACCTCAATATTAATGTTGATTTGTTCTTGAACATGTTTTGATCATAATCATCATCAGCATCTTGCCCAGACTGGTTGGATTTATGTTGTATACCCTGGATGTCGATGTCAGCTCCATCTTGTGGTTGGCCAAAGAACCTCCAAACAAGGTCATGTTCCGTCGGTATTTCAAAATTCATAACTCTGTTTTTTGTTCTTCTGAATATAGATTTTTTCCCAAATAGTCAGCTCTTTTGTATTTTCTAACTGTTTTAATAATTTAGTGTCCGAATTTATATTATGTTTTTCAGACCAAACATGAGCAGCAACTGCAGATTTTTTTATTTCCCCATTAAAAAATACAAAAGAACTGACTACTTGGGAAAAAATCTATATTCAGAAGAACAAAAACAGAGTTATGAATTTTCAAATACCGACGGAACGTGACCTTGTTTGGAGGTTCTTTGGCTAACCACAGGATGGAGCTGACATCGACATCCAGGGTATACAACATAAATTCAACAAGTGTGGGCAAGATGCTGATGATGATTATGATATCATCGAAACATGTTCAAGGACAAATCAACATTAATATTGAGATAAGATGAACAGACTAAAAATAATTTAAGAAAAATTACCTGCAAACCGGGAGTCGAGCCCTGATCTCTCACTGCATATGTCAGTGTGATAACTGTTACACCATTCTAACTTCCAATAATAGCAATGTTAAATTTCTTTCCACTTAATACAATTAATTCTTTCATCCAAAGGCCAATAGCCATCGTTATCAACAATGCCATCTGACGACTTCTTTCCAAAGTTTTCAGCCTTTGGATGAAAGAAGAATTAATTGTATAAGTGAAAAGAAATTTGATGTTCCTAACAAAGTTTGAGTGGTGTAACTGTTATCACACTGAATACAGAGTCAGAGAACTGGGGTTCCACTCCCAATTTGAATGCAATTTTTTTTCTAAAATAAAACTATATCCAATTCTGGAGAATGCTAATTTAAAATATAACATCAAATTAGATGATGCTTTAAAACTGTTGAATATTCCAGAGTAAAACTATAAAATTTAAAATGAAAACTGAAATTAAAAGACAAATTCCATTTTTGGATCTAAATTTGACAAGATATGAAGAAATCAAGATAAAATTTGGAATATACAGAAACAAGATACACATTGATAACTATATTAAGACCTCAGGATTCAATAATTTTGCTTAGAAAGAGGCGGTGTTCAGACACACAGATTAGTAGGCCTAAATATACCTATGAACAGAGAAAATTATGAAAAAGAAAAAGAATAGATACATAACAAATGTAGCAATAGAATTTGGATTTGAGGAAAGCGTGGTACACAGGAAAATAAATAAGTTTAAAAGACAAAAATTAATGAATCAAAGTTCACTTCTAAAAGAAAAATAAGAAAACATAAAATTCAAGAAATTTACTCACCATCCATTGGAGCACCACATAAATTTCAAAAAAGTTTTAAAAATTTTAACATAAGATTGGCACTTAAGAATGAATATAGCATCAATAGGATAATAAAAACCAACAAAATTGACAAAATGGAAGAAGAAAACAAATCAGTTATTCATCAGATCAAATGCAGATTGTGACAAAATTTACATAAAGAAAACAAACAAAAAATTTGAAAACCAATGTGAAGGAAACATCCTAGGAATGTGAAAAAATGGTGAAGTGAAAGTGAGGCTTGGACACTAATAAAGACAAAGGAAACATATCTAATGACACGGGAAAAGAAAATTTTGAGAAGATATATGGATCTAAACTTGTTAATGATCAATGGAGAATAAGATATAATCGGGAATTGAAAATACAATATTCATTCATTCACAGTGTTCTGCTCAAGAGCAGGTCTTTCACTGCAAATTCAGCATTCTCCACTCTTTCCTTGACTCAGCTTTCCTTTTTGTATCTGCATACAAACCATTTATTTTAATATTGTCTATCATCTGATGTCTTTTTCTGCCTCTAACTTTCTTTCCGTTGACCATTCCTTCTAGAGCATCCTTCAGCAGGCAGTTTCTTCTTAGCCAGTGGCCAATCCAATTTCTTTTCCTCTTCTTTATGAGTTCCAGCATTGTTCTTCTTTCACCCACTCTGTCTAGCACATCTTCATTTCTTACCTTGTCTGTCCATTTTATATGTTCCATTCTTCTCCATATCCACATCTCAAAAGCTTCCAGTCGCTTTTCCTTATTCCGTCGTAATGTCCACGTCTCTGCTCCATATAATGCTACACTCCACACAAAGCACTTCACTAGCCTCATTCTTATTTCTCTTGCCATAGGTCCGCAGAAAATGCTTCTCTTCATGTTGAAAGCTTCTTTTGCCATTGCTATCCTCTGCTTTACTTCTTGACTGCAGTTCATGTTACTACTGATAGTACAACCCAAGTATTTGAAGCTCTCCACTTGCTCAATGGCCTCATCTTTAATCTTCATGTTTATCTTCCTTTGTTTCTTTCCTATAATCATGGCCTTCGTCTTATTTATATTTATCTTCATCCCATAATCCTCGCACTTATCATTCAGCTACATCAGCATGTTCCTCAATGTAATTGCATCTTCTGCTAGCAAAGCCATATCATCAGCAAATCTTATGCACTTTATTTTTCTTCCTCCCATGTTTACGCCTCCCGTATTACTGAAGCTGTTCTTCATTAGGTCTTCCAGGTAGATGTTGAAAAGGGTAGGTGATAGAGGACATCCTTGCCTCACCCCTCTTCCAATTTCTCTTCCCTCTGACATTTCTTCTCCTATCCTCACTTTTATTCGCTGTTTCATATAAAGACTACTTACGAGCCTCCTCTCCTTCCAGCTCAAGCCAATTTTCTTCAAGATCTTCAGGAGTTTATTCCAATTTACTCTGTCAAAGGCCTTTTCCAGGTCAACAAATACTGCATAAACGTCTTTATCTTTTTCTATATATCTTTCTCCTATTCTTCGTATCAATCCAATTGCATCTCTTGTACCCTTTCTCTTCCTGAAGCCAAACTGTTCTTCTTCCAATTCGCTTTGCATCGTAGAACGCAAACGTCGATTCAGTGTTCGCAGGAGAATCTTTGCAGAGTGTGATATCAAGCTGATAGTCCTGAACTCCTTACATTTCTTTGCATTGTTTTTCTTCGGTATTGGTATTAACACTGTCTCAGTCAATTCTTCGGGCCATTCACCTTCTTTATATATCTTGTTGCATAAACGCAAAATTTCCTTCTTTCCTTCACCCAAGCATTTAACTAATTCAATGGGGATTCCATCTACCCCTATTGCTTTACCATTTTTCATTTCCTTAATTGCTAGTTCAACTTCTTCCTTCAGAATTGAAAATCCTTTTCATCTTCTGATACGTCTTCTTCATTTTCTATATCCAAGTTAGCCGGACGATTTCTTGTCTCATATAGCTCTTCTACATATTTTTCCCATGTATTCATAATTCCCTGTTTGTCTGTTATTTCTTCATTATTTTCGTCCTCAATCAACCACATAGTTTTCCTGCTCTTCTTTCCATAGTCCAAGCCTTTAACTTCCTGGTACATTAAATCATATTTTCCTTTCCTCTCCAGATTCTCTAGTTCTTCACATTTCTGCTTCATCCATTCTTCCCTTGCCTTGTCAGTTTCTTTTCTAAGTTCGTTGTTTAGTTTCCTGTAGTTTCTTTTGGCTTCTTCTGTATTAGCAGTTTTTCCATTTTCTTCTTTCTTCCATCTTTTCCAACATTTTTTCTGTGACCCAAGGTTTCTTAATATTCTTGCTCTCTTTGTATCCTATTGTTTCCTCTGCAGCTATCTGTATAGAGGTTTTCAAATGACTCCACTAATATTGTAGCTGAAGATTGGAATGGTTGGGAAATGACAATAGAATGGAAGAGAACTGTATTCCAAAAATAACCTTGAATTCAGAACAGGAAGTTAGATGTAATGTTAGGCAACAGAAATTGAGATGGTTGGATGATGTCGAGGCAGATTTGAGAGCTTTGGAGTTAAAAGAGGAATAAAGTGCAAGACAGGAAAGTGTTAATAATGAATGGAGAACATATTTTAATCGGCTCACCTCATACATTTTCAAACTTCTTTGATACCGACGGTTTCAGACAATATCGTGTCCTTCATCAGTCATGGCGTCCATTGATGAAATTCCGTGATTGTTGATTTCTTTAGTGACATCACTTCTTGTGCTGCCATCTTTCGTTGGGATTATAAACTTTGTAATTAAATTTTTATCCACCGGAATATCGAAATTCATAGATCGATATTTATTCTTCTGAATGAATATCATTTCCCAAATTGTCAATTCCAACGGTTTATCCAACTGTTTTAAAAGTTTCGCTTCTTTTTCAATTTTATGATGTTCTAGTAAACTATGTGCAGCAATTGCTGATTTTTCAATTTCACAATTTTTAATATTTCTAAAATGTTCTTTTGCGTGTTTCTAAATTCCTTTTTGTTTTTCCTATGTATACTTTGCTACAATCATTACAATTAATTTGATAAATTCCAGATTGATTTTTTTATTGGTATTTAAAAGTTTTTCCAGACTAAATTTATTAATTGGTGCCAAAGTAATGTTGTATTTGTCAATTTTTTTTTTTTTTTTAAATTTCCCATGTACTATTGGATGGTAAGTAATTTTGTTGAAATTTTTCTTTTCGTTACTAACTATTTGTAGGGTAGAGAATTCTTTAAGTTGTTTTATCTTTCTGAATTTCTTTAATTTGTTAGATATTATATCCTTATTAAAACCATTTAATCTGGCTATATTTAGGATGTTTTCATATTCTTTCTTAAAATTTTCTCCTTTTAATGGGATCTTTATTAATCTATATAAGACGCTATTAAATATTGCATGTTTATGTGCCAGTGGATTGAAACCCGTTGATTTAATATAATTATCAGTATGTGTACCCTTCCTATATACATCAATTCAATTTTTTGAGTTTTTTCATTCCTAATTATGTATAAATCCAAAAACAGAATTTTGTTTTCAATTTCTGATTCTATGGTAAATTTAATTGATACATCTTGTAGATTAAGTAACTTCAACGCATCATCAACATGTTTAAAATTTATTATCGAAAAAATATCATCAACATATCTGTACCAACTCTTGAAAATCCATGGGTAAGCCTTGGTGATATGGCACTCGAAGTAACTCATATATAAATTATCCAAAAAAGGCAAAAGAGGATTTCCCATAGATAAACCCGAAACTTGTTTGTAAAATTTACCGTTAAAAGTAAAATAGGAATTTTCAAAAATAGGAATTGGATAAATGGTTGAGTTCTTTGGATTTAAATAAAGAAGTAATAGAAGAATACATTAAGCTTACAAAATGTTGTATTGAAAATTCCTATTTTACTTTTAACGGTAAATTTTACAAACAAGTTTCGGGTTTATCTATGGGAAATCCTCTTTCGCCTTTTTTTGCTAATTTATATATGAGTTACTTCGAGTGCCATATCACCAAGGCTTACCCATGGATTTTCAAGAGTTGGTACAGATATGTTGATGATATTTTTTCGATAATAAATTTTAAACATGTTGATGATGCGTTGAAGTTACTTAATCTACAAGATGTATCAATTAAATTTACCATAGAATCAGAAATTGAAAACAAAATTCTGTTTTTTGGATTTATACATAATTAGGAATGAAAAAACTCAAAAAATTGAATTTGATATATATAGGAAGGGTACACATACTGATAATTATATTAAATCAATGGGTTTCAATCCACTGGCACATAAACATGCAATATATAATAGCCTCTTATATAGATTACTAAAGGTCCCATTAAAAGGAGAAAATTTTAAGAAAGAATATGAAAACATCCAAAATATAGCCAGATTAAATGGTTTTAATAAGGATATAATATCTAACAAATTAAAGAAATTCAGAAAGATAAAACAACTTAAAGAATGCTCTACCCTACAAATGGTTAGTAACGAAAAGAAGAATTTCAAGAAAATTACTTACCATCCAATAGTACATGGGAAATTTAAAAAAAAAAAAAATTGACAAATACAACATTACTTTGGACCAATTAATAAATTTAGTCTGGAAAAACTTTTAAATACCAATAAAAAAATCAACATCCCAGACAGTAAGAAATCTGGAATTTATCAAATTAATTGTAATGATTGTAGCAAAGTATACATAGGAAAAACAAAAAGGAATTTAGAAACATGCACTAAAGAACATTTTAGAAATATTAAAAATTGTGAAATTGAAAAATCAGCAATTGCTGCACATAGTTTACTAGAACATCATAAAATTGAAAAAGAAGCGAAACTTTTAAAACAGTTGGATAAACCGTTGGAATTGACAATTTGGGAAATGATATTCATTCAGAAGAATAAATATCGATCTATGAATTTCGATATTCCGGTGGATAAAAATTTAATTACAAAGTTTATAATCCCAACAAAAGATGGCAGCACAAGAGGTGATGTCACTAAAGAAATCAACAATCACGGAATTTCATCAATGGACGCCATGACTGATGAAGGACATGATATTGTCTGAAACCGTCGGTATCAAAGAAGTTTGAAAATATATGAGGTGAGTCGATTAAAATATGTTCTCCATTCATTATTAATGATATAATCTCATAATGTTTACTTCCCGATATTAATTTAAATATAACAGAAAAGTGTGTTCAATTATTACAAAGTAGGATAAGGAAATTTCTGGAAATGCATGTTATCATGCATTACAGGGACTCTTGACGTCCCAAATCCTATCAAAAAACCTTAAACAGAAAATACTGTATATAAAACTGTTATTCTACCAGTTATATGGATGTGAAACATGGACTCTTACTTTAAGGGAGGAAAGGAGATTATGAGTATTTGAAAATAAAGTTCTTAGGAACATTTTTGGACCAAAGAAAGATGAACAGACAGGTGAATGGAGAAGACTTACATAACAGTGAACTACCGTACATGGTCTTTATAGGAAGCCAGATATAATAACAGTTAAGTCTCGTAGACTGCAATGGTCAGGACATGTGGCATGAATGGGGAATGAAAGACATGCATGGAAACTTCTTATAGGAAAACCAGAGGGAAAACGTCGATTGGTAGACCAAGAATGAGGATCCCTTTAGATGCCGTGAGCTGATTAGATCGGCTCTGATGTTTCTGTCCATTACCTGCCGGACAATATACGTACTTAAACTTCTTGCAAGCCGATCACATTGGCGGATGCGATTTAAATCTCTGATACAAGAGATTTTAACAGTGGCATGCAGAGGGTTAACTATGATTTGAGGAAAGTAGATTATACAGGGAATGATTGGAAAACATTAGCTCAGGATATGGATGTATGGAGAGCGTGTGTCTGCATGTCCATGAACCTATGGGTTCGATAGTGCCAATGAGTTAGTTAGGATAAGGCTAAACTAAAAAACCTGTGAAACGACAGAAGAAGAATGGATGAAAATAAATAATGTTTAGGACACAAATTATGCAAATATAGGGTGTAATTAAATTCCCAGTACAGACTTTGAGGACATGTAGTGGAGTTCAAGATGGTTATGTTTAGCATAGGAACTCATCTCCAGAAACATGCCGTTTTCCTGCTGCATGCAAAATACAACACACGTTCAATTCTCCTGCGTTTTCTATGCCAAAGACCATGCACGATCTCCTGACTTGACCCTGCTAGACTATAACCTGTGGGGTCATGTGAATTCCATGATTTATGAGACCTCTGTGGCATCTGAGGAAGACCTACTGGTGCTGGTTATGACTGCAGCAGATGTTGCAGGACCAAGGATTGGTGATCATGTATACCAGAACATAATATGGAAATCCCATATTTGTGTTGATGTCAGTGGTAGTCACATCAAGTCCTTCTCATAAGTGAACCCAGGTAACAAGCAGCAGGTGTTAGAGGAAAGTGTGTTGTGATATTTTGCATGTAATGGGAAAAAAATATGTTTCCAGACATGTTTTCCTATTTTTTTATTGGAGTTTGAATGGTGTAATCGATATCATACTGACACGCAGAGTCAGACATCCGTGGTTCAAATCCTGGTCCGAGCATTAATTTTTCTTTCTAAAATAATACTAAGTCCAATTCTGGAAAACATTAATTTAAAAATAACATCAAAATAAGAAGCTTTACTGCTTAAAAAGTAATGTATAAATTCTCAATAAAAATACTTTGAATAGAAGTCATCAGATGGCTTTGTTGGTAGTGACTGCTACCGGCCTTCTAATGAAAGATAATTGTATATGTGGAAAGAATTGTTGATGTTTATATCCGAGTTTGGATGGTGTAATCAGTATCATACTGGTGTGCAGAGTCAGAGATCCGGGGTTCGAATCCTGGTCCTAATGTTAATTTTCTTTCTAAAATAAAATGTGTTCCTATGTTAAACATCATCATCATCATCCATGCAAGTATTAGGCCGTGTGGCCTCTTACGGTCTCAAAGAGGAGTTTTCCATCCAGCGCTTTTTTGGACGTCCCAGCGAACTTTTGCCTTGGGTGCAGTGGCGAAATATGGCATTTGGAATTCTATGAGACGGCATTTGTTGAAGATGGGCTTTCCAGTTTTTCTGGTAGTTTTGTATATGGTGAAGAATGGGCTCTACATCCAACTCTTCCATAATTTCCTCATTTCTTTTATGGTCCCACTTTGTGTAGCCTGCTGTACGACGTATAAATCGCATCTCATTTATAAATCGCATCTCATTGCTGTTTATTCGGCTTTCATCTCTTCTTCGTATTGTCCATGCTTCACTACCATATCTTAATACTGGTCTTGTGAGAACCTTATAAAGCCGTAATCTTGTGTTCTTCTGTTCTAAAGATGGTTTCATTATACTGTTAATTATCCGCGTTGTTTTTGTAAAATTTGTGATTTTCTTTGATATATCAGCTTCATCTTGAAATGTTACATTATAACCCAAATAATTTAATTTGTTTACTCCTTCTAAAATTTCATCATCCAAAAACAATTTTGTTAGGTATAGGGTATTTCCCACAAAAGGCCATCATTTAGTTTTCTTTGTATTGATTTCCATAGTGTACCTTTTTGCAATTATATTAAAATTGTGTATAGAATATTGTAAATCTGTTTCTGTTGGAGCTATTAATACCAAACCATCTCCAAAAAAGCAAAGGGTCTATTTTATGGTTTCTATTAATTTGGATAGAACCGTGTCTCATCTGTCGCCAATCTTGGAGTATTCTATCCATGTTTATGATAAAGAGCAAGGACGAGAGGCCATATCCTTGTCTTATGCCCCTATTAATTTCGGTCCATTCTGTTTGTGTGTTATTGATTCGAATTGAAATCAAATTTGTTTTATAGATATTGTATAAATTTAAAATATGCTGTTGTGGTAGATTGTTGTCAGCTAAAATTTCCAACAGTTTATTCCAATTGATTTTGTCAAAGGCTCTTTTTGAAGTCCACAAAAGCTAAATGTGTTTCTATATTGAACTCCCTGTGTTTTTCTATTAATAATTTCATGGAGAAATAACCATCACAGCAGAATAGACCTTTACGAAAGCCATTCTGTTCTTCGCTGAGGAGGCATTCTTAATTATATTGGCAAAATTTTGTATCCAGTATTTAGTAAGCTGATGATGCGTCTGTAATTTTCACAGTTTTTCTTGTCTCTTTTTTTAAATATTGGTATTATAATAGATTTTGTCCAACATACAGGAATGTCTCTCCCTTCCCATATGCTAAACATAACCATCTTAGTCCCCACTATGCATCCTCAAGGTCCGTTATGGGAATTTAGTTACACTCTGTATAATGGTCCAATTTATTAGTCTTAGGCTAGAGGAAGATAAAAACCATAACACACCAGGAGACAAACTTTAAGGGATAAATTTGCAGAGATAGGAATAATTTGGAAAGAGATAAAGAAGGTAGCTTAGAATTGGAACCACTGGAGACACACTGGGCTAGGAGATTAAGGAATGGCATATCACAATATAAGGATGGAAGGCAGTGTTTTACAAATGACCTGAATTGTTTATACCCAAATTGATAGATGAAGGCATAATTGTCCAAAGAATGCCTAAAAATCTTCCATCCTTGTATCCTAACTAACTAACTATCAAATCCGTAGGTTCATGGCCGCATAGACATAAGCTAATGTTTTCCAATCCCCTGTATAATGTACTTCCCTCATGTCATGGATAATGTTATTCTCCTACCTCATTCTTGGTATCTTACAATACTTTATTTCATACTATGTTGATTTTTTTCTTTTCATTAAATGAATAGCATTGTCGTCGTAGCCATGTGGTTAAGGCAAGAAGCCTTGGTGCAGAGCTACAGGACTTGCGCTGGTTCGGAATTTCAGCCAGTATGGGACCAGTGCCCACCCAACATCGTGAGGCATTTGGGCAGCTACAATAAGTAGCAACTCCAGGTTGAGAAGACCAGCTATAATGGCTGGGGGACCCGACATACTGACCACACATCACCCCTACACTGGCTAGATGATTGTCTACCTCTGTGATTAACACATGTGGATGTGAGACCAGCAGCCGGCTGGTAGGCCAAGGGCCTTCTAGGCCTGTTGCGTTTGGAGTGTAAATAAGTCATCTGTTGTACTATTATGATGGCTACCAGTTAGAATGTCATATCAAATATGGAAGTAATAATTGTGAATTTTAGCAAATTATTCTAAATAAGTCAAAATGAGTTAGGATTGATTAACTTAATTACTGATTGAGTTAGAATGTAACACCTCACCCCATAATTGTGATAAATAATAGCTGTAAATAAAATATATACTTTCTACACTTAAAATTAATCAAACATTTAGGCAAACAATTTGTGAGAATTTAGAATGGAAATTTAAAAAAAAAACTAATTATGAGATGAGGTATTAAATTATAACTAACTCACTGGCACTATCAAACCTGTAGATTCATGACCGCACAGACAAACTCTCCATACTTCCCTATCCTGAGCCAATGTTTTCCAGTGATTCCCTGTATAATCTACTTCTCTCAAATCATAGTTAATGTTAATCTCCCACCTCATTCTTAGTCTAGTTGTACACAAATATAGTATCATACTTTAAATTACTACTTCATCACTTAGGATAATCGTATCTAAATGAAATTGGTAACAGTCAAAAGAGAAACTCAAAAAGGTTTTGCTATACCTCATAGACATTGAATGTGGCCCCCACAAGTGACGCTGCAGACATTCACATTTAACCTGTCTGCTAAATATCCAACAATGAACCCATATCGACCACAAAAAAACATGATTAAAATTAGTTCAGTTTCTGTATTGTTGTCCATTATTCTCCATTGTCAACATGCACAAAACATTTTGAGTTTCTCTTTTGATTATCACCAATTTCATTTACATACGATTATCCAAAGCAACGTAGTAGTAGTAATATTTAATATTAGGAAGTGATATTTTGAGGTTATTTTAATTATATTATTTTTAGTCTGATCATCTTACCTCAGCATTAATGTTGATTTGTTCTTGAACATGTTTCAAAACAATTCTGTTTTATAGTCAGCTTGTTCAGTCTGATGATCAGACTAAAAATAATATAAGTAGTAGTAGTAGTTTAAGTATGACACTATTTGTGGACATGGTATGTTATAACTCAATTATTGATTAAAATAAACCTCATAGTGTCACTTTAACTATTAATGAAAATAGATTAACTTGTATTAATTGAAATATTATATTGAGCAAATCTTATTAAATATAAGCTAAAATTAATTCAACAATTTTTGCGACATCAAGCCATGCTCAACATTGAATTTTCTTCCTCAGGATTTGCCAATGTGAAATATGTATAGCTGTTTTCTATACATTGAAAGGTTTCAATTTATAGTAATTTGTCGTGAACGAGTTTTAAGGGTGAAACATGCATATGTAAAGGTGGTGAGACTGAAATTACTGCTTTGGGATCATTTTGTACATATACAGAGTATTCTTAATATTGGTGATTAATGGCATAGGCCATTGTTGAGCCATAGCCCTCTCCTTTCTCAGGGATGTATAGACCAAGGACATTTTAGTTACTTATTTTAGGAATTCTCACTATGAGGTATATTCATTAAGGTAGAATTTTAGTTGCCTTATTTGTCCAAAGATGTCATGAGTGGTATGCGGTCAACACACGGACTCAATGAGACATCTAGCAAGCAACTAAGGTATTACTAGGATGTTTGAGATCGATCGATAAATTTTGCTTAGAGGCCTCTTTGTTCAGGCTTAAGGATCTTTTACAAGCTTGAAAATCTTCAGACTCGGGACCCACAGCTTAAAGTCCTCCCAGAGGATTTGCTTCTTGGATTTTTCCATCCTAAAAATCTATCAACCGTGGCCAGGTTTAAGCCCTCGGAACCAGAGGCAAGGAGCATAAACACTAGTCCACCGCAGCTGACATGCTTACATTAAAATGAGTCACCACATTTACTTTTTAGTTTTTCTGTTGGCGAAGTTGCATGTGGGAAAAGGTTTGAGAACTGTAATATTTTGTTTTCCATATTCATTTTAATAACATAAACATTTCAAAATAGAATAGCGTAAAATAAAATTTGATACTACAAATGAATGGGAAAAGTAATGTTATTCATAAAAGTCTTAATAAAAGTTTTATAAAAATAAATTACTTTATTCTTTCATTAACAACAATGATTTGTTATGAGTTCAGGAACATGTTTACTTAAGAACTACAGCACAGCCAATGTAATTGAGTGGCTCATTGCAATAACAGAGCATGTCAACATATCTTGATAATCAATACATCAAATTAAAATCACAGAAGTTCACTTGGCTTGTTAAAGCATGAATGAAACTACCTACATACTAGGGCATTTGATAAGTAATGGCAACACTTGTAAATCAGCAATCCTAGTGGTGACCATTGTAATCTTGTAGTATGTTGCATAAATCTAATATTAAAAGTCTTGAAATAGCAATATTTTGTGAATATATTCACTGTTTCTCACATTTAGTAAGTAATACCGCTCTAATAAGATGTTCAGTAGAATTTGTTCAGAAGGTGAAATTCGGAAGTACTCAAACATCCACCAAATTCACCAGAAATGAGCCCTTGTGACTATAACTTATTCTTAAAGATCAAAGAACCTATATCAGGCATTCAATTTCAATCAAAAGTTAATATCCAGAAAGCTCTAGATTGATCAGATAAAAGAGATATCCAAAAATGGCACTGCTTATGGAGTATGCCATCTTCCATGGATTTGGTAATGTATAGTTGACTTGGCAGGAGACTATAAACGAAGTTCATAATGTCAAATATAACCTAAATAATTTTTTTATGATGTTATAGCAGTGTTATCGTTACTTATCGAATGCCCTAGTATATTGCAACAAGATACATATGTGTGTATCTCATGAAAAGATACAATTTGGCAGGTATTGAGTTAATGACATTTTCACAAGCCTTGATATGTATCATATTTGAAGAGAAAAATTATATGCTCAGACTGGAACTCGAACCCAGGAGCTTTGGCTTTCTAGACCAATGCTCTACCGACTGAGCTATCTGTGCAAGTTCCATCTAAATGCAAATTTTTCTCTTATATACGTTGTCAATTCCCGTGCACCAAATTCTGTGAAACCTTTGCAAATGGCAGCTTCTTTATTAAGAAGACATTTATTTGGGAACTTTATATTATATTATATTATAAAGCCAGTACGGCTTTGATATGTATGTTTTTATTATTATATAACACTTCTCACTGAAGGACAAATTATATTTGAAGAAAAAAGTTATATGCTCAGACTGGGGTTTAAACCCAGGACCTTGGCTTTCTAGGCCAATGCTCTACCGCTGAGCTATCTAGGTACCCCAATCTAAACACAAATTTTTCTCTTATACATTATTAATTCCCAATCGCCGAACGCTAAGAGCCTTTGCTTCGATTATGCAATGGTAGTTTCTATTCAAGAAGACATTTTATTGGGAATTTAAATACTACTTTATAAAACCAGCAGGGCTTCTTTTGATGTTTTTATTATTAATTTAACACTTTCCACTGAAGGACAAATTATATTTGAGAGAAAAATTACATGCTTAGACTGGAATTAACAATGTATAAGAGAAACATTTGTGTTTAGATTGGAGTGCCCAGATAGCATTGGCCTAGAAAGACAAAGGTCCTGGGTTCAAACCCCAGTCTGAGCACATAATTTTTCTCTTCAAATATAACTTGATATTTATTTTTGACAACAAATGCTAAAAGAGCACAACATTTTGAAGATCCAAAAGTCACAACCTTTTTTTTTTTATTTGAAAAGAAAAATTATCACCTGAACTGGAATTTAAACCTGAGACCTCTAGCTTTATATGCTAGTGTACTACCATTTACACCACCCAGGTATTCCAATGCAGATGATAATTTTCTTCCTCACATATATAATTCACTTTTTTGTCTGTGATAAAGAACATTGATCCCAGTGCCATCTTATGGCTTCTAATTCAAGAAAACTTTTTAATGAAAATGAAAATTGCTAAAAATAAAATTTTATATGAAAACATCAGGAAAAACTTGTTTCTGGAAGATTAGATTGAATTTTAGACATTACCATTCATTCATTAGATCAAATATTCATGGTCTCCCTCTATGCTTTTTATTCATAAATTATAAATCTAGAAAATGAAAATTGCCTTAAAATTTTAAAACATGAACAACATTTGTTCATATTTGAAGAGAAAAATTATATAATCAATTGAGTTGGTGTTTACTTGATGAAAATCCATATTTATTAATTAAATAAAAATAAAACATAGTTTTATTTGATTTTCACATTTATTATATAATTCAGTGACTGCTGTTTCGGTACACTGTATCTTCTTCAGACATGTTAACAAATTATTAATTGTGTTCCAACTGATCTAAGCAACAATACAACAACATTTATTTAAATTTTTTAATTTAACAAAGGGGATTCATTCAAATCAAGTTGAGAATTTAACAGTTTTTTACTACTTTTAAATTTATTAATTTCTACAGCCTCCAAAAGATCTAACTTCTTACCCTTATCACAAATATATAAAATTTCAAAATTTGGATCGAAACAATGATTAAATTGGAATAGGTGGTTAGCATATTTTGAATTTTCTAAATTTCTGTTATATGCTCCATGTGTTCCTTTATCCGAGATATAAAAGGTCTACCAGTTTGTCCTATATAGACATTGTCACATGTGCCACACTTCAATTTATATAGACCTGATAATTTTTCTTTTTTTGTTTTGGTTTTATTGTTTTTTATTATATTTTGTAGAGTTTTATTAGTTTTAAATGCTACATTAATGTTCAACTTTTTAAAGTGTTTAGATATTTTATTTAAAAGTGGGCCTATGTATGACATTACGACATATTTCTTTATGTTTTCTTTGAGTAAAGGAAAAACTTTGTTAATTGCTTTTTTGTAAATAACCTTCTTAATTAAACATTCTATAATTTCAGGGTCGTAGCCATTATTAACAGCCAATTGTTTAATAATATTCAATTCATTATTATATTCCAGGGTGAAAGAGGGATATTTAAAAGTCTATGAATGTAACTATTAAGGCTGCCATCTTATGAGTATATGGGTGAAGAGAAGAACTATGGATAGTGGTATCAGTATGAGATGGTTTGTGAAAGATACCAAACTCAAACTTATTATCAATGTGTTTTATTGATAAATCCAAGAAATTTATACTATTATTTGTTTCTAATTCCATTGTGAAATTAATACTTCTGTGAATGTTATTAATAAAATTTAAAAGGAATTCAATTGTGTAATATAGACAAAAGCCGCCATTTGCAAATATAGAAGCAATTGTTTCAAAAGCATTTGGCGATAGGGAATTACAACATATATAAGAGAAAAATTTGCATCTAGATTGTAACTCGCCTCGGTAGCTCAGTTAGTAGAGCACTTGGCCTGGAAAGCCAAGGGTCCCGGGTTCGAGTCTCGGCCTAGGCGAAAATTTTTCTCTTCAAATATAATTTATCTTTCAGTGAGAAATGTTAAATCAATAATAAAAACATTAAACTTAATCTAATTAGGCAAACATGATACTGATGATAATGATGGCCAGATGGTGTTCGGGGATCGTTTGGGCCTTAAAGTTTTCTGACATTTATCTTACAGGTGAGGAAAAACCCCGAAAAAAAAAACCTCACCCAGGAAACTTGTCTCGACCGGGGATCGAACCCGGGCCTGCTGTGTGACAAGGCAGCACGCTACCTCGAGACCACAGCGGTGGACTCCTTTAACCCTTTGTTCGCCATGCCCGGCATGTGCCAGTGAAAGTGTGTATACAGCGGTACACCACGCTTGGCAAGCTCCGGTTTTCAAACATATTTTTAATTTTTTTCTCAAAGTTTTCACTTCAATTTACTAAAATTATTTTTCGTTCTGTGTTTGTACATCCTTTCTTAGCAATACTTTGCACGTCCCTTACAGAATAACGGTACAGGCTGGTGGTAAAAGGGTTTTCTAAAGAAGGTTGTATATTCACGTTTAAAGGTCTTTTTTGGCTATAGAATGTTGCAATTTCAGGATTTTCTCTTTATTTATTTTATTTTTAGTTGAAAAGATACCTGACCAAGGGGTAGGTTGTGCAGTGAAACACAGTGATTCATGTCTCGAAGATGATGAAAATACAATACGCGAGTTTATTGTGTTAGTTTTACCAGAAGATGAAAGTAATAGTAACAGTTCATCAAATGGTTATTAGTTTGATGAATGATAGTAGTCCTGTTTCTAAGAGAATATTATTACAATCTAAGCCTGTAAATAGTAAAGCAAGTGATGTAGACCTAAATGTACAGGGTATGAGTGACAGTGGTGGGCATGTCGCACCAGATGAAACACGTGGCATAGAACAGCTGTTTGATTGGAATTGATTTGAAACCAGGACCCTAAAATGTTCAAAAATATTTAATGTGATAAGTGTTTAGTAATAATGCCATCAAAATTATTCAATAGGATAAATGCTGTGGTGATAGTGATAAATTTCAATGAAGACACCACGCTGAATTTGAACCTGGGATCTTTGCAAGTGGAAGCAACACCGTCTAACCTTCAAATAAATGTATAATAGTGAGTTTCAATTCAATTTAGCATGGCATGTAGACAGTAAATTATACTTTATATAGGTTTATATTATATAGTATGGGGTAGTACTTTACATTTAAAAAACCTGGCACCCACAGCCCAGCTGGCAAAAGTGAAACTCGGCGGTCAAAAGGTTAAGATTATATTGAATTTTAAACATTATAATTCCCTCTATGACTCTTGTTTAAAATCTCACAAATCTACAAAAATTGTTCAGTCTTTAAATTGCAGTGTTTGTAACAGAAAATAGATTTGATTATATGATGACAATTACTTTTTTTTAGCTTAATTACTAATGCAATAATAAATATGCACTTAATACTGTTGTAAAATATGATAATTTATGCATTTCTAATAATAAACTAATACTATAATATTCTAATATTCATTAACATGTTACCTAAAGGTCTTTATATTTTCCTATCTAAATATAATTCTAAATATATATTTTTTTTAAATTTAATTTCTGTGATGAGAAGCCATAAATTTGTATGTGCATTTTGGCAATTTTTTTATATTTTGACGGGTATTTAGCTTTTGAACTAACATTTCCCTCTATAAGATGAGATTGTTAATGATGCTTAAAGCATCGAAACCCGGGTCTTCAGAAATCAACAAATATGAGGCCATATCTAACTCCTATTATTTATGAGATGTGTAGCTTTTTAACAAAAACTAAACACAATAAAATTAGAGGGGACTGTCAATCATTGCTTGTCAAAACCTATCTTGAAATTTTTCCCAGAGAAGCATAGTCAAAGCTTAGAAATGAACTTCCTTAGGCTGCACAAGATTGAATCAGATAAAGAATGAATATATAAAACAGAGTTAAATATATATCCATGGAATGATAACATCAAAGAATATAGAGTAAGTGGTAAAGACATGTAGAAAGATGAATGTGACAATATTACCAACAGCAGCATTTAACTACAACCAAGAGGATCAAGGAATGTAGGAAGATCAGTGAAAAGATGGACAGAACAACTGTGAGGCAAAACAGGCAAATTGCCTATCCCGTGAAGTGAAGAAGAAGAAGAAGCATAATGATTTACCAAGGATATGTCCATTATGTTATCTGTCGCTTTTAACTGCAAGGCACAGAATCAAAGCCAGAATACAGCAATGGCAACCCACTGTATGGAACAGATGGACTGCCTGCTTGAGTAAGAGGAGAGTGGTGTGAGGTGGCATGCGGCATTCTAAAATATATTTGAAATGAAACATATTGGCGTAGAAAGCCAAAGGTCCTGGGTTCAAACCCCAGTCTAAGCGTATAATTTTTCTCTTCAAATATAATTTGCTCTTTAATGAGAAGTATTATATTAATAATAAAAACATTCTGAAACATGTTCTCAAGAATTCTACTAAATATGAGATGAGATGTTTATACTGACTCTAAAATGTATTAATATAGTTTTCATTATACGAAACAAAAAAGTATTTTCTTATTCTTGGTAGAAAATATGTGAACCCATCATAATGGTCTGTCACAGATTACCACTTTGTTTTGTGCAAAATACCTATTCTTTCTGCTGATATTCATGAACTTTAGTGGAATGAGTGAAATAGCCAATGAGGAATTGTACAATTGATCCAATTATTTATACACATGATCTAGAGAAAGTGGGACTCCAAGTTCATTGCTTTTTGTTCTTTACAGGGTTTCAATTAATAATTATTTACCTAAAATATAACAGGCTGCCACTAGTTTAATTTATATATGACAACTTGATTTTTAATACCCAGAGAAATTTTAAATTTTCTATCCCGAAAAGTTGCAAAATGCACATATCAGCTTATGACTTCTCACAATTATTATTTAAATATCACAAAAATTAAGCAAGATTTGAATCTTTGCAAAAGTTTAGTTTACCTTTACCAAGAATTTTTCTTCTAAGTTCTACAGAATCATAGTGCACATATGCAAACATTTAAAGAAACTTCTGCTAAGTGGTGGACATGTGTGTGAAATCAGTATGATCAACCTTTGCAATAAATTCCCAGAAGTTTGTAAGAAATGGATGTACACGAAATTCCTAACCTAACAAAATAAATTACATCCATATTATTTAATGAAGTGTAAACTAATCTAATGTACCCTAACTTGTCCCCTCGGAACCTAAAAAATGAAGTGAGTGAACATCCATTTTTTAAATATATTTTCGAATGTTGGTTATTCCATTTTCACAGATATCTCCACCAACTAGTGGAAGTTTCTTTAAGCATTCGTGCATGTACACAATTATTCTGCAGAACTTTGAAGAAATCATTGCATATGTATATAAATATGTAATAATTGAAAAAAAAATGTTATAAGTATTGTTTCAAAATGTTTAAAGTAGTACAAAATGTTAGTAAAGATGGAAAAAGTTCACAGAGCAACAGTATTACAAGAATGTAGTATGAAAAATCATAGGTAAAGGTATTCTAAACTTGAGCCAAATCTTTATATTTTTTTTTCTATCTAAATAAAGTTTTAAAAATAACTTTCTCGAGTTTTAAATTAAGATTTCAATATTATATAAAGTATTTTTTATAAATGTTTATTTAAGACTGCTTTAATTTACTTGAGCATGTTAGTTGTAAAATTATTTATGCATATGTAGATTTGATTGTGGAGTTTGCATTACAAGGAATCTGCCCCTCACTTGTCCATCGTTAGTTGCTTGTTCTGGATCCGGTTCCGTCACAATTATTTGAGGAATTTTATCAGTTGAAGAAAGTTGGTTGTTTGATTTAGAAGCCATACTAGGTACCGTGCTACAGGATGTAGTGACTGTCGAAGCTGAGCTCGGTCCTCCAAACAGCTGCACTGACTTGTGTTCAACTGCTGTAAATGACAAAGTTCTAATAAATAAATAAGGTGAATCTGGCACATCTTGCCTCATACATTTTTATGTTTCATTTAGCATGTTTCAATATGCTGTCCATATCATCATCAGCTTGTCTAGACTATTGAATATTATGTTGTCAGCCCTGGATGTCAACTCCTCCTCCATCTTTTGGTTGACTGAAGAACTTATAAAATCAAATCTTTTTCCCTGGTAATTTCAAAATTCATAATCCTATTTTTATTCTTCTGGATATAGATCTTCTCTTTAGTGTTTTCTAACTGTTTTAACAATTGAATACGTCCAGAAGAATAAAAATGGAATTATGAATTTTCAAATTCTCAGGAAAAAAGACTCTTTATTCCTATTGGTCAATGCCTAATCATTTTACTAGATATATATTTTTATTGGTAATATGAAAGATTTAATTACCATCTCTGTCCAATTAAAATAAAGATTAGTTTGTCATAAGTAATGCCACGAGTGATTTACAATTTATCTAGAGAATTCGGAAAAACAAGAATGCATTTGTTAGGACTATTTAACGAATAAAATTAAGCTGTTTACTCACAAATCATTATTTAAATATATTTATTAAAATATTTATATATTTCATGTAAACAGCGATGTTTGAAAATAAATGAGAAATGTTTATTATGTTTCATTTGTTCATCACTGCAACCAGATCATATTATTTATTGCCATAGGATTGCAATATTGTAAGAATGTACCCAGTGGAGAAAAAATGAGACACATCAAACTGTTTATAACCAACTTTATAGGTTACTAATTAATTTTGTATGTCCTATGATGTAAATATGTCAATTATATTTTTCTGGAATGTAAATACCTGGAAAATAATATGTTTAAAAAAGTGTAAACAGTGGTTTCTTTTTATTGTGGTATAAACAATTGCTACAATTTTTTTTCTGTTATATCTCGTAAGCGTTTCTGGTTACATTCATACACTATATATACAATCTGGGAGCTACATGCATTCCATGATTCTTACATCTTTATATATATATATATATATATATATATATAGCTATATTCAACGTATTTCTTAGAGAGTCAGTCACTGCAAAATAATACTATGACCTGTTCAGAATATTAAAAAGGAAGAGCTTTCTTTAATATGATAAACTTAATTGATAAATATCGGGTGAAACACAACTGTGATTGGTTATAAAACAGAATTCATTGAAATGTGATTGGTCATTGACTCCCACTTGGGGCATGAGTTAAATAGTCTATTTAAACAATTATATAAAAACGCTATGCAAATATTCACTAACAATCCCACATCCTGACAATACCAAGAAAGTCTGCTGTAGCCACACTGGACACCATTATCTACTTGATCATCTCCACAAGATGGGAACAGTACTCAGTGTTGCATATGCAATGAAGAAGATCAAATACTCAACCTAAACATCATCTGACATGCAAGGAACTGGAGAGGAGAAAAACAACTCAACCAAGATATTATAGGTCTCTATTGGGAAGCAAGAAAAAGAATGGCGCAAATCAACTAACACTCATCACCATTGGACAACAACAATTGTATAAAAATTATTAACAGTTCAATAAAGACAATATTTTTATACATTTACTAAACAATGTATAAAATAAATTTTATAAGTAATTACATGGGTTGTTTCTTTAGTTTTGGCAACAATAGTGTGGAATTCAAATAAAACTAGGGTTGACAATTCTATTTATTGCATGTGTAATTTCAGTGCCTCCCCTCCATCCGAGCATGTAACAATAAGCCGAAAGTTATCAGTTTAGATCTAGGCATCACAGTATAATGTAGTAAAATGTTTTCAAAGAAGGAGCAGAGAATCTAGTAGAAGATTGATTGTGCTAGAGGCAGAAATGCACTACAGTGTCATCAAGGATTGCAAAAGGCTTGTGGTGCAGATGCATTGCCCTATCGAACAGTGGCCTTTAAAGGAGGACACGGAAATGCGTCACATATGCCTAGATCTGGTCATCTACCGGTTAGTGACAATGACGTGCAGATCAGAACTGCACTATTTGAGAGTTAGCCGCAGATACTGGATTGGCACTTTCGACTTTGCATCGAATCCTTAAGATCCGCCTTAGGATACAAAAAATTGCTTCACGATGGGTCCCACATGAGTTATCGGAGATGCAGAAATTTCTGTAATATGAAGCTGCTTGTACACACTTGGAGTGCTATGAGAGGGAAGGAAAGTCCTTCTTATGATGCATCATCACCATTGACGAGACCTGGGCAAAAAGTTATGAACCACAGTTGAAACATCAATCATCCAAATGGCATCATACAGGGTCACCACGAAAAACAATAGTTCGGCAGACTGCTATGACTGTGAAAATGATGCTAATCCTAGCCTACAATTGGGATGGTGTTATCTTAAAATATGTCGTTCCCCCCATATGTCGTTCCCCCCATATGTCGTTCCCCCCAGGCAGACCGTCGATGCAGAGCACTATTGTAAGTTTCTGCAAAACAATCTGTGAGCAGCGTTAAGAAGAACCCGATGACACTTCATGAATATTCTACCCATCATTCTGCATAACAATGCAAGAGCGCGTGTAGCAGGAATGGTGTCTGATTTATTCAATCGTTGGGTGTTGGGAAGTGCTCTATCACCTCCATACTCTCCAGACATAAGTCCCTGCGACTTCGACCTCATTCAAGGAACCACTGCATGGGAAGAGATTCAGAACAGTGGACGACATTCAGAATGCAGTTAATCAGTCTCTATGCACCATCCAGAGATTAGGCAGTCCGACGGCTACCACATCGCTGGGAATACATTGTATGCAATGCTGGTGACTACATCGAAGGCCTCTAAAACTTACAACCATGTATGTATGTTATGTATCCAGAAAATAAATAGTTGCCAAAACTAAAGAAACAACTTATGTATTTTGATTTTTACACAAGAAATATTTTAATTTTAAAATACAATAGGAAGTAACATTAAGATGTTTGTTTAATAATTAAAACTTTTTGTCTGTAATCACTAATGATGGGGCTAAGAAGCCTTGAAACATATGTTTGACTTGAAACAACTATAATAGGTAAGAATGAACAGACAAAATGTTTTAAATATTTTAATTATTTAAATAATTATTTTTATGCAACAAATTAATTTATAAGAAATATTTATGTTCTGTACAAAGATAAAAACTTGTATTAAATATATTAAAATAATAAATTATTGCTTTTAATTTAAGATTTAAATATTGTAAATCTCCTGCTTTAATTTTTGTCAAGGTAATTTTCGGTGACTACTAAGTAGTATTAATGAAGTTTTACAAACATAAGTATTGTCTTTTTAATTCTTACCTCTTATCTTTGTTTCTGTTAGACAAATGTTTCAAGGCCTGTTAGTTTCATCTTCAGTAGTTATAGACTTGTTTTCCCAAGTTGTTGGCCCTGGATCTCAACTTCTGCTCCCTCTTTCTGTGGTCCAAAGAACTTGCTAATTTGGTTCCTTTCCCCGGGAATTTCAAAATTCATAATCCTCTCCTTGTTCTTCTGTATATAAATTTATTTCCATACGGTGAGTTCATTTGTGTTTTCTAACTGTTCTAATAATTTTGCATTTAAATTTTTTGTTGTGTTTTTCTGACCAAATGTGAGCAGGTACTGCAGATTTTTCTACTTCCCCCTTTTTTTACATATGTTGTGTGTTCTTTGGTTCTAATGGTTAAATTTCTCTTTGTTTTCCCTATGTATATCTTTTTTGTAAACAATTTTCAAAAATATTTTCATAATAATCTCAATAGTTACATTCCTTCAAAATTTGTTAAAAATGTATTTAAAGGGAGTCAGAGAGGTAAAAAGTATTTCAGATATATGATGAGTGTTCGTCTTGTGCAGGTATGTCGAGTGAAACGAAGAAGGTGAAATCCAGTGCTGACATAACCTGCACAGTCTTAACATGTCCATCCAATGGATAAACTGTTGATACATCTTCTCAAGGTATGTATTGCAGAGTGATTTAGAAAATTCAATCCAGCATTTAGTGCATAATCTAGTGATTAGAAATTGTGAACCATCAGGACTCAAGTTTCCAACATTGATTGGAGGTTTTAAAATACCTCACACAGATTCTATCTTATTTTACTTTCACGGATTGTTTTTTACTAACTACCACTTAAAAGATATTTTAAACATTTTCTAATTGTTTTACGATTATATTTTGATATAATATTGTACTTTACATAACAGTTTAATGTAGAAGCCATTTTATTTCTTTGTTCCAATGCAGCCAACATATACTTCAGAATTTCATAACTTTATATTTACACCACCTCCTTTTGGTCATTGCTTTACATGCCAATTTATTTTATATATTTATAGGTTAGAGTACTTAAATTGCATTAGGTTAGTTTTTTTTATTTAGGCCTAAAATATTGTCACTGAGCATTGTGTGTTGGCAGCATTGTGTGATTAAAAATTGTATAAACTTTCATCTGCTGGTGCATGCGCATGCACATGGTGTCTGCTTTGGACTTAGAAAAAATTTCCATAACCCATGTTGGAAACTTTATCCACCATCAGTTCTACTGAAGAAAAGATTACGCTAAAAAAATTAATGATAAAATTCCATTGAGGTATTAGTCAAGATATAAATTTTGTAATATCTTTTTAATCTGCCTTCGGGAATTACATTGTTGATCTGTTTTCAAATCAAGAGATTGACAACCAACATTTCTTTCCTTTTGGGTTTATAGTTGAATAAAATATGTAGAATTCTATTTTATGACATTCTTTCAATGTATTAAAACCAATTAGTTCTTGATATTTCAATTTTGTCTTTAAGATTGAATATTCCTAATATAGAATGGGATGGGAAAATAACATTAAGCATGATTTGGTGGAGGTGATCGATAGAGGGAATGATTGGAAACCATTACCTCAGTATATGAGTGTATGGAGAGCTTATAGCCTCACAGCCATGACCCTCCAGGTGTTCGATTGTGCCAGTTACCAGGTACTGAACCCTGACCCAGAAATCTGGAAGCAGGCATGCTACCACCTAAGCTAGTGCAGTGGACATATAGGTGAATGGAGAAAACGACATAACAGTGAACTACATGATCCTTATTGGAAACAGAATGTAACAAAAACAGTTAAGTCCTGCAATAGGCAGGACATATGACACATATGAGGAATAAAAAAGGTTCTGGAAATCTTGCAGAAAAGCCAGAAGGAAAATGCCAAGAATGAGTTGGAAAAATAACATTAATCATGATTTGTTGGAGGTAAATTATACAATGATTGATTGGAACTCATTAGCTCAGTATAGGGGTTTATGCAGAGCTTATGGCCTCGCAGCAATGAAACTCCAGAGGTTCAATAATGCCACTTAGTTACCAGGTTGAACTATTATAGGAAATTTAATTTAAAATAAAATTCTTTCCACCTCACCTCATATCCTGTCTTGTAATTAGACTAGTTTCTAAACCTTAGTGGTTACATCAGTCATGTAACTACTGAAGATGTAACCACTAAAGGTACAAAACCAGTCTAATTAGAAGACAGGATATGAGGTGAGGTGGAAAAAATTTTATTTTAAATTTGATTACTAGGTATTGAACCACTACTCCGTAGTCTAGAAGCAAGCACTTAAGCTAACACATCAGACACATATTAAAACATTATGTAACTATGTAAACTACTTACCAGTTGGCCAAATTGTTCCACCAGAATGTCTGCGTTTTCTGATTTGCTCCTGTTGTGAGCCCAAGGTAGTATATAAATTCTCTATGTCTCTCATAGATGGTCGACTGAGATAGGTAGAATTTGGTGACCAAGTGTGTTGAACATTGTAATTATCCAAAACTCTATTCAGCAGCTGTTGAATTAATTCAATCACAATGTAAGAGAAACTTGTAAAAATATGAAATGTAGAACCTATTTATCTTGAAACTATTAGAATATAAATTCATAAACTAAAAATGTAACCCAAAAAAATATCACATCCAAATATAGTGTGAATACTAATGAATTTCATGCTATAATTCCATTAACAATCTTCTTTATTAGGAATTTTTCTTTGATACAGTAGTTTTCCTACAACTCATTGTAAATTTTACTCCTCCATAAATCCCTATTCTCTGCATCACTTTCTGTTAATCATCTCGACACCATACTCCTATGCACTTCTTGAACTCACTGTTCTTTTGGTCTCCCCTTTCTTCTGTTGCCCTCCGCTTCAAAATTTAATACCATCCTAGGTACCCTGTCATCTGACATCCTCTTTACATGGCCTAATCATTTCAGTCTTCTTTCTTCAATAACTTATAGAACAAGTTGATAATAACATAATAAATAATAGCACAAAGGAGAAAAATAATTTCAATTAAGGCATATATAAACTAATATGTAAAGATTGTAAGATCAGACGTTTTAATTTTAGATTTAAAGACTATAAATATGCAGAAGGCAAATCAAGTTATATAAAACAAGGACAACATATGCAGAATATAGACAACACCCTCACAATATTACACAGAGAATGGTATCCAATTAAGATAAATATACTGGAGAAGTTAGAGATTTTAGAGGAAGTTGACAACAGTTTGATTTTAAACGATAATGCACCCAGTACACACAACCCTATCTAAAAGATTGTCACAAACCAGTCAGTACCTAGATAGTAACTAGAGAGTAACAAACAACCTTCTGCTGAGGATGGGACTGCTTCTGAAAGGCCTACAATGCCTTAATTATTTTAACAGTTTAGGAGACTGCAAACAAGGTGCATAATTTTATATATACTCAAATACAGTGTGCTATGATTTAATAATTCCTTATAAAAGATCTGTCAAGCATGAAAAAGCATTATACCTTAATTTAAAGAATAGATTTTTTTGGGGAATTAAACCCAACGGGTACAACTGGACATGGCACACACCCAATTCCAAGGTAGAGATTTTTAAAAATCCCTTACGCCGCTAGGAATCAAACCTGGGTTGCCTGAGTGGAAGGTAGGGACTCTACCGACTATGTCACAGTGATGGATGAATAGATTATGAAAATTAAATAGTTGAGAATAAATTAAAAGTAAAAAGTTTTCCAGTAATAAGAGGTAAAAGAAAGATAGAAATAAGATTTTAAATCCAAGTGATTAAAAGTAAAAGAAAATTGAATTTCAGACATGATTAGTGGTTCCATGTTGACGAAAGTGAAGATTTTGGATAGATCCTTTGAAGACACATCACTTTGAGCCAGATGTTATATGTTTTACTTGGTATCGTATCCTGATTCATTTAAGGGGAAGATACACCTTTGACAGAGAAAAAAATTGATGAAATTATTTTTTATAGTTCAGCTATTGTAAATGCTACATAAATAAAACCCTGTATTTTGATGTTTTTATTTTAAACTAGCTAATACCTGGCATGCGCTGCTATGCCTAAATAAATTAAACGTGTTTTTATGTTTAGTTGAATAAGTGAAAAGAAAATAATTATAAATTTATATTGTAATTATTATTTTGATATCCCATAGTGTTACCCAGGAATCTACATATCCCAATCTCCTTGGGATCAATGAACTTAAAGACAAAATGGTTATTGTGAGCTATCCGTAAAAGATAGACATATGCTGTCACTGACTTTTTTTGTAAAATTTTTTGAGATACTCAATTCTGCAAACATTAATTAGGTGTATTTTGTTATGGTTTAGGTAGCTTAAGCCATTTAAGCATACAAAACTCAATGTGGTTTTTTTAGCTCTGGCCCTATAGTCCATATGATAATATTTATAATGTTAATTGTCCCAGAAATATTCTTTAAATGTTGATGAAAACCCCGTTCAAATCGGTCAAGTAGTTTTTGAGTCCATAAAGGACAGACTCGCTCTCATTTTTGTGTATTGAAGATGTAACACTCACACTGAAGGACAAATTAATGTTTGAAGAGATTATTCAAATATTAAAACCCTGAATGCTTAATATACATACATTACACTTTGTAAAACACTATTTTAGAATATTAACACATTGGCGACCAACAGCTGTGTGTAGTAACCACCCCTGCTTGACTGGACACTTCCAATGTTAGTGTGGATTTTTAATTTTAAACCGAGATAACACAATATGGTTTCTAAATCAATGTACCTACATTCAATATCAATATTATTTACTTAATACTTTATTAATGTACTCATCAAATCTTCTATATCTCTTCCAAGCTAAGTTCCAGTTGTAATGTAAACAAACCAGATGTATGGACTGTGTTTTCATTGGTTGAATAACTGTTTATCTTTAAGCATATATGAAAATATAGTTCGCTTTCTAACACTCAAAATGAATACGATAAAAATAATAAAAGTATGCATTAACTAGCACATGTCTATATAAGTTATATGGGAGGATCTTAAAGTATACAATTTTAATATATTAAATAAGCATTGTTTTACTTTTACATGTGCATAACGCAGAATACTTTAGAATTTAAATTGTTTCAAATGGCTGCTTTTCCCTTACAATTTTTATAGCACCAAAAAGAAAACCTTTGAAAAGCAGAGAGAAACAAATTATTTTGAATGTTTTCAAACAATTTAATGAAAAATATCCTACATCAGCCATTGAGTATGTCATGAAAATAACAGCATAATTTACAGATAAGTCAGCATGGAGCAGCATATATATTCTGCTCATAGATCTTACGAAATTGCAAATAAAGGATATATATCGACAACATGGAAAAAACACAAATTTCTAATTAGATAGATGCACATATAATTTTTATCATAAATGAATAAGAAATGGAAGTTACTAATTATTGGTACCATCTTACCTTGTATTCAGTGTTATTTCCCATAAAATATGATGCAGCCTAAGAAAAATGTTTCTATCATTGACTCTTCCAGACACAATTCAGTCATATTACGGGTAAAAGTAGCACCACCCAATAGATGGAGTCTATGGAGTAATACCTTATGCAAGTTTGTTTACAGTACAACTGGAACTTAGCTCAAATATAGCATAGTAGAATTACCTGTTGCAGAAGTTTCTAGATTTGAATTTAACTTACCTCTTCAGATTTTAACAATGGTCTATGATTTCCAAAGTTAGGGAATCTCCCATAGAGTCCACTGAAGTTGTTTTGTATTTCTGAACGTGCCATTTCTTCAGTTAATCTGTCAAAACAAGGTTAAATTATTTATTTCTGATAATCATATTGTATTGAACTACAGTGGATTTGAGACCTTTGGACTTGAGACTGCTACAACTGGAATCTAGAGGAGGGATCTATCCATTTCATTCCAGAAAGCTGCTCGACATTTAGCATTTCCCTGGTTTTTTTTCCATTTTTACAATTAGGGCATAAGTTATGACAATTTTTTTTACACAGAAATATTATCGAATCACAAATTTTAATTTGTTGTAAAAGATATGCATGGACCAAAGTGAACTAGTGGTTATATTCCTTCCCTCTGGTCCTGGGTTTAAACTTGCCAGGGTCAATTTATTTTTTTAGGATGGAAAAAACCAAGGAGTATGTCCTCCAGGAGGGACTTTAAGCCATGGGTCCCATGTCTGGAGAATTCCAGGCTCGTAAAAGATCTTCAAGCCCAAATAAAGAGGTCTCTAAGCAAAATTTATCAACGTCATCCTAATATTTATTTGCCTGCTAGATGTCTTATTGGGTCGGTATGTTGACTGCATACCATTCATGACATCAATGGGCAAATAAGCATAACTAAATTAACCACTAACAGGGGAGAGACTAACTCTCAACATTGGGCTGTTAAGCCATTGTAGATGCAGATGTGAAAGACATGCACTCCTAGTATCTTCAGAACAACAGATGGCTCTGTAATTGCTGGTATGAGCATGGAGAGCTATTTTGTATAAGTGAGTAAGAAATAACCTTTTTACATCACACCTCATAAAACTCTATGATTTTCACAGGATCAGTTTCAAAAGCCACTGCTTCTATTATCAGCCAAATCTCCGACTGTTGAACTTCTGCTGTCACCAAAACTTTTAAACTGTCATCTGGTGCTGATATGGTAAACTTTGAGATTAAATCTTGCTTGCCAGAAACTTCAAAATTCATGGATCTATATTTATATTTTATACATTAAGAAAAACAAATATGGATCCATGATAAATGAAATGAATCTGGTGAATGATATCGTATTACATCTGAACATATCAAATGAAACACAATATATACGAGGTAAGATGTACCTGACTCACCTTATTTGTTTTAGAAAAACCTCATAATATTACTTCCTATTGTTATTAATTAATAGATCCATGAATTTGAAGTTCCTGGTAAACTTTAATCTGAAAGTTCATCATATTGACACCAGATGGCAGTTTAAAAGATGATAGCAGAGGTTCAACAGTTGAAGATTTGGCTGCAAATTTAATTCCAATCATTTAAGAAAGGTATTTGAAATAATAAAAAAAAAAGAAGGAAAACTATTTGAAATCAATTTTATTTGCTCTTTTCTTTACATTGCTCTTACATAATTTCTATCTATCTTCAGGCTTTTATAGCTACTGCCATCTTCCAGTGCTAAACCTCCAAAGCCTATGATCTTGACTATCTTCAATGCTTAAGTCCTCTTGCTTGCATTACTATCCTCATGCTTTCCTTCCATGTTAACTTTGGTCTCCCTTTTTTCTTTTTCCTGGTCTGTTACCATTGATATAGTTGTTTCGGCCATCACTCATCTTCCATTCTTAAAATACGTTCTAACCATTTTAATTCCTTCTCCTCAATTCTTTAAATTATGCTTTCTTCTGATTCCATTATGTTTACAATTTCCATATTTGTGACATGTTCTAATTTTGACTTTCTGGCACTTCTGCATAAATAATCCATTTCTAGAGCTATTAGTCTATTCTTGTAGTACTTATTGATTTTCCATACCTCACTTCCATACATTGCAACAGATTCCACCAATGTTTTACCAAAATATTTTTTGTGTCTTTCCAAATATACTTATCCCACCAAGTGGAATTTAGTGATGATATTTTGCTACTCAATTCAATTCTATGCTCTATGTTCTCTTTGCCTATACCTTCAATGTTATCCATAATTATTCCCAAATATTTAGTTTTTTTCACTTGTTTTATTTGAACTCCTTCTTCCAATATTAAATTGTTCTCAGGCTTGGGACCAGTCATGGCAGGGTTTGTTCTTACATAATTGTAAATATAAAATGCTGGTACTGATTAATGTATTTTCACGAACCCTACATTTAAAAAGGACCCCCTTTACTTGTGACCAACGGATCAAGGAATGAGACGTGAAAAGTCACATTATTGAAGATCTATGATGGTAGAAGGATGCTGGCTGTCAAGGCTTGCCGCACCATCAGAGGGATAGATGAGATAAAATGGATGACATGAGTATGAAGAAATGGTGAAATTAAGTTTTTGGCACAGGAAATGGGAGAAATCCCAAGAAGAACCTGTCCTGACATTTAGGGTCGTATCTACAAACACATTAGACCGTAAAAATCATTCTCTGCTGAGAAAGTTGCATCCAAAGACGTTTTTGCACACTCAAAAGTCTGTTCATGCAATAATAATGTCGAAGTTCCTAAGCTACCTGGCGAGGTGACTTTGCAGAGAACAAATCATGAACAACCCAATGGGAACCGATGGTAACTGATGTACTTTGAAACCTTGCTGCTTTAGCCAAAATGTCGGACCTTGAAGACTTCGATCATGTTTTCGGTATACGCGGAGAAGAAGAATTTGATAAAGTCTACCAAAGAATTCAACTGGAAGAACAGGAGAATCAGCATAATATCACGCGATGCAGACATCGTCGTATATGGTTTTATTTGCAGGATGCAAGCGTAAATGCATTCCTCTAGCAGACGAAAATAACAGAAGTGGTTTTATCACTGAGAATTCTGGGTAATTTCTTGCCAATATTACGAAAAAAACTACTTTCATGCATGACCAGTCGGCGACTCGCTAATTCGAACTTGCACGTGCTCATGGAAAACTCAACTCACCAGAGACTAATGTATTTGCATGCGGCCCTTAGGGCCAGTTTCACCAACAAAAGTAACTGAATTATGCCAGTTTTCTCTCTGTATAATGCATAGCTTAAACTGCCGTAATACAGTTACCTTTGTTGGTGAAACTGGCCCTTAATCATCTACCAAAAACCTCACATGGAGTGATTATGACACAAACTCAGGTCTCTTAAATAGTGGGCAAGTGTCTAACCGCTTCCACTATAGACCTGCCTAAAGCATCACATAATTATGTAAATTTAGTTTTATTATTTGTCCATTATCTGCTATATTTTGATGATATTGCATTTCTACATACTTTGATTATCTTGCATCACATAACTAACTAATTCACTGCCACTATCAAACCAGATTCATGGCCAATTGAAAATAAACTGTCCATACATCCCTATCCCGAGTTAATGCTTTCCTATCCTCCCTGTATAATCTACTTCCCTCATATCATGGTTAATATTATTCTCCCACCTCATTCTTGGCCTACCTGCTGGGCACTTTCCCTCAGGTTTTCCTACAAGGAGTTCCAAACCCCTTTCATTACCCATTCCTGCCACATGTCTGCCCATCATGGTCTACAAGACTTAACTGTTCTTATATCTGGTTTCTCATATAGATCATGTAGCTCACTGTTAAGTAGTCTTCTCCATTTTCCTGTCTGATCAGCTTCCTATGGTCCAAACATTTTCCTGAGAACTTTATTGTCAAATCATAATATTTTATCCTCCTTTAAAATAAGAATCAATGTCATGTCCATATAATATAACTGGGAGAATAAGAGTTTTATATAACTTCGGTTTAATGTCTTTTTGAAAGGAGTTGGATTGACAAGAATCCTGTAATGCGTAATAGCATGCATTTCCAGAATTGAGCCTATGTTTAATTTATTTGTGTACCGGTACCTCATTCCTGTTTGTAATTATTGTTCCTCATCATCATCATCATCATGAACAAATTCGTTTTAGGCCATGTGGCCTGTACGGTAAACCTAGCGAAGATGGTCTTGATCTTTCCACCGATGTTTTGGTCTTCCTTGGTCCCTATGTCCAGTTGGGGTATATTGGAATGCCAATTTTGGAAGTCTATTTCTTGCCATTCTTCTCAGATGATTTTTCCATTCTTGTTGGTATCTTTGGATATCTTCATTTAAACTTGCCACTCTAAGTTTTCCTCTGATAATAGTGTTCCTTTGGTGATCCAGTCTATTAACTCCTAACAATGATCGTAAGAAGTGCATTTGGCTTACTTGAAGTTTATGAGAGTTTCTTTTATTAAAATCCAAATTTCACTTCTGTATTTTAGAGCAGCTTTGATGTGATGTTATGTAATCTTAGTTTTGTCTCTGTCCTCATCTGTTTATCAAAATGTCTTCGTATTACCCCATTCATTTTATTATATTTTTGTAATTTTGAATCAATGTCACTCTTATACTCTGCAAATACACTTCCTAAGTAAGAGAAATCTGACACTTGTTCTATAATTTTTCCATCAATCTCAATTTTCACCCGTTGTATGTTTTTTCCACACATTGCCATTGTTTTGGATTTTGATGTGGAAATTTTCATATTATATTTGCTGGCGATTTTGAATAATTGATATGCTGCTATTTGTAAGCTATCTTCGGAATCTGATAATATTATTTGATCATCAGCATATAATATTGTTTGAATTATTTTATTCCTAGTTATTGAAATTCCACTGTTTACTGTTTGTTTCCATTCTTGCACTATTCTGTTAATATATATATTAAATAAGAGTGGAGATAGTCCACATCCTTGTCGAACACCTTTGCCTGTGTTTTATGTGTTCTGTTATTTCTCCATCTGGTAATTTAATTTTAATTTTAGAATTTTGATATAAGCTTTGTATGGCTCGTATTACATGTGAGTGTATATGTTCTTCATGCAGTATCTGCCAAAGTTTATCTCGGTTTACATTATCATATGCCTTTTCATAATCTATAAATAGTATGTGCAGTGGGAGATTAAATTCTCTCCTTTTGTTCCTAAGTATATGAATTCAGCCACTTCTCCAAAATTTCCCTCATTTATCATTAACTGTCCATTTTGATATAATGTATTACTATGTGTGATCATACAGGGTGATTACAAATGATTGGAGCGATTTCATGATTTTATGGTAGCTGTAGTATTCGACATATTTTCACGAACTTTTACAGATACATAGAGCAACTTCCCAGGTTTTTTTTGAGATGTTACAGGTGCTCCATATGCTCCCCCTTGGTGATTCTGCAGATATCAAGTCTGTAATCAAGTTCGTCCCATACTCGACGTAACATGTCCCTATTAATTTGTTCAAAGGCATTGATTATGCGAGCTCGCAGTTCTGGCAAGTCTACTGGTAAAGGAGGCACAAACACTGAATCTTTCACATACCCCCAAACAAAAAAATCGCACGGCGTCAAATCGGGGGAGCGTGGAGGCCATGACAACAATTTCTGATCATTCTCTCCACTGCGACCGATCCATCGGTTTGGCAATCTCATGTTTAAAAATTCACGAACATCGTGATGGAAGTGTGGTGGAGCACCATCCTGCTGGTAGATTGAAGGTCTCACTGTCGGTCGTCAGCTGCGGCATGAGCCAATTTTCCAGCATGTCCAGGTACACGTGTCCTGTAACGTTCTGCTCGCAGAAGAAAAAAGGGCCATAAACTTTGAACTGAGAAACCGCACAGAACACACTAACTTTTGGGGAGTCGCGAATGTGCTGCACAATAACGCGGGGATTTTCTGTGCCCCAGATTCGCACATTGTGTTCGTTCACTTTGCCATTCACAAAGAATGTTGCTTCGTCACTGAAGACAAGTTTCTCACAAAAACCATCCTCATCCATAAACTGCTGCATTTGTGTACAAAATTCAAACCGACTCACTTTGTCAATGGGGTAAGGGCTTGTAGAAATTGCAAGTGGTAAGGTTTATGCTTCAATCTTTTCCGCAAGATCTTCCAAACGGTCGGTTGTGGAATGTTCAGCTCTCTGCTCGCTTTTCGTGTTGATTTCTGTGGGCTACGTGTGAAACTCATCCGCACACTCTCAACCTTTTCTTCACTCACTGAAGGACGACCCGTTGATTTCCTTTTACAGAGGCATCCTGTAGCTTTAAATTGCGCATACCATCGCCGAATGGAGTTGGCACTCGGTGCATCTTTCTCGAACTTCGTTCTGAAGTGTCGTTGCACAGTTATCACAGATTGAGTTGAATGAAATTCAAGCACAGCATATGCTTTCTCCCTCGCCTGTCGCCATCTTTGATAACTGCTGCGCTCTCTCGGTTTAAAGCTGAAACACGGCTGCGAGAGAAAACAAAAAAAAACCTTATGAGTTTTTATACATAACTTTAAAGTTCTGTGAAGATATGTCAAATAAGATCGCTACAATAAAATCATGAAATCGCTCCAATCATTTGTAATCACCGTATATTTAGTTTTATTGATGTTCACTTCCACCCCCCAATTTCTTAGTGTTGTCCTGCATCTCAAATAGTTTCAAAATCATCATTATCATCATCATCATCATCATCCGATATCATGGCAGCTGCTGCCATCTTCTGGAAACCAAATGCCATTCCTCTCTGTCCATCCATTGATCTTTCTCCAATCCTCTGATATTCATAGCTGCTTGTACCCCTTCTATCCAAGTTTTCTTCAGTCTTCCTCTCTTCCTCCTTTCCATTGGGATCCATTCCATAACAATTTTAGGCAATCTTTGCTCTGGCATTCTTTTGACATGGCCATACCACTGTAATCTTTTCTTTTCTATAATGTCTGTGACGTCCGGCTCCTCTTGTACACCCATAATTTCCATTATTTCTTTATTTTGTATTCTATCCATTCTAGATTTTCCAGCTGATTTTCTTAAAACATCCATTTCTCTACTTAAAATTCTTTTCATTTCCCTGGTAAGAATTTGCCAAACTTTAGCACCATATTTTAAAATGGTTTGAATTATGTTTGATATTAAGTTAAGGTAGAATTTTTTATCACTTACCTCATATTGTTCTACGTTTGATATATTTGTAATTTTCTATTTTTTGTAAATACCTGAAAATATTAAGTTATGTAGATAGGAAATAACACTATGAGGTTTTTTAATATTGTTTATTTTTTATTTCACTCACCTCATAATTCATGAAGTATGAGGTGAGTGAAATAAAAAATAAACAACCTGAAAATATGTTTTTCACATAATTTTAAAACCAGCTTATCTTAATATGACAAAAGTTTAAATAAGGAAAAATCATAGAAAATGGAGCCTGGTAGCCTTTAAATAATAATGGTTATAAGGTCATAAAAAAAAATAATTTCAAGAAGAGAAAAAAATTAGAAACTCAGTTAAAAGGGAGAAAATGAAGATTGAACATACTATTTTAGATTATATTAAAACTCAGCAATTAAGATGGTACGGACATGTCCAGGGAATGGAAGAGGATCGGCTACCAAAATGTGTTTTGGAATGGAAACCTGAGGGAAGATGAGGCAGAGGAAGACCTAAAACCTCCTGGAGTCAGAGAATATATTTACACATGAAAGAGAAACATCTACAATCAGGAGATTGGATGGACCGACAAAATTGGCTATTAGGAATCAGATGATGTCAAAGACATTAATCAACCGATGATCTATCTATCTAATTTACTTACTTACTTACTCACTGGCACTATCGAACCCGTAGGTTCATGGCCGCGCGGACATAAGCTCTCCATACATCCCTATCCTGAACTAATGCTTTCCAATCATTCCCTGTATAATCTACTTCCCTCAAATCAGAGTTAATGTTGTTCTCCCACCTCATTCTTGGTCTACCAACTGGGCATTTTTCCTCTGGCTTTCCTGTAAGAAGCTTCCATGCACGTCTTTCATTCCCCATACGTGCAACATGTCCTGCCCATCGTAGTCTACGAGACTTAACTGTTCTTATTATATCTGACTTCCTATAAAGACCATGTAGTTCATTGTTATGCAGTCTTCTCCATTCACCTGTCTGTTCATCTCTCTTTGGTCCAAAAATTTTCCTAAGAACTTTATTCTCAAATACTCGTAATCTCCTTTCCTCCCTTAAAGTAAGAGTCCATGTTTCGCACCCATATAATATAACTGGTAGAATAATAGTTTTATATATTTTCAGCTTAACGTTTTTTGAAAGGAGTTGGGACATCAAAAGTCTCTGCAATGCATACTAGCATGCATTTCCAGAATTGAGCCTATGTTTAATTTCTTTGTGCATCTCATTCCTATTTGTGATTATTGTTCCTAGGTATTTGAATTCAGCCACTTCCTCAAAATTTCCCTCATTTGTCATTAGCTGTCCATTTCCATTATATACTGAATTTCTACATGTGACCATATATTTAGTTTTATTGATATTTACTTCCAGTCCCAATTTCTTAGTGTTACTCAATAGTGTGTGCGTGTTGGCCTTTAGTATCTCCTCGCTATCGGCCAGTAGTACTACATCATCAGCATAAACTAACAGCTTATTAATACCATTGAGTTGTAAGCCTTCCTCATTCTCTAAAGAGTTAATGGCATGCTCTAGTACAAAATTAAATAGTAGAGGAGATAGTGCATCTCCTTGCTTCAACCCATTCTGGATTTCAAAAGTGTCTGAAAACTGTTTGCCTACACGCACCCTACTCTTTGAGCCATTTAGACACATTCGTATAAGTCTAACTAACTTTTTAGGAATTCCGAACTCCAGCAGGATACTATATAACTTCTCCCTTTTAATTGAATCATATGCTTTGAAGTCTACATATAGTTGATGTACAGTACCATTATATTCCCATTTCTTTTCTAAAATCTGTCTTATACTAAAAATCTGATCTGTTGTAGACCTGTTTCTTCTAAATGCATATTGATGATCTCCTAGAATGTCATCAATATAGGGAGTAAGTCTGCTCATTAATATATTTGTTAGAATTTTGTATGAAGTTGAAAGTAATGAGATGCCCCTGTAGTTGTTGCAATCAGTTTTATCTCCTTTCTTATAAATTGGTACGATAATTGATTCCTTCCATTCATCTGGAAGAGCTTCTTTTTCCCAAATCATACTAAGCAACCAACGTATCTTGTCCATCAATTTTTCTCCCCCTGATTTTATCAGTTCTGCTGGGATCTCATCTTAATCTGATGCTTTATACATCTATCTATCTAAGGTCATAAAATTAAAACATTGTTTAATACTGAAAATTTCCTATTAATCATACAATAAAATACATTTTAAAAATTGAGGGAACATTTCATTGTCAACATTTCATTTAAAATAATACGCGAAGCATATTTCTATATTTTACTAGTGTAATGAAAGATCTAACTTGTTTGTTATGAATCACAAATAAATGTATCATTTGTGTAAGAAACAAACCTGACTCCAACGTCTTCTGCATCTTGTCCATGCACTGTTCTGTTGTAGTCTCGAGCTATCTTAATATCGTGTTTCCAGAACATTTCTTGTTCTTTAGAACTACGAGGTGCAACTTCTTTTATCTGAAAATCATACAATTAAACAAGTTACTAATTTAGTAGGCAATATTTTAAGTAATATTTAGGCTGAATATTATGATATGAAAATATAAACAGTTTTTACTTTTTTTAAAGAAAAATTAACAGTTTTTTAACTAGGAATCGAACCCTGGACCCCTGACTCTGTATATCAGCATGCAATCCATTACACCATTCAACACCCGATACAACTGATAAATTTTCTTTCCACCTATACAATTCTGGCAGCTTTGTGGCATAAGCGGTTAGATGCTCATCGCTGGAGTCCCTAGATCAAGTCTGTCACTCCATGTTGGTTTCGTGGTGGATGAAACAGAGCTTGGGCAGGTTTTTCCTGTTTTCCCCTTCCACAAATTTCATGTCTCCATACTCATCTGATCCATTTTGTTTCATTTCATTCATCTGCCCCTGTCAAGAGTGGTCGGCCAGCACTCTTGTCGTTCATATACCTCTATAAATATAAGGGTCTCATCTCATCTCATCCCTCGACCCGACCCTGAGTTGGATATGAGTTGAGGATATTTATTTATTTATACAATTCTCTTCTATCCAAAGGAAGATAGTTCTTGCTATCAACACCACCATCAGACAACTTCTATTAAAAGTTTAGGGATCGATTCCCAGTTCATCTGTTAATTTTTCTTTTCAAAAAAAAAAGTCTATCGAGGATTGGATATGCTAAACTAAATATAACATCAAAAAAAAGTTTTTACTTTATTTATAAATTGCAATAGGAAGTAACATTATGAGGTTCTTATTAATAAATAAAGTGAATCCGAAGTCATCCCATCTCGAAATTTCAAATATTGATGAAGGAGAAAAAAAATTAGGAATGTACCAGATAAAATGTGCTGATTGTGATAAAATGCACATAGTAAAACAAAGAGAAACTTGGCCATTAGAATGAAAGAACACATTAAAAATTTTAAAAAATGGAGTAGTAGAAAAATCTATAGTAGCTGCTCATGTTTGGTTGGAAAAGCATAAAATCGATATAAACACTAATATTAAAATAATTGGAAAATACAAAAGAACTTACCATTTGGGAGAACAAAATCAGGATTATGAATTTTGAAATTCCTGGGAAAAAATATTTGATCTACATTATATAATGCATTTCTATGTGTGACCATATCTAATTTTATTGATGTTTACTTCCAACCCCAATTTCTTAGTGTTATTCATTAGAATGTGCATGTTTGCCCTTTGATTTTGCACTATAGCTAGAATTAATTTACTTTCCTAATAGAAGATTAAATTTACAGTTCATTTTTTGTATATGTTTTCATTTAAATGTGTCATAAATTTCTCAACTAAAGATCAGTGTTAGGATTACTGGTATAAATATTATGGTCCTCCAGGAGAAGAAAGAAAAAGTTAATGATATGTTGGAAGTAACCACTTTTGTTACTCTTTTTATATTCCCCACAACAGGAATCTTATTTTGAATAGAGTATAAAACAGTTATAAAAATAATTGGTTGATGTTAAGCATCAACCAGCTAAGTGTCATTTTTTTAAAAATGTTTGATGCCAAGGTTTTGAAACATCTGAATTCAACTGAAAAAGACACAGCCAAAATAAATAATATACCAGAAAAAGAGTGGCTCAAATATTATGGAACATTATGGACAGATATGTCAGAAATAAACATTGACCCCAAATTAAAGGAAATGGCACATGTAGATCTTCTTGAAATCAAAGAATTAGAGAACACACTAGAAACATTCAAAAATAAGAAAACTCCAGGAATAGACTGTTTAAATATTGAACTTTTAAAGTATGCTCCAAGAGAAATTAAGCAGAGATTCTTAGATGTACTAAATGTATGCTGGAGGATGTGCATAATCCCGGATGAATGGAAGAAAGGACTTATATGCCCCATATTTAAAAAAGGAAGTAAACACGAGTGCACAAGTTACAGGGGAATCTTGTTTATTGAATACAGCTTACAAGATATACGCTAAGATTATTACTAGACGATTAAATATAATAAATGAGTATATATTAAGTGAAGAACAGTGTGGATTTCGGAAAGGTCGGTCATGTTCAGATGCCATTTTCACAATAGAGCAACTTATTCAGAAGAGAAGAGAATTTAAGTTGCCAACTTGCATACTTTTTATTGACTATCAAAAAGCATTTGATAGACTGTCAAGAAATAAACTATGGGAAATAATGTATGACAAAGGATTTCCAGGACACATTGTCAAAGTTGTGCAAAGCTTATATTTTAAATCAGAAATAATGATTGATAAAGGAGCTACAATGAGCGATAATACATTAGAAATTAATCAAGGGGTCAGACAAGGATGCCCGCTATCTCCTGCACTCTTTAGTATATATATATATATATAGATGAGATCATTGTACAATGGCAATCAAATTTAACCAGAGTTTAAAGTTGGCGGTACGATTCTAAATACCATACTGTTTGCAGACGATCAGACAATCCTTAGCTCTTCAGAAGACAATTTACAAATAGCAGCATATAAATTAAACGAAATAGCAAATAAATTCAATATGACAATCTCTGAAAGTAAATCGAAAGTAATGGCATTCAACGGGAAAGACCATATGAGGTGTAAAATCAGTATTAATAACAGTATAATACAACAGGTGAACAATTTTAATTATTTAAGATGCAACGTATCATACTGCCAGAAGGAAGATATTAATATTAAATTAAATAGATTTTACAGAATGTGTGGCACTATAAGACGGACACTGAAAAATAAAACTTTGAGGAGCACACAACTAAAATTTTACAAAATTATGGCAGTGCCTGTCTTAACATATGCAAGTGAAAATTGGACTCTTAACCATTCAGACAGAAGGAAAATAGAAACTGCAGAAATGAAGTTCTTTTACGTTCAGTAGCGGGTGTGACAATTTTGGACAAGAAAAGAAGTGAGGATATTAGGAAGGACTTAAATATTTTCAATTTAACAAATAGAATTGACAATATGAGAAACAACTGGTATGAACATGTCAAGAGAATGCCTACAGATAGAATCCCTCAGCTGTTACTAAAGTACAAACCAATAGGACATAGAAATGTTGGACGCCCATTTACTAGATGGGAGGATTCATTAAATCCCACTTAATGTGAAAACAGGTCAAAAGGCCTAATTTCATGAAGCAGAAGTTTGATGCCATCTGTTGCACTGGCTCATGAAGTAAGTGTATGCACACTTTAACCACCAAATCTACAAACATAACCTTATTATTAAAGAAAATGTAAATGCCATCAGTCCTATCAGAGATTCTGTGTTTTGCAACAAATGGATATGAAACCAGATCTTCATAAATGCTAATCTAAATTTTGCATCATACAGCTAAGCATCAAATGTTCCCACCCTTAGATTGCTGATGCATAACTTTCAAACAAGGAAAATAGCTTATAATATCCAGTATGTTATATTTAAAGAGGAAATTTATACGCTTAGACTGGGACTTGAACCCGGGACCATTGGTTCTCTAGACCAAGGGTCCCGGGTACAAGTCCCAGTCTGAGCGTATAATTTTTCTCTTTAAATATGATTTATCCATCATTGAGATGTATGAAATGATAATAAAACATCCAGTATGTTAGTTTGGCACTCCAATAAATAGTGAAGATTGACTTACTCTTTCAACATATTTTTCTCGAATACTTACATGATGGTGCATAGCCAGTTGATGCATAATGCCATCCAATTATGCTTAATTAATGAATTGAGTTAGATTTAAAAACTAGATGGAATTGATAATGATACAAATATGTATCGAAACTAGTCTTCAAGAAATCTACAATTATTAGGTGAGTTGTTAAATCTAACTCAATTTAATAATTAAAATAAACCTCTAGTGTCACTTCCTTTAAATATTAATGAAAATAAGTATGCTTACTTTTAAGATAAGAATACCAGTGACAAAAATGCAGATGATGTTGATAAGAGTTAGACAAAGACTGACTGCTCCAAGAATTGCCAGCTCAATTGCAGGTGTTTCAGAGTAGATTGGAGTGTATAATTTTACCGATGAATTTATGTCTTCACTTTCCAATTCAACACGATCCTTCCATGCAAAATCTATCAGTGCTAAGGCCCAAAGCAAGCCCTGAAATATAAAATAATCATTAAAACATTATATTACAGGACTAAAAGCCCTTGGCCAACCGCCAGCTACTGGTCTCACATCCATATTACCAACAATGCCATATTATAAAGAAAAATATAAATTTTCAAACAGATATTAATAGGTCTGATAGTGGGAGCAAGAGGAAACATAACCTCATTCTTTACCAGTACTTGCAAAAGATAACCCTAACAATAAAATGTTTAATTGAAAAATGTTATCTCCTCTTCTCATACTCCATCTTGTAACTAGACCAGTTTCAGAATCTTGTTAGCTCCATCTTCAGTAATTTCATGAACATTATTTTGTCATATTAAATACTGCTTTTTACTCCCTCTATTGGTAGACCATTGAACCTCCAAAATAAATCACATTCCCCAGGAATTTCAAAATTTATTAATTTCTCTTTCTCGTTTTTTTTAATGTGGATTTTCTTCCTAAACTGTGCTCTCTTTAGGTTTCTCTATTTGTTTTATTAATTTAGCCTTTGATGTTTTACTGACCAAGCGGCTATAACAGATTTTTCTACTTCATTTTTTACATTCTTACCTACTGGGCATTTTCCATCTGGTTTTCCTACAAGGAGTTTCCAAACCCCTCTTTCATTACCCATTCATGCCATATGTTCTGTCCATCCCAGTTTATAAGACTTAACAATTTTTTGAGGTCCAGGGTTCAAGCCCTGGTTGGGGAAGGTAATAATTTATAATTTAAAAGCTTTATACAGTATTGGAAAGTATTAAAATTTAAATATTCCATTGAAATATTAAGTGTTCTTATTATTTTGAACTTTTATAGGAAAAAATCTCTAGGAAGGTTTAAGATATGAGGAAGCATAAAGAATTTTAATTTAAATCTGTTCTTATTATGTCTAGTTTCCCATAAAAATTATGTAGTCTTCTCCATTCACCTGTCTATCCATCTCTCTTAGATCCAAACATTTTCTTAACAACTTTATTCTCAAATACTCATAATCTTTTCTCCTCCCATAAAGTAAGAGTCCATGTTCCACATTCATATAATATAACTGGGAGGATAACAGTTTAATATTTTTTGAGAGAAGTTGGGATAAAAAAAAAAGAGTCCATGTAATTCATAACAGGATGTATTTCCAGAATTGAGCTTATGTTTATTTTTTTTTATGCACCTCATTCCTGTTTGTAATTATTGTTCCCAGGTTTTTGAATTCAGCCACTTCTTCAAAATTCCTCATTTGTCATTATCTGTCCATTTCCACTGAATAATGTATTTCTGTGTGTTACCATACATTTAGTTTTATTGATGTATACTTCTAGCCATAATTTCTTGGTGCTACTCAACAGTGTGTGCGTGTTGGCCAAAGTATATATTATATTCTATAACTTAATTGCACCAGAACATGAGCGCTTGGTCATTTGGGCATCAATACTTTGTACAAAAATTTATTCTTAATAAAATAATACATTCAAGACAGTACTCACAGCATTCACTGCTGGAGGCAGTAGAGATGCAGAAATGGCCACTCCTACCATAGAGGAAACATTATCGCCAAGAATTGCAATAGACAAGGCAGCTCCTGAAGCTATTGCAACTAGCAATCCAACCCATAATGATCGGTCAAGTCCTCTGAAAACATGAATTTCAGTTCCTTCAATTACAAAATTGTAGTACAGATATACACTTACTTGGATGGAATAAGGCCAATTAAATTTTGGTCAGAGGCTTTAGTTTAAGCTTGAGATTCTTTTACAAGTCCAAAAATCTTCAGACTCAATATCCATGTTTAAAGTCCTTCCTGGATTTTTTCATAGCAGAATAATACATTACAGCGATCTAAAATTGAATCCACTGTATATTTACCTAGATATCATCTCGTCAGTTGGCCATGCTGCATTTCCCCAGTGCTCATTTGCTAAACCAGCTACAAGTCCGAAAGCAAAACCAGCAATGATACAGCCGAGCAAACCAAACAGTTCATTTAGAACTCCTGTAATTTGAAGACGTCTATCTCCTATCACAGTACCAAAATTTCCAGCCATGATTGGACCCTGAAAAAATCAAAATAAGGAATAGAAAATTACATCCATATGAGCCCAAAAATAATTAAAAGTAAGGTATTTAATCAATCCTCAAAAGATGCTCTAAATTGAATTAATAAATTTAATAAATATACTCCCACTATAACAATAGTTGAAGAATGTACTAAAGCTTTTATACAGATAGCAATTATAAAATAGTTTAATTACATTCAATAGAAATGGATGATCATCAAGGATATCTAGGAGAGAGAAAGTTAGAAATAATGTTATAAGAGAAAATATGAAAGTACAAGGATCTGTAGTAGACACTATCAATTTAATTATAATGGTTTGGACATATGAAATAAATGATGAAATACAGTTTATATATTTTATATCTCACTTCATAAAGTTCTGTGTTTTCACAATACTGGTTTCAAAGACATTTGCCTTCACCTTCAGTCAAACTAAACTCCTGTCAATAAGCACCAATGGGACCATCTTGTTCAATGTCTCCATCCAATAGACGACTGAAGATGAAGGCAAATGGCCTTTGAAACTGATAATGTAAAAAATGTGGAACTTTATGAGGTGAGATGTAAAAACATTTTATCCAACTCAAATATAAATTGAAAATTACCTCATAGTGTAATTTTGATTAGATAGAATGCAGATTACTGAAGAAGATTTATGACAGGCAGAAAGAAGAGAGTAAAACCAAATGAAGAGTAATCAGAACAATAGAAGAAGGAGCATGAAAAAAAAAATAGAAACAAATGTAAATTGGCTTTAGAACAAGGCTGTCCAAAGGCACCCTGCAGGCCACATGCAGTCCTCTAAGCCATCTCAAATAGCTCACGAAGTTCTCGCTTTTTGCAATGTGATTTAATTTTTTTTACTAAGACATTTATTTTTTAAAAGGATTTTAAGAGCTGCCACTCCCTTTATGGTGCATAATATCTTTATTTTATAGAATATTATATGAAACTGTTAAGCATTATATTAGTCAATGAACATTTTTAATTATTCTACATTTATTGATTCTTCACTGTGATTAAACACGTTCATCCACTGAACAACCCCTAATAAAGAGAGAAAGCTTTTTATGGCACCAAGCTGTGTGACAAAGGACAAACTTAATGAAATGTCTTCTCTCTCTATCCCTCTTCAGTGTGACGACTGTATTTTCAAATAGTCACATTGAATAGGTTGCATGCTACTTATAAAATAATTATAAATTTTTCTTTCATAAATAGTAACTTAAGTGTACATTTTGATTAAATTTTAGGTAGGAGAACCCCTTATTTTCAATCTGTCACCCTCTACCTGATTAGAAAAAATAATTCAGGACCCAGGGGCCTGTTTCATAAAAGTTTTGCTTTTAGTAGTTACTTATTAGCAGCATAAAATTTAGTTAGCAGTCTGGTAAATCCTGTTTCATAAACACAAACCTACACTGCTAAATTTGCTACACTGCTTTTAGCAGTTAGCAATGGTGACTTTATATAAAGAGTATATGACACAGACAATATTATTATTATCTCTGTTGGATTTTAAGGCCTTCTGTAAATATTGCATGTGCACATGACTGCAAAATGTAGTAGCTCTGTTACATTGTTGTTCTGTAATAGTATTTTTTTTATAATTTATAAAGGAACAAAAATCCATCTAACTAGAAAACTTCTTAAGGAAAATTTTAGGAATAGAGTTGCCCATTCTCATTACTAGGTAGCGGATTTTTATGTTCTAAAAGCTAAGATTGCACATAGTATAGTCCATACTGGCCGAAATACCATGAGAAAATTTCTTCCCCATGGAGACTTGAACCAGCGCAAGGCTTCCTGCCTTAACCACTCGGCTACAGCGCAGGACTTAAGTTATGTATTATAAATGTAATATTGCTAGATCCCACACAAAAATTATTAAGAAACTTTGTTGTAAGTTATATTATAAAAAATTCTTTTGATTGGATATAAAGACTTGTTAAATTAATTTTTATCACTATACTATGTTGCAATCTTAACTTTTAGAACATAAAAATCCGCTCCCTACTCATTACCCATTTGTGCCACATGTCCTGCCCATTGCAGTGTATGAGATATAACTGTTATTATATCTGGTTTCCTATAAAGATCATATACCTCTCTGTTATATTAGTATTCTCCATTTGCATGTCTGTTCATCTCTCTTTATATATATATATATATATATATATATATAGTCTACTGCTGTGGTCTCTAGGTGCATGCTGCCTTGTCACACAGCAGGTCCGGGTTCGATCCCTGGTTGGGGCAGTTTTCTGGGTGAAGTTTTTATCAGGGTTTTTCCTCACCTGTAAGACAAATGTCAGGAAAACTTTAAGGCCCAAACAGTCCCCAAAATCATATGGCCATCATCATCATCCTTCACGGTGTGGAAAGCAATGGGAAGCTACCACACCTACAATTGCCTAGTAAAGCTGCAAGCATAGCATGAAAATGCTATGATTGCAGTGAAAGACCTGCCCTCGGGCAGAATTACTATGGATGGATATATATATATATATATATATATATATATATATATATATATATATATATATAATTTTTTTACCAATGTTACAGTGCAAAAAAATGTAGAAGTCACTTTTCGCATCTACTAAGTAGTATCGATGAAGAAATGTTTAAATCTTTTTTTTCTTGGGAATGATTCCTTTGGAATAGTAATAATATGATTGTAAGTACCATTAGTGGTGATATAAGCATGCTGGCTACAAGAAATACTGTGTTATCTTCAGCAAGACCAAGTGCTGCCACAAACCTGCAAAGCACAAACAACATTGTTATTAAATAACTACTTGTTCATTGTTAGCATTAATTTTCCTTTCTTAAAATAGATTCTATCCAGGATTGGAAAACATGAATTTAAATAAAACATTGAAAACATGAAGTTTTACTGCTAAAAAATAATGTATAAATTCTCAATAAAAAATACTTCTAATAGGAGACGTCAGTTGGCATGATGGTAGCAACAGCTATCAGCCTTCAGACGAAGGAGAATTGTGTAAGTTGCAAGAAATGTTGATGTTCTTATCAGTGATCAAATGGCTAATTGGTATCGTACTGATGTACAGAATCAGAAATCCAGAGTTCAAGTGCTGGTTCGAGCATTAATTTTTCTTTTTTAAATTAACTACTTGTTAAATTATAACAGTTAAATCACCCAGTCAGTGATGACATGTGACATAAATGGACAATGAAAAAGTGACGAGGAAACTTCTTATAGGAAAACAAGAATGTGAAAGCCAACAATGATTAGAAGGAATTGAATTATACAGGGGATGATTGGAAAAAATTAGCTCAGAATAGGTATGTATGTAGAGCTTATATCTGCATCGTCGGCTCCAGTGGACTTATGGTGATGTTCTGTTTCTCTGGTCCTGAGGATCTTGGGTTCAAACCTGGTCAGGGTGATGGATTCCTTTTTAGGACGGAAAATCCAAAAAGCAAGTTCACTAGTAGGGACTTTAAGCTGTGGGTCCTGAGTCTGAAGATTTTCAGGCTTGTAAAAGATCCTTAAGCCTGAATAAACAGGCCTCTAAGCAAAATTTCCTGACCTTCATCCTGGTAATACCTTAGTTGCCTACTAGATGTTTCATTGAGTCAGCATGTTGACCACATACCATCCATGACATCTGTAGGGAAATAAGCAGAACTAAATTAACTTGGTCTAGTAACTCCTACCAAAGGAGAGGCTAATGCCCAACATTGGGCTGTTACGACTGTTATAAATTAAATATTTTATTGGAGGCTTTTTGGTAGTGTAGCAGGCTGATAATGAAATTGATCATTTATTATATAATTTTATACCTTCTAGCTCTGTGTTCACTTCGGACTTTAAAACAGGAACTCTCATGTCTCATGTCTTTTCATCACATGTTCTTACACTACACAATCGAACTAAAGGAAAAGTCCATAATTGTAATAAACATCAATAGAATGAAAAGATGTCATTACATCCTGACAAACTAGCAAGGTAACAACTCTCCTGTAAATATTAATAACATATATATAAACTTGAAAGAAATAGAAATAATTCTTCATCATCCTCTTATTGTGTCCTCCTTTCGGAAGGTCGATTCCAAATACGCCACCAACCATCTCTATCTTCCCATGCTTTGCTTCTTTTTAGTTCTTCCCAGTCATATCCTCTCTCTTGTAGACTTTTCTTCACTTGGTTAATCCATATTTCTCGTGGTCGTTTTCCTTGTAACTTGAGATTTAACAGTCTGTGTGGTAGTCTTTATTTTCCATTCTTTTTAAATGTCCAAACCATTTTTGTGTGTAGAAATAATTACGTAATTAAATTTATATTAATATATTCACTTATATTTAAATGGATAAATTGATTGACAAGATTGGACCACCCCTATCTTGAACCCTCTGCTTTACCCAACAGATTCTCAGAATGATGTGGATGCAGACCTTGAATCCTACAAGGTTGAATAAAGATTAAGAAAATTGTTTAAAGATAACATTTGTTCAAAAAATTGTTTAAAGATAGATATATATGAATGTTTGGAACATTTACCCATGCAATTGCTACAACGTCATTGTAGTTAGTTATATCTGCATAGCCATGAACAGTGCTAATAAGGAAATGAGTTAGATAGATAGCTTAAAATTATATGTCAGGAAACAAAAAATACAGTTGCAACCGAACTAAGCTACTATTTATAGAACCTAGAGGTTAAATGCTCAATTCAACAATTTAATCCAGTTCCTATAAAGGGAAGTGAGACAAATTAGATATTGTAGTTCCATTTTATATGGATGAAGTAAAGTATACTTGTGAGAGGAGTGTAGTGTAGAAAAGTATGTTTAAGTGTTTGTAAAGTGTAAGTGTGTTGTATGAGATTCATCATTCAGATTCTTCATTCTACAGACATTCTAGTATATTAGAGAAGAATTTTTAGTGGGATTTTTACTTTTATTTAATATTGTAGGGAATAACACTATGAGGTTTCTTTTAATTATTAATGAGTTGGTTATTTTGACTGACCTCATATTCTTGTTTTTTATGCGACATTGTCAATGCATTCCAACTGTTGTTTTGCAGTTGTCCATCCTGTAAGTTAATTTCTGCTCCCTCTGCTGGCTGACCAGTGAACTTCCAAATCAATTTTTTTCTCTTTCTCCAGGAATTTCAAAATTCATGGTTTTCTTTTTATTCTTGCAGATGTAAATTTTCTCCCAAATTATGAGTTCCTTAGATTTTTCTAACTGTTTTAGTAATTTGGCCTTAGTTTCAATTCTGTGTTTTTCTGACCATGCATATGCAGTTATTGCATATTTTTCTATTTCTCCATTTTTAACATTTATAAGGTGTTCTTTCAATCTTGTATTTAAGTTCCTTTTTGTTTTTCCTATGTATATTTTTTCACAATCTGTAACAATAAATTTGGTAAATCCCTGACTTGTTGCCGTCTTCAATATTTTCATTCTTGTTGGTTTTGATTAATTTATTCAAACTGTTATCATTTTTCGGTGCTAATTTAATGTTAAATTTGCTGACAATTTTTTAAAACTTACGTCTGCAAGAATAAAAAGAAATTCCTGGAGAAAGAGAAAAAAATTTGATTTGGAAGTTCATCAGTCAGCCAGCAGAGAGAGCAGAAATCAACATACAGGATGAACAACTACAAAACAACAGTTGGAATGCATCGACAATGTCGCGCAAAAGCAACAAAACCTGGTCTGCATAAAAATCAAGAAATATGAGATGAGTCAAAATAACCAACTTTTATTACTCAGGAATTAAGAATGTGTAAGAGAAAAAGTTGCATTTAGATTGTAGGCCTTAGGATAGCTCAGACATTAAGGCATTAGCATATAAAGCTAAAGGTCCAGTCTAGGCATATACTTCTCTCTTCAAATATTACTTTTATAGCTAGTATAGCTTCATTTTTTATGTTTATATTATCTTAATATATAAAAATAATGTGTCACGTTGTTTGTCCATGATGGAATCCTAAACTACTGACCCAATTTTAATAAAATTTTGCACACTGTGTGCTGTTTGATCCAACTTGAGACCTACAGTTGTTTATAACTAAATTTATAGTCGCATTATTTTTTATTGCAAATTATTTGTTTATTATTTAACAAAGAGTTATAATTATTGGTGAGTTCCATGCGATTCTAACAGATGACGGTGTAAGGTAATTGGTTTATTATTTAGCAAAGAGGGATCCAGGTGCTGGGCTTTTTGCTGCAAAACCGCGAATTTCAATTGAACATGTCCAAATGTTTAGAGTATTTAATAATTTAAGTATGTTCAGTGTTTATTTTATTTTCAATTAATTAATAATAATAATAGGATATAATTTTGTGTGTAAGTCATAGTTTTTAATAATCGTGCTGAAAGAACTCAACTTAATTTATTAAACAACTGGACCGATAATGGACATTGAACAATATGGCAAATCAGTTCTGGATACCATGAATGATAAGATATCAAGTGAATTCTCTCAAATTTGTAGAGTCCTATGTTACATAACTCTTACCATTTAAAAAGAAATGGTCAATTTACAAAAAAAACATATGAAGGTCCTAGTGAACGGAATAACAGAATTGTAAGTAAGTCTGATGACGATTAAATATAATAAATGTATATATTATTTAGTGAAGACCAGTGTGGCTTTCGGAAAGGTCGGGTCATGTTCAGATCACATTTTCACAATAGAACAGCCCCTATTTCCGCATAGAAGAGAATTTACTTTGCCAACACATGTAGCTTTTTAATTGACTATCACCAACACATTTGAGAGCACTGTCCAGAAATACACTGTGGGAAATAATGTATTACAAAGGTTTCCCAGGACACATTGTCAAAGTTGTGCAAAGCTTATATTTTAAATCATAAATAATGATTGATAAAGGAGGTACAATGAGCGATAATACATTAGAAATTAATCAAGGGGTCAGACAAGGATGCTTGCTATCTCCTGCACTCTTTAGTATAGCTCTTTAGTATAGCTTCTGTTAGTTAACATGTACAGACTGCAATAAATTCTACATTGGGAAAACTAACAGAAGCTTCAACATTAGATTCAAGGAACATTTCAGAGATTTCATTTACAATGGAGGAAAATCAAGTTACGCAAAACATGTAATTCAAGCTGGACACCATATGCATAACATCGATAACACCCTCACAATAATACATACAGAAAACATTCCAATGAGAATAAATATACTGGAGGAAATCGCAATCCTAAGAGAAATCAACAACAACCTGATTCTCAATGAATACACACCTAATCCACACAATCCTCTGTACAAAATTCTCACAACCAAGTCAGTGCTTCAACAAGGGTCAACAAGAACGGACCTAATGCATTCTGCTGATGATGGGACTAGTCCCGAAAGAACTTAAGTTAGAGGAGACGGACCTACAAGGTAACTATATTATAGTTTTTAACCGTACATTATATTAATATGACAATCTCTGAAAATAAATCGAAAGTAATGGCATTCAACGGGAAAGACCATATGAGGTGTAAAATCAGTATTAATAACAGTATAATTCAACAGGTGAACAATTTTAATTATTTAGGATGCAATGTATCATACTGCCAGAAGGAAGATATTAATATTAAATTAAATAGATTTTACAGAATGTGTGGCACTATAAGACGGACACTGAAAAATAAAACTTTGAGGAGCACACAACTAAAATTTTACAAAATTATGGCAGTGCCTGTCTTAACATGTGCAAGTGAAAATTGGACTCTTAACCATTCAGACAGAAGGAAAATAGAAACTGCAGAAATGAAGTTCCTACGTTCAGTAGCGGGTGTGACAATTTTGGACAAGAAAAGAAGTGAGGATATTAGGAAGGACTTAAATATTTTTAATTTAACAAATAGAATTGACAACATGAGAAACAACTGGTATGAACATGTCAAGAGAATGCCTACAGATAGAATCCCTCAGCTGTTACTAAAGTACAAACCAATAGGACATAGAAATGTTGGACGCCCATTTACTAGATGGGAGAATTCATTAAATTCCACTTGATGTGAAAACAGGTCAAAAGGCCTAATTTCATGAAGCAGAAGAAGAAGAGTCTGTTAGTTATAATAATATGCCTAATATTACAGAAACAATCTCCATGCCTCAATTAAATGAAAAACAAGATGACTATAATATATCACAAGATGATATTACTATACAGAGACTTCTTGATGATAATGAGAATCCAAACTACCAACAAGTTCGTAGAAAAAAACGAAAGTATAATGAAATCAGCAAGCCTGCTCAAAATATTCCATAAATAAATGTATATAATCCTTATGAGAATACAGACAACATAAATTCATCTCAATCAACAAAACCACTTCCACGTAAATCACCACCCATATTTATACCAGGTGTAGTTAACATACCAGAACTAAAAAATTGTGTAAAACAAAAACTTTATGATTTAGATTTCTCACTTAGTTTACTACAACATAATTTAACATATACCTTAGGCACAGCAACGCATGGCCAGGACTTATATATATATATAAAACAAAGTCGGATTAGTTACACTATTTATAACTCAAGAATGGCTGGACCAATTTTTATGATCTTTGATTTGTAGGATTTGTTTCTGCCCTGAATGGCAGATAACTATTAAAACATCGGAAAAATTAATGTAAAAATATTTAAAGGCGATACAACGTTCGCCGGGCCAGCTAGTTAACATATAATAAATAATAATAGAATAATAAAAACATAGATAACAATTCTTTTAATTAAGTTTTTTGAGTCTGTACTATCTTACCTCAATTTAATGTTGATTTTTCCTCAAACGTGTTTCGATTAGAACACTAATCAAAACACGTTTGAGGAAAAATCAACATTAAATTGAGGTAAGATAGTACAGACTCAAAAAACTTAATTAAAAGAATCTCAAAATATACTTCCTTAAATAAAACATTAATAATTCTTTGTTACATAAGAGTTTGTTCATAAAGTTAACCAACACCAATCATGACAGATGTCAAATATATCACCTTGGGAAGCAGGGAAGAAACTTTAATTTTCATCTATTACGTTAAATTATACATGGAATTCGCCATAATTTAACATAAACTTACGCAGAAGTTAACAGCAAAATAACAAAGTCAAAGGTTAAATTTGCATTTGCTTTTACTCCTTCCACAACTTGGGCTACAATCAGTCGAGCTCGCATGGAATGAACAAACTTCTCCCATGCTGACATCTTCATGGAAAATTTCCTGTCACTGCAAAAAAAGAATTCTTTCATTATAGGTCACGAAATGATTTAAACATGCACGCGCGCACACACACAAATTGATCATCTAGAACCATACTGTTCTATGTCCTTTTTTATAATTCTTATCATGAGGTCAAGTGACTGTCCAATGCCCATGGGGATGCAAGAAGTAATATTATCGAATGACAGGTATTTAACATTCAAGCCATTTTCTTTTGAGCTTCCCAGTATAATTCCACAATGTCTTTGCAGTTCTGTCTGTCTTGATTTAACTGATGACACTCTAGGAGATGATGTTCATCAAATATTGCTGTATTGCAAAGTGTACAGATCAGTCATTATCAGCAGCAGCACTACAGCCCGATTTGAGACTCAGCTTCCCTCAGAATCCTCTTTCAGGCATCTGTCTCTGGCAACCAGCCACCATCCTTTGATTCTCAGCTTCCTCAGATCCTTCAAAATTACATCCATCCAATGCAGTCTTGGTCATCCCACATTGCTTTTTCCTTCAAATTTACATTCCATGATTTTCTTGGACATAACATTCCAAGTAGCAATTCTTAATGTTTTTTTTTTTTTCAAATCGTAGACCTTTTCATAGCATTTGTCATATTTTGTTTCCATCTTTGATCCGAGGCTTGATCCTTGGGACTGCGAGCAATGTATAAGATACACCTTAAAGGGGGTTGCTAGCCCGTTTTCATGGCGGGTTTATTATTCGGGGTTTCCTCCCTAGGCCGATTACCTTCACCCAGCTCCAGAGTTCAGCTTGCCCTGTTTTATTTCGGAGTTGTCTCTCCTAGATGGGTTGTCTTGCAAGACTAACGAACCCCATCCACCCATTTGTCAATCTACACGGCAGTAGATGAAGAGTTGCCTCTTCTATCAGGTACACTGTACCAAAGGACTCCTTCTCCGCTGTGTCTGTGTTGAGGTCTTCAAATAGAAAGAATGGAAGACAACCGACTTGCAAAAAGAGCTAAAGAAGATAGACCAATGGACGGGAGAAGAACAAGAGGAAGACCAGCCAAGAGATGGATAGACAGTGAATGCACATCCAGTATGTCTTCCTCCGAGGAGTAATTTTGGAAATAAGCAGGATGAAAATCCTACAAATTATGTTTAAGAAGAGAAGAAGAAGATTTTCTTGGGTATCTCGTGTTCAGTCATTCTTTGTACATGTCCTGTCCATCTCAATCTTGAAAAAGCATACGGATATAAGTATAAATTATTCCAAGTTTTGCAAATGGTGAGGCAAGCAATTGTGTCTGGTGGCTAATCTGAACTTGGCAACTGCTTCCTTCCTTTTGCAGTTAGCTCTTGAATTGTAAAGGTCGTCTATATTATTGCATTTATTATCTTTTGCCATGGTTTAAGCTGTGTTGATGAAAGTTTACACCAAATGGAATCATCAGTGACTGGAAATAATTGTGCAGCAAATAAACAGTAAAACAGAATTAAATATTAGAGCAAGTTGTATGTTAAGTGTCACTGAAAGTTTATGTGAACCAAATAAAGTTATTGTGAATTTTACATGAACATCTGTCATATTTATTACAAGAAAACAATGTGAGAATGACTCCCCGGTAGCATGCCACAATATTGAATTCCTGTTTTATTCTCACAATACCGATGGACATAGAATTTTCACATCATAACAAGAATTCTAAAAAATGGTCTTGGAACAATATGATTCTATACTACATAGATATATAAGTACATTAAATTTTAAAGTCAGTATAAACATCTCAACTCATAATTAATAAAATTATTGAGAATATGTTTCAGAATACTTACATTCTATAATCAGCTCATTCTGGAAAATAATTTTTTCAATAAACTTAAGATGACTATGAAGAAAAAATTTACACCCAAAAAGAAGAAAATGACTATGATATGAAAATTTCAACTGATAAAGCAAAAGCAATGGCATTCTGAGGAAACGATCCAATACATGGTAAAATAATGATTTTTTTTCAATGCTACCTGTTTGTCATTCGACATTTCAGGTATTCTCTCCTGGCATTGACGTATTGTAACCCACTTTTGAGGTTGGGACACCTGAAAGGCGGGGTTACACTGCCCCAGTGATATGATGGGTGATGACGATGGGTAATGATGCACCAGGAGAGGCCTTAAACCTAAACTTAATCTAATGAGGTGAATATGATATTGATGATAATGATGGCCAGATGATGTTTAGGGACCATTTGGGCCTTAAAGTATCCTGACATTTGTCTTACAGGTGAGGAAAAAAACCTCACCCAGGAAACTTGTCCCAAGCAGGGACTGAACCTGGGCCCGCTGCATGACAAGGCAGGATGCTACCTCGAGACCACAGCGGTGGACTGGTAAAATAATGATTGAAAATATGATTTTAGAGCAAGTTAACAACTTCTCCTACCTAGGATGTAACATCTCCTATCAACATGAGTTATCTTAATATAAAACAAATTTTTTTACAAATATCAATATAAATAAAATAATATTTTAGAACCACATTTTGTACAAAAACATTCAAGGCTCAAATTACATATAAAACTCTTGTCCATCCAATGTTTTTGTATGGAAGTGAAATCTGGGTTCTAAAAAAAAAGAAAGACCACCAGATTAAGAGCTGCAGAAATAAGATTCATGGTGCAGCTAACTGCTGGATATACTCTACTTGAACATCAGAGGAATGAAGCTATTTTAAAGGATCTCCACATGCAATCTTTAGAAGAAAATATATCCATCTACAAATACATGTATCCCTAATGTCACCAAGTTGGATCCCTAATGTAGTTCTTCGGCATCATCCACAAGGACGATGATGACCTGGACGTCCACAAAAACGACAGACCTTGTCTAGTTGAGACAGAAACTGGTCAACATTGGCCTATATTCATGAATGGTGTATGATGAGAAATTTAATACAGAAATCAGGAAAAGAGAAGAATAAAATTAAAAATCTACCCAAGAATAAAACTACCAAATCTAGAACTAGATCTGAAAATAAAATACACTGCTCAAAACAATTAGAGGAACACTTGTAATAAATTGAATAAGTAATTGTTTTTTAAAGCTGTGATGCTGAAAGTTGGACAATATGTAAATTGAATTATTAATTTTATCATTGGATACAAATTTTAAATATCCATGGCCTAAATGCAGAGAAATTACCTCAAATAACAAATATAGAAAATTTTTTTTATTTTGGAAGGCTCTGGCCACTTCTAATTGGTAGGCTTCCTGATGTTGCTATAGTGACGAATGTTGAGTATTGCCTTGTTTATTGAAGTCTCTGACAAAATGAGGCATTTAAATGAGTTTGGAGTGTATCATGCTCTACATCTTTTACGACAAGGTCAATCTCTGCGACAAGTGGCTAGAGAGCTTGGGGTTTCTCCTTCCGTGGTGTCCAGGTTACGCAACAGGCACAGAGAGACAGGTCAGTATTGTAGAAGTCGTGGCCAGGGCCGAAAATTTAAAACAAGCCCCCAGGATGACAGATACATTGTTCTTTCTGCTCTTCGACAGCGTACAAAAACTGCAAAAGACCTGCAGAATGACCTTCATATGGCTTCCGGAATCCGGGTTTCTGACCAAACCATAAGGAACAGATTAAGGAAAGAGAATATTCGTCCAAAAAGGCCCGTTAAAAACCACGCTTAACAAATGGGCATAAGGCAGCAAGACGTACGTATGCTTCAGCATGGTGATTGGAACCTGAACCAGTGGGAGTCTGTGCTCTTCTCGGACGAATCCAGGTATCGTCTTACACGTTGTGATGGTCGATTGAGGGTGTGGGGACGGCCAGGAGAAAGATTTTCTGCAGAGGCTCTACAGGAAATTGATAGATTCGGAGGAGGTTCCATAATGGTGTGGGCCGGAGTTATGTACAACAATAGTACGGACCTTGTACTTGTTCCCCAGCGACTGAATGCTGTCCGGTATATCGAGCACGTTCTGGAAGAGCATGTAGTACCTGCTGCCATTGGAGTAGGCCCTGGATTTCTGTTTATGCAGGATAATGCCAGGGCACATTCTGCGGCTGTCGCCAGGGATTTCCTGAGGAGGAATGAAATTGAGGTAATGGAGTGGCCAGCGGTCAGCCCAGACCTCAACCCTATTGAACACTTGTGGGATCTTCTAGACAGGAAGGTCAGGAACCGACATCAAGCTCCACAAACTCTGCAGCAACTTGGAGATGCTCTGAAGGAGGAATGGGAGAATATCCCGCAAGAGGAAATCCAGATTCTTATTGGGAGCATGCCACGAAGGTGCCAAAGTGTCATCGAATGTCGTGGAGGCCATACAGGATACTAACTCTATATAACGAGTGTTTAACTTCGAAAAATAAGCACAAGATTCAATTGCTTACATAGCGGAATTATTTGAAAAGTTAATTGTCAGCGTTATTCATTTGTTTTTACTGACATGAGCAATAAATAAATAAATGAATAACCACAAATAATGTATTTTATTAATTTCATGTTTGTTCCTTTATCCAATGAAAAAATATTTGCATATTTCATAATTGTTTTGAGCAGTGTAAATAAAATAAAAGAGTCAGAATGAGCTGAAGCATTCTGAAACATGTTCTCAAGAATTTTATTAATTATGAGGCGAGATGTTTATACTGACTCTGAAATTTATTAGAATAAACCTCGTAAGTTACTTCCTATTGAAATATAATTTATATACACATGCTTTACATTAGCATTGGATAATCATAAATTAACATAAATATTTTTTTTCAAATGCCCCAGGTTTGTTTTTCGACATTCCTGGTCTCTCTCCTGGCATGGCGTAGGCCTACTTGTAATCCACTTCTGAGGTTGGGGCGCCTGGAAGGCGGGGTTACGTTGCCCCGATGATATGATGGGTGATGATAATGGTGCGCCAGCAGAGTCCCTAATCCTAAGCTTAACCTAAGATGAATATGAATGATGATGATTGCGATGGCCATATGATTTCGGGGACCGTTTGGGCCTTAAAGTTTTCCTGACATTTGTTTTACAGGTGAGGAAAAACTGTCCCGACCGGGGATCGAACCCGGGCCCGCTGCGTGACAAGGCAGCACGCTACCCCGAGACCACAGCGGTGGACATTAACATAAATATTAGGACCAGAAACTTTACTAAAAATGATATATCATTCTTAGGTATAAAAAATTATCAAAAAATAAATTATTAAGTGGAAAAGGTATTATAAAAAGGCAATACATACTTGTGTTCACTTTCCATTTTAGTAGAACCACTTAATAATTTGTCATCTTTCCCATGGTAGTAAAGTGTGCACGGAATGACACTGAAACAATCAGAATAAATAAACAGGATTATATAATCATAAAAAAGAACCAACAAATTTCGGTTTTTTCTCTTTCAAACATGAGTTTCTATTATATTTGAAGAGAAAAATTATATGCTCAGACTGGGGTTTGAACCCAAGATCTTTGGCTTTCCAGGTCAATGCTCTACCATTGAGCTATCTGAGAAACTCCAATTTAAACACAAATTTTTCTCCTATACACTGTTAATTCCAGATTGCCGAATGCTACGAGCATTTACTCAATCATGCAAATGGTGGCTTCTTGTTTAATAAGTCATTTATTGGGAATTTAAACACTACTTTATAAAGCCAGTAGGACTTCTTTTGATGTTTTTATTATTAATTTGACACTTCTCACTGAAGGGTAAATTATATTTGAAGAGAAAAATTATAAGGTCAGACTGGGGTTTAAACCCAGGACCTTTGACTTTCTAGGCCAATGCTCTATCTCAGTCTGAGTGTGTAATTTTTCTCTTCAAATATAATTTATCCTTCAGTGAGAATTGTTAAATTAATAATAAAAACATTGCGAGTTTATATAACTATATTTCAGTCCCCAATTGCACGATGTACTGCCCATCATAATCTATAAGACTTAATTGTTCTTATAACATTTGTTTTCCCGGCTCTATACCACAATGATGAACAATAATACAGAAATATACGTTTCTACTTAAACCAACATTTGTGATAAGGAAAAATAAATTTTAGAAATAATTCTGGTAAAAATAAGATGAAGTGGCACTTCACCTACTTCTGAATAGCAACACCTGATAATAATAAAAATATACAATTGTATTCCAATTGAAGAGATAGCTTGTATCTACTAACAGAATTAATTTAAATGTAATATTACCTGACAACAGAATTGAACTTTGTCCCAATTTCACAGTCACTGAGATGTTGAAGGATTTCCTCACAGCGTACATTGGAATCAACTGAGAAAAATACCTGCAATTTAAATTAATAATATAAAGTATATTTATTTAATAATATTGAATTTATTAAATATGAAAGTGCAAGGATCTCCAGTAGAAACCATCAAAACAACACAATCAAGATATTTTGGATATATGAAAAGGATTATGGAAGACAGATTAACGAAGAAGATTTATGAATGGAACCAACAGGAAGAGGAGAACAGAAGCAATGAAAGGAAAGGGCGTGTAAAAATAAAGAGGAATGGAGATTGGATATAGAAACATGAGCAGGAATATATCAAAGACATTGTAAAACCTGGGAATAAATTAATGTATAATTCATTAATGCTATGATTACAGTGAAAGGTCTGCCCTCGGGCAGAATTACTATGGATGGATATATTGATAAATAAATATAATAATAATAATTATTATTTTTATTTTATTTATTTTTTCCAATGTTCCAGGTTCTTTTCGACATTTCTGGTGTTCTCTCCTGGCTTTGGCCTCTTCTGATGTTGGGGCGCCTAGAAGGCGTAGTTACGTTACCCCGATGATATGATGGATGATAAATGATGATAAAGCGCCAGGAGAGTTCTTAACCTAAATTCCAGACCATGAGCAACCACAGGAATAATTCATTTTAAGAAAAAGTTCCTATGGTTTGACCGGGAATCGAACCCGGGACCTTATGAACAGTAGCCAGAAACGTTGATCAGTAGCCCATGAGGCTGGTTTTATTATTATTATATAACATATATATTATATATGATAAATGTATAAATATTGATAAATATCGCTACATTTTATTGTACCTGATAATACTGTCCATTTTGTCCAGCACACCACACAGCATTCTCAATCTTCAACTTGTTTAATACTTTCTCAAGAACCTGAAAAAATATAACAGTTATCTATTGTTATTTTATATAACAGCACATCTAATAAATTAACGTTAAATAATTTGTCTGATAGAATCTACATTCTATAAGCCTGTATATTACACGTATGAAATAGTATATTACGATGCGAGGTTGGGAAGTGTTTTTTTTACAGAAGCGAGGAAAATGTTTAAAAACCGCGCTATTGCTCGGTTTTTAATTTCCGATATTCTGTAAAACACTTCACAAACGTGCGTTTACATTATTTTTTGCGCGATGGTGTTTTCAAAATAATAAATAATAGTAAAACAATAACAACTTTGTTAGAAATATTTGCGTTCATTATAAACTATTGACTAATGTTAACAGTGTGGGCAATGTTTATTAGTTGAAACTACAGGAGTCCGTGAGACTGATTAGTAATAAAATGGCAGCAAGTATGTATTTATTGTTTTATATTGTTTCAAATGTCCACCGCTGTGGTCTCGAGGTAGCGTGCTGCCTTGTTACGCAGCGGGCCCGGGTTCGATCCCCGGTCGGGGCAGTTTTTCTGGGTGAGGTTTTTCTCGGGGTTTTTCCTCACCTGTAAGACAAATGTCAGGAAAACTTTAAGGCCCAAACGGTCCCCGAAATCATATGACCATCATCACCATTGTCATCATTATCATCCTTCACCGGTGTGGAAAGCAACGGGAAGCTACCACACCTGCATTTCCCTAGTAAAGCTGCAAGCATAGCATGAAAATGCTGCCTTCGGGCAGAATTACTATGGATGGATTGTTTCAAATAAAGTTCAGTTCATTTAAAATGCAGTGATTTGTTTCGCTACATTTTAACAATACCTTTTGGATATTCTTTTGTATATAAAATGTATGTAGTATACATAGAGGGCAGTGGTTTTACTTCCCACACGCGGTTTGTAATATGTAATATTATGGTATCGTTATTTTATTACAGTATAGTTATTTAGATTGGCAACCCCCGAAATGTAGAAAGTTGAACTTTCAAACATGGTCGCCATTGCTGTAATACGACAAAACGCACCAACGCTAAAAAAAAAAAAAAAAAAAAAAAAAAAAAAAAAAAAAAAAAACATAATTAAACACTCGCATGTACTTAGTACTGCAAATAAAAATGTACTCCGAAAGCGCTAAACATGTATTTGCAGTTTACTTTAATTTATTCCCTTACGAAATTAAGAAAATTATAAATTATGAGGTTTCTTTTCATCTACCCATAAATAAGAGATCAGATAATAGTTGGTCTGTTCGCAACTCAAATATGGTCGTCAAACGGCCAACGAATTTTGTTGAAAGCCTCCTTTTTCAGGCTAGAGTTTCTTTTACATTCCGTAAATCTACAACACGGCTTTAGTTCTCTTCCGAAAGAAATCGTACTCAAGATTATTACGGCCTGAAAAATAAATCTACCTCGGCCGAGATTTAACCCTCGAACATAGGAACCAGAGAAGAACACGGTAACCTCTTGTCCGCCATGACCGACAATTATTTATGATACAAGAGATGAAAGTGACATTTTACAGATGAGTTTGAGTTGTTTACAAAATTAATTTGTAAAATGTACAAATTTTGTAAGGTATAGTTTACAAAGTTCGAAATAGGATCGGCCTATTTAGGAATTACGGTCTGTGACTGTTATTCTACCAGTTATATTATATGGATGCGAAACATGGACTCTTACTTTAAGGGAGGAAACGAGGTTACGAATATTTGAGAATAAAGTACTTAGGAATGTTTTTGGACCAATAAAAGATGAACAGACAGGTGAATGGAGAAGACTACATAACAATGAACTACATGGTATTTATAGGAAGCCAGATATAATAACAGTTAAGTCTCGTAGACTGCGATGGGCAGGATATGTGGCACGAGTGGGGAATGAAAGACGTGTATGGAAGCTTCTTGTAGAAAAAACAGAGGAAAAATGCCCAGTTGGTAGACCAAGATTGAGGTGGGAGAATAACATTAACTATGATTTGAGGGAAGTAGATTATACAGGGAATGATTGGAAAACATTAGCTCAGGATAGGGATGTATGGAGAGCTTATATCCGCGCAGCCATGAACCTACGGGTTCGATAGTGCCAGTGAGTTAGTTTAGACATTAAAATATAAAATTATGGAATATTCACCTGAAAGGTCCCTCTCATCAACTTAATTAATTACTTAACTGTAGCGCTTTCGAGACGTGTCCCATCCTGCCGATGATGGGATGTCCCAAAAGTGCTACAGTTTAATAATTAATTAAGTTGAGGAGACGGACCTTTCAGGTGAATATTCCATAATTTTATATTTTAATTTTGAATAATACCTCAACGGAACACATCATGAATCTTATAAAAGTTCAGATATCAAGGAAAGGGACTAGACGTACTATAACTTGTTCTCTGTTCCAAAATTTATACATTACCAGTCATGTTAGAATAAACAAAAATTTGAAATACTCAGTAAACAAATACAATTAGAACATCCTGCATTAAATAAGTTTTCAGTATAACATTTAAAACACGAGACATTCGGTTTGACTCGTTCTGTAAAGTCAGATCCCCCCCCCCCCGGATGAAAGTCCATTATCCAAAAACTGCATAAACTACAACCTCATAGCCATGAAAATCCAGGTACAATACTTATAATAATGCTAAAGATAATAATAATAATAATAAACCCGGTTTACATAATATATATTTCTTTTGTTATTTAAATCTTATGTATACATTAGAAGTGGAGATTTATCTGAATGTATTCAGTTATGCTGCAAGAAAAACATTGAGGCAGCTTGAACGTTTTTTAAATGTTGGCTTGCAGATAAATCTCCACTTCTAATTATCGGATTTCATTGATTTTTACAGAATACCTTTATCGTTTTATTTCAAAAATAGCATATACCAAATTTCATTGTGAATACTCGAAAATGGTAATCGCTAGAGCTATTTTTTTAATTTTCACTTTCTATATGCCGATTTTAATTCCTAAAAAAATGTTGCCGCTAGAGCGTTTATATATATATATATATATACACACACACACACACACATATATATATATATATATATATATATATATATATATATGTGTGTGTGTGTGTGTGTGTGTGTGTGTGTGTGTGTGTATAAATGAATGTGTGTTTGTTTGTTCGAACTTTATGCGCGGCCATATCGTTGATCCGATTGTGATGGGGCTTTTTGCAAAATGTTCAAGAGGTTCCCGGGATGAACATAGGCTGTAAGATAATTGTAATACTTAACCCCTTCACCCCAAAAATCACCCTTTGTAGTGAAAAACGTGAAATAAAGCCCCTATTTTGACCCTTAAATGGCTTATGTTGCCTAAACCATAACAAATACATCAAATTAATGTACACAGAATTGAATATCTCAAAAAAACTGTACAAAATAGTCCGCGACAGCATATGTTTATCTTTTACGGATAACTCACAATAACAATTTTTGTCTTTCGTTGATGCCAAGAAGATCGGGATAAATAGATTCCTGGGCAAGCGTGCTCTGTCATACCGTTCATCCGATTGTGATGGAGCTTTTTGCAAAATGTTCAGGATTTTCCCGGGAAGGTTATAGGCTATAAGATAGTTTTAATGCTCAAGCCCTTCACCCTTAAACATATTTATGTACAGAAAACGTGAAAAAAATCGCTGTTTGTACGCTTAAATGGCTTACGCTGCCTAAACCATAACACAACCAAATTAATGTACACAGAATTGTTGAATATCTCAAAACTCTATAAAAATGTCCGGATAACTCACAATAACCATTTTTGTCTTTCATTGATGCCAAGAAGATCGGTAATAAGTAGATTCTCGGGCAAGCGTAGCAGCGTACGGAGGATATTCTTTTATAACGAATTTTGTGTTTCAGCTCATTTATGCCAAGTACATCGGGATACATAGATTCCCGGGCAACACCGGGTAATCAGCACGTTGTATATAAAAATAATTTCGATATGGCTTTACTTATAGTGATTGCTTGAATATTAAATTCTGGAAGATGAAATTTTATTTACTATTTGGACTGTGTGAAAGTTAATTTGGAAATATAATTAATTAGTGTATTGTTTTAGCTGCAATAACGAAGAGAGCAAATTTATAATTATTTTTTCCTTTTACTTATTCAACTAGACGTAAAAACACATTATTATTTATTAGGTGTAACAGCGCACGCCGGGTATTAGCTAGTGTATATATAAGTGGTGTAAGCTAATTTTTACAAAAATGAGTAAAGTGCACGGTTGTAAAGAAGAAACTCCACAGTGTATTTCAGATACATTAATATTTTTAATACCATCACTTAGGATAATAAATATTTCCATCGTCATCAATATTAAGGTAACTTCATTCTTTGTACACTGACAAATAAAACACTGTTTTTTTTTCTCAAAATGAATAAAAAATTACTTACGCCACATACCCCTTTATATATTCCATAGTAATTCTGCCCGAGGGCAGGTCTTTCACTGCGCTTTGCAGCTTTACTAGGGAATTATAGGTGTGGTAGCTTCCCGTTGCTTTCCACACCGGTGAAGGATGATGATGATTATGGCCGGATGATTTTTGGGGACCGTTGGACCCTAAGTTTCCTGACATTTGTCTTACAGGTAAGAAAAAACCCGAGAAAACCCTCATTCAGGAGCCTGTTCCGACCGAGAATAGAACCCGGGCCCGCTGCGTGATATGGCAGCACGCTACCTCAAGACCATATATATATATATATATATATATATATATATATATATATATATATATGTACGTATATATACATACTTCTTGAACTTGCCAAAAAATATAATAAAAATAGAATTTTTAGTTTTATAAACGTATCGCGAAATAACAAATCACTGGCTTACCTATCTTGGACCTATTTGCCAATTGTTATTGTTCAGTGTTACTCAAAGATTCATATACTGTTATTTGCGCTAGAATAGTAGATATGTTAATTATGTTGATGTCCCAAAGAAACAGACCAAATATGAAATAAAAACACAGTAATGCCTGTAACCTTGCGTGATGTGGGAATGGACTGTTTCATGATTCATTGAAAATATATTGACGTCAGTAGGTAACTGAACTGCTTCCCTTTCTAATATTACATAATGGTATTCACATCCATTGAGTAATTTGTAATTAAATTAAATGAATTAATAGCTACACAAAATTGTATGTCCATTAAATTATAAACTTCATAATGTATCAACATCGAATTCTGCCACCAGTAGAACTTTCTCTTTGATGCTCTTGTCGCACCAACTTCCGATTCCGGAACTTGAAAAAATTACAACTACAAAGAACCAGGAAGGAATGTTTGAAGTGGCTGCTGTCACTAAAAATATCTAAACTCCATGGTGTCACAGGCTTTGAAGATCTCTGGTATACCAGAGCTTCATTTTACTGAATTCTGAAGAAATATTGGTCTTGAGGTTGTTCTCGTTACAAGAATGTTTATTGTTTTGCACGTCTTCATCGATTCTACTTGATAGATACCGAAAATGATCATGACCTCATTAGAATAGGTCTAATGTCCCGCTTTGTAGCCGAGCGATTTCAGGCCTTGGTGCAAAGTTGGTTAGAGTTTCCATGGGAGAACAAATTTTCTCATGCTTTTTCAGCCAGTATGGGACCAATGCCCACCCAGCATCGTGAGAAATTTGGGTAGCTACAATAAGTAGTGGCTCCACATTGAGAGCACTATATATAACGGCTGGGGAACTCAACATGCAGATCACATGTTACCTTACACTGGTTGGATGATCGTCTACCTCTGTGACTAACACTCGTGGATGTGAGACCAGCATCCGGATGTTAGGCCAAGGGATTTCTAAATTTGTTGCGGCATGCAGGTGTGTGGGTGTCAGAATTCTAGCTGGCGTCATTTTTTTTTTCTGCATCAAACTCGGGATAAAGCAGTCAGTTATAAGTAAGCTAGAATTGTTTAACAGGTAAAATCGGACCATTAGGAAGGAGGGTTCACCAGAAATGAAATTTTACTAATAGCTGTAACGACAGCTATTTTTGATTTTTCGCTACGAAATTCGTGGGCCATTGAAATAAAATGAGAAAGACATTCTCAAAAAAATCAGCAAAATCCGACCATTTGGAGTGGAGAGTTACTAGGAAACTGCAATTTGAAAATCTTTCTAATGGAAGCCATGTTTGTTTTCTCTCAACTGTATATGTACGAATAGAATAATAAATCCAAAGTTATCTCTAATAGAAAAGTTTGGATGGAATGTGATTTTAGCAATATTACTATTTAATCCTAGAGGGATTATTTGATCCTGTTTCGTGTAAAAATAACAAGAGAATTATTAGCCTGCTATTTGCAACAATAATTTAATTGGTAAAATATATAATTCCAATCCATTTCATTAACTTATTTTAACCTCTCACCTTATGTTATTTTTATGTGCCATACGTCACCCGGGCCTTACAGGGGCACGACCAGTCTGGAGAGGGATTTTAACTATGGATCACACAAGGACAGAGAGTCTTACCGAGTGAGTGAAAATGTATGAAAATAATATTTCGGAATTTATCCACAATACAGTAGTTTTCCGTCACCCTGAATAAATTCACCTTCTCCAGTTGTAGCGGTCCTGAACATCCTCATCTGTAAGTCCCAGTTCACTCATACTTCTTTTCACCTGTCTATCCAACATTCTTTGGACCTTCCCTTTCTTCTATATTTATTTTCCACTCCCAAGATATTCCTAGGGTTTCTATCAGATGGCATCCTCTTAAGATGTCCCTACCATATTAAATGTCTCTCTTTAATTGTCTATAACACATTTATTTCAATTTTCATAATTTTTTCTAATTTCAACGTTTATATTTGTTTCTATCTTGGACTTCAGCGCTGATCTTCTCCAGTAATCCATCTCTGTTGCTATTAACTTATTGGAATACTACTTACTTACTCACTGGCACTATCGAACCCGTAGGTTCATGGCCGCGCTGACATAAGCTCTCCATACATCCCTATCCTGAGCTAATGTTTTCCAATTATTCCCTGTATAAATATTAATAGAAATAATTTATTTATATACATTTTTTCAATGTTTACACATCTTTCTGTGCCTAAAGTTTTATTTTCCTTCTCCATTCTTGTTCTCATTACAGTTACTTGGTTTCATGCGTTTCGAGGTCTCTCTTTCTTCTTCCAGGTGAATACTATTCCAATATTTTTTTGGTTAACTTTTCTTCTTGCATTCGTCGTACATGCCCATACCAATTTAACTGCTTATATCTTATATAATCCACTATTTAACATTCATTTTTTCTCGTATGGCTTTATTTATTTTTCCAGTTTTGAACATATTATAATAATAAATATTAATTTATTTTACGTGGTGGAGTTAAGGTGGCACGATATAATCATCCACTTCACCAGAGTTAATTTATATACATTCCGTAAACCAGCAAAATTGGGCCATAAATTCGACTCGATGGGGAAATCGCTGATTTAACGCAGTATCTTTCATGATGGACTTTTATTAAATAAGTTTTACAATGCAATAATGATTTGTTCATAGACATTAAAATTCCGGCACTTCTTCAAAATTTCCTTCATCTGTTTTATGAGGAGCTTGTTTTTAAAAGTATCTTGTCCATTTTCATACATTTCTAGAAGTAATGTAAGATCGCTACTTTAGTAAACTTGAGTCAGTTTGTTTACAATAACAATTTTAACGCAAGTTTATAGTGATTTGAAGGATGTTCTGAAGCCATATTGTAACATTTGTACATATATGTAATCTAATTGCTACAATATGAGTTAGAGACTTTTGAGGATATAAGTTCGTATGTCCACCCCATATATTCCTACATGTGACCATATATTTAGTTTTACTGACTATTTAACTCATGCCCCAAATGGGACTCAGTGGCCAGTAACATTTCAATTTTTTTTTAATTATGACCAATTACAGTCGTGTTTCACCTCGAATTTATCAAACAAGTTTATCATATTAAAGAAAGCTCCTCCTTTTTAATTAACATTCTGAATAGGTAATACATTATTTTGCAGTGACTAAGAAATACGACTACCAGATCAAATATATAGTGCACGAATGTCAGCTGATAGTGCTTGCGGGAGATAATATAAAAACATTTGTAGCAATTGATTATACAAAAAAAAAAAAAAAAAGAAGCCACTGTTTGCATTTTCTTAAACGAATTATTTCCCAGGAAATAATGTTGCAGAAAAAATATAATTGACATATTTACATCAAAGGACATCAGAAATTAATTAATACCTATTATGTTGGTTATATTTCTCCACTAGGGTGCATTCTTACAATATTTGCGATCCTTTGGCAATAAATAATGTAATCTGGTTGCAGTGATGAACAAGCGTAACAATAGTTTTTTCTTTTGTTTTGAAACATAGCTTCTCATTTGTTTTCAAACATCGCCGTTTACATTAAATAAATAAATATTTTAAAATAACTATATTTAAATAATGATTTGTGAGTAAACAGCTTAATTTTATTCGTTAAATAGTCCCAACAAATGTCACTCTTGATTTTCAAATTCTCTTGATAAATCCATTCCTCACTTCGTGAGTCGTGAAATTATCGATTATTTGGAAATCACTCGTGGCATTACTTATGATAAGTATAAAATGTACACGATAGAAATGAGTAGGCCTATTTGTCACAAATTTATGGAATTTTCAGTGGTCAAAATGGTGAAAATAAATTTCAAAATCACAACCGGAAATATTATGTCTATATAGACTATCTAAGCAGGCATTTTCCATTTGTGACGCATTAGGCCTACTCTTCGCTCAATTCTGGAAGTGCTATTATGCCAAGGTGACCAGATTTTAACATTGGTTAAGCGGGACACCATTGACCGTAGGGGGGAGGGGTTCTTGGTTAAAAATTTTGTCTATATGGAGCAACAAAATTTTTTAAAGACTGCAAAAGTAGTATTGTAATATCTTTATTATAATTTCAACATAAATACAATTTAGAAATATAATAGGTACATTAAAAAATATGTAGAGTACCGGTATTATTTTATTCTTTGGCATATTTCTCATTTGAGTGATTTTTTTAGTAGATTGCTGTCGTTCTTTAAATGTTATGAATTTTTTTCACAAAAATGTGTTAAATTATATTTCACTCATAAAATTCCTTTCAAAGCCTCAACACTCAATTGTGATTTTTCTGATGTCCACACTTTAACTACCAAACAATGGTGGTCGAATTCTAACAACTGATCAACAATGTAAACTTTGATAAGCAGTTCTCGATAATCGGTTCTCAACAGTTATTTATTATTAAAGTTTAACATTATAAAATTAACAACAATAAAATAAAACTCATATCAAGGGGCGAAATAACCACATGGCCGCCGAAAACTTGTATTCCCTTTCCATTCTCCCGTCGTTCCCTAGCTTGTTGTGCATTCTTTCCAAAAATCGGGAATTTTTTAAAACGCCGCGGGATGCGGGACAAATAGTTAAAAATCGGGACGTCTGGTCACCTTATATTATGCATTATAGAGACACTTATCCCACCTTGTCTCAAAAAACTTCAAACTGAAAATATTTAAAATTATTATTCTCCCAGCTATATTATATGGATGCGAAACATGGGGTCTTACTTTAAGGGAAAGAGAAAATATTACGAATATTTGAGAATAAATTTCGTAGGACATTTTTTATCCAAAGAGAGATTAACAGATAAGCGAATGGAGAAGGATACTTAACAGTACGTACATGATCTTTATGGAAAACCAGGGAAAGCGTTCAGTAGGCAGGCCAAGAATGAAGTGGCAGAATAACATTTACCATGATTTGAGGGAAGTAGATTATACAGGGGATGATTGGTAAACATTAGCTCAGGATAGGGATGTATGAAGAGATTATGTCCGCGCGGTCATGAACCTACGGGTTCGATAGTGCCAGTGAGTTAGGTATTTTGTAGAGTATTATCCTTAAAAATGGCTTGAACATACGAATTGAATTTAAAATTAAAATAATTTAATTTAATTAATATTTAAAATATAGTCCCCCATTCGGTTCTCCGGGCGGGGACTACTTCAGGAAACCCATGCCAAAGGCTCAAACACAGGGACATGTTCCTAGGAACATGGAATGTTAGGACTTTATACAATAGCGGGGCACTAGAGATATTAACGCGGGAATTGGATAAATCGCCCTTGGATATAGTCGCTTTACAGGAAGTTAGGTGGCCAGGAGTAGGTAGTCAGGAATCAGGAAGCTTTGCATTATACTATGGGGGTGCAGAAAGACCTGCATTTGGAACAGGTTTTTTAGTCAGAAGGAGGATCCTATCCGCTATTCGAGATATTAAGTTTGTTAGTGATAGGATATCATACATAATTCTAAAGGGTAAACGACATGATTTTATAATTGTAAATGTACATGCCCCCACAGAAGATAAAGATGACAAGATCAAGGATGAGTTCTATGAAGAATTAGAATGCTTATTTTATAGCCTTTCACGATATCATATGAAAATTGTCTTAGGAGATTTAAATGCAAAAGTGGGGCGGGAAGATATATTCAAACCAACAATAGGCAAATTCAGTCTTCATGAAGATAGTAACGACAACGGGGTTAGATTAGTCACATTTGCCACATCAAAGAATCTCATTGTTAAGAGCACAACATTTCAGCATAAGGATATTCATAAATACACCTGGACGTCCCCAGATAGAGAAACTCGGAACCAGATAGATCATGTATTAGTGGATAAACGCTGGCACAGTAGCATCATTGATATTAGATCAGTTAGAGGGACAGACTGCAATTCAGATCATCATCTGGTCAAGGTGAAAATCAGACAACGGCTATCGCTTATGAGAGGAACAAACGCTAAAGATGATTCTGTAAAATATGAATTAAAAAACTTGAAAAATGATGAAATGCGGCAAGTATACCAAATCAAAATTGCTAATAGATTTGAAGTACTGGAATCTTCAGATGACAATGTGGCAAACGAAGAAGAAACTGATATAAATAAAGAATGGGAGGCTATAAGAGATACTATTAAATTGTCAGCATCAGAAAGCATTGGTTGTTTAAAAAAGAGGCAAAACAAGAAATGGTTTGATGAGGAATGTGCCGACATTGTAAAGAAAAGAAAGCTAGCAAAAATGAAATGGTTACACGAGCCAAATGAGGTAAATTTAGAGCAATTGGGTAGTGTTAGACGGGAAACCACCAAGTTACTAAAGAGTAAGAAGAGGGAATATTTGAGAGAGAAGATTAATGATCTTGAAATGAATGCAAAAAATAGGAACATTAGAGAATTATATCAGGGAATTAGTATAGAGAAGAAAGGGTTTCAGGCTAGAACAAACATAATTCGGAATGAAAATGGGGATATGATTGCAGATTCCAAGAGTATATTAAATAGATGGAAAAGTTATTTTAATCAGCTATTAAATGTACATACAGAACAGGACATTGGGGAGGATAAGTTACAGACAGCAGAAATGCTAGTCACAGAGCCAAGTGCATTAGAGGTTGAAATGGCAATTGAAAAATAGAAGGTTTTAAAGCATCAGGTTCAGATGAGATCCCAGCAGAACTGATAAATCAGGGGGAGAAAAATTGATGGACAAGATACGCTGGTTGCTTAGTATGATTTGGGAAAAAGAAGCTCTTCCAGATGAATGGAAGGAATCAATTATCGTACCAATTTATAAGAAAGGAGATAAAACTGATTGCAACAACTATAGGGGCATCTCATTACTTTCAACTTCGTACAAAATTCTAACAAATATATTAGTAAGCAGACTTACTCCCTATATTGATGACATTCTAGGAGATCATCAATGCGCATTTAGAAGAAACAGGTCTACAACAGATCAGATTTTTAGTATAAGACAGATTTTAGAAAAGAAATGGGAATATAATGGTACTGTACATCAACTATATGTAGACTTCAAAAAAGCATATGATTCAATTAAGAGGGAGAAGTTATATAGTATCCTGCTGGAGTTCGGAATTCCTAAAAAGTTAGTTAGACTTATACGAATGTGTCTAAATGGCTCAACGAGTAGGGTGCGTGTAGGCAAACTGTTTTCAGACACTTTTGAAATCCAGAATGGGTTGAAGCAAGGAGATGCACTATCTCCTCTACTATCTAATTTTGTACTAGAGCATGCCATTAAATCTTTAGAGAATGAGGAGGCTTACAACTCAATGGTATTAATAAGCTGTTAGTTTATGCTGATGATGTAGTACTACTGGCCGATAGCGAGGAGATACTAAAGGCCAACACGCACACACTATTGAGTAACACTAAGAAATTAGGACTGGAAGTAAATATCAGTAAAACAAATATATGGTCACACGTAGAAATACATTATATAATGGAAATGGACAGCTAATGACAAATGAGGGAAATTTTGAGGAATTGGCTGAATTCAAATACCTAGGAACAATAATCACAAATAGGAATGAGATGCACAAGAAATTAAACATAGGCTCAATTCTGGAAATGCATGCTATTATGCATTGCAGAGACTTTTGATGTCCCAACTCCTTTCAAAAAACGTTAAGCTGAAAATATATAAAACTATTATTCTACCAGTTATATTATATGGGTGCGAAACATGGACTCTTACTTTAAGGGAGGAAAGGAGATTACGAGTATTTGAGAATAAAGTTCTTAGGAAAATTTTTGGACCAAAGAGAGATGAACAGACAGGTGAATGGAGAAGACTACATAACAATGAACTACATGGTCTTTATAGGAAGCCAGATATAATAAGACAGTTAAGTCCCGTAGACTGCGATGGGCAGGACATGTTGCGCGTATGGGGAATGAAAGACGTGCATGGAAGGTTCTTGTAGGAAAGCCAGAAGGAAAACGGCCAGTTGGTAGACCAAGAATGAGGTGGGAAAACAACATTAACTATGATTTGAGGGAAGTAGATTATACAGGGAATGATTGGAAAGCATTAGCTCAGGATAGGGATGTATGGAGAGCTTATGTCCGTGCGGCCATGAACCTACGGGTTCGATAGTGCCAGTGAGTAAGTAAGTAATAAATTGTCCTTCCAAGCAATTGCACAAACGTACTGCATTCATCAATATTTTTGTACTAACAAAAATAGGCTTTTACTAACGGACAAGTACAAAATACAATTTCAAATGCACGGAATGGTGGACATAATACGATTTGAGTGAACGCTTTAATTCAAGACTAGTTTGATTTACAAGGGAACTAATACGGTAATAAGGGTACGACGCAAAAAAGTGGACATCCTAATTTATAAATAATTTTGGTTTTAAAATTAAGCTTAGGAACGTCGAAGATGAAAACATGAAACAAATTTGCGGACCATCCAGAAACATAGCTGTAAAATAACATTTTATAAAGCACTGTTCTCTATATTACCTGAAGGAAGTGGCTGCCATTGTGGTCGTGACGTCAGATTCGATATTCAGACGTTAGTCCAGGGTGAAAACATGTTTTCTTCAAAAGAGATGAAAAAATAAAATAAATATTTTATTGTAATAAAAGTGCACTGCTGTATTTCCAAATGCTATATTTCCACAATTACGTAGCAAAGAGTTTCAAATTTAATAAAAATCACATCCTCACATAGAGTTTCTTAAGAAAAAATTGTTTAACTCAATCGATTGTCGATAATAATCGATCGATACGTCATCGTACGTATTTCTCGAAAATAAACAACGGCAAATTAGCCCTTACAAAATATTCAATAAATAGATGCCACTTATTTATAATATAATCTTCGAAATTTGTAATATAATTTATTAGAATGCATGTATAACAAATAACTAGAGATAGGAATTTTAGGTTCTGCACCTTAATTTTATTTTGTTACTACAATGCTCAAATTAGCTTGTCTTACAAAGAAAACAGTAAATAAATGTCCCTAAATGTGTTTCAGTTGCACCTTTTTTCAATGCTAGCACTTTCTTGCACCCTTTTATTAATGCAAGCACATTTTGCACCTTTTTTGTCTCTTAGCAGCATTGTATTCCCAAAATAATGTGTATATATTTTTTTTTACATTTTTTCAAATACACTTTCAAGGGTTGGTAACGATGTGTGGTATCAGTCCACATCACATTACTTCCACTTTAGTGCAGTCCCATTAAGCTATTCCTTTTAACTTAGTTCGCACCTTCTTGCACCACAGTTATGCGAAAGCTATTGTTTAAGCAAGGGAGGTTGTTGAGTGCATAAACAAATGCTTCAGTTCAAAATAATATTTGACTTGTGCGGTCTGATATTTTCCTGAGTGACCAGTATACAGTATGCCAAAACCGAATGCTAACTCCTACAAACTATGTGATTTTGTAAAACAGTTTAGTGCATATGGAATTCAGAGTGACAGATCTGTTATGAGGTGCATCCTTTGTGAGATTTCAATAACAATTGATGAAAAACACCACCATAATTGTGTTACGCAGCATATAGGTAATGCAAAACAGGAAAAAAAAAATACTACAAAGCAGTAAATGTGTATTGCGACAACAGTTTATTGGCGAGGCGCCGCCTTCTTCAAGTTTAATAAATAAAAAATATTTTTTTAAATGATACAGTAAAGACATTTGTGGCATGTGGTATTCCTCTTTCCAAACTTAACAACCCTATTATGAAAGCATATTTGGCGAAATATACTGGGGAAGTCTGTCCCAGATGAAAATCATACCTTCAACCTCTATATGAAGAAAAATTAAAACAGATCAGTCAAGTAGAATGTGAAAACCAGTATATTTTACATTAGACGAAACCACTGATAGACAGTTGAGATATTGAACTTTTTTTAGATATGTTCTAAACATTTGAGTTGTTGAATATTATCTGCTTTAACAGTTTTCTGGACTTGTGATTTCAATAACATAATGTTCTGGAACTTGTCTTACTCTGACTTTTTAATATATGACAACATGACTGAATTTTGTGTCGTGAGTTACTTGATGTAATTGGTTTTGGTACTCTTTAATGATAATTCACATGGATAATTTGCACCTTCTATTTTTTAAAAATTGCACCTTTTTCTGCTAAATTATAGCACCTTTTTTGCACCTTTTTCACCAAAATTTTGCACCTAAAATTCCTAGCTCTAATAATAACCTAAAAGCTAACCTAACTTATTTAAATTACTCTAACCTGTGAAAGTAATCAATAGAATGGCATTTAGACAATATTAAATTACTCATATGTAAATAAATTATACTACTATAGCCTATGTGCAAGAAACTAAAAGCTAACCTAACCAATTATGTATAAGAAACTATTACTCAAACCTAGTTTCTTTAGTGATGGTCCGAAGATTTTCTTGTGTTTTCATCTTTGATATTCCTAAGTTTCATTTTAATGCCAAATTTATATCGACAAGGGGATGTTTCGTATAATAAAATAGTGAAATGTGTATTTTGTAATGTTTATAAAATGTTATTTTACTGCTTTGTTTCTGCATTTTTTTTTTGTGTTTTCATGTTTGGAGGCACTAAGCTTCATTTTAAAACCAAAATTATCTCGAAATTCGGATGTCCACTTTTTGCGCCGTAACCCGGTAATAATAATAATAATAATAATAATAATAATAATATCCATCCATCCATAGTAATTCTGCCCGAGGGCAGGTCTTTCACTGCAATCATAGTATTTTCATGCTGTGCTTTGCAGCTTTACTAGGGAATTATAGGTGAGGTAGCTTCCCGTTGCTTTCCACACCAGTGAAAGATGATGTTAATGATAAGGGTGTTGATGATGATGATGGCCGGATGATTTTAGGGGATCGTTGGGCCCTAAGCTTCCTGACATTTATCTTACAGGCGAAGAAAAACCCCGAAAAAACCTGACCCAGGAGCCTGTCCCGACCGGGAATCGAACCCGGGCCCGCTGCGTGACAAGGCATTACGCTATCTCAATACCACAGCGGTGGACAATAATAATTTAATATAAATGCTTTATTTAAGCTGGCAGAGTTAAGGCCTTCTCTTCCACTCAACTAGCGAATATTAAAAGCATACAAAATTACATGCTTACCACCGCTGTGGTCACGCAGCGGGCTCGTGTTGGATTCCCGGTCGGGACAAGCTTTCTAGGCGAGGTTTTTTTTTCGGTGTTTTTCCTCACCTGTAAGACAAATATCTGATAAGTTTGAGACCCAAAAGGTCCCCGAACATAATCTGGCTATCACCATCATCCCCGGGAAGCTACCATACCTATAATTCCCTTGCTTAGCATGAAAATGCTATGATCGCAGTGAAGTACCTGCTCTAGAACAGAACACTATAAATAAAATTTAATTTTAAAATATTGAAATATAGACTAATATTTTGCCCATTGGGCGCTTTACACACTTTAATTTATTAAAATAATTATATACTAAACAAAGCACAATGCAGATGTAGTCTAATGTCAGCTAAGACTAACAAAACATGGACAAAATAAAGTAAAATTAAATAAAAACTTCTTGGATGAATATTTATATGTAGAGAGCCTATACAAAATACTTAATATAATTGTTACGCAGGTAATATTTTCATTGTGTGGATCTTAAGATATCAGTTAATTTGGATTTAAATAATGATACCGATGGCATGACTGGGAAGTGAGTTCCATGCTCTTATATTGTGTAAGATTCAAAGTATAAACATGTAGAGAAGTATCATATAATATACTGATAGAGCTTGTCCAGAATGTCACAAAACTATGGTGTGTAAAACTGAATTTCGTAAAAAAAAAATGAACTTGATACGATTTCAAAAGTACCTCCTCATTATATGATTGGGGTTTTCACTCTTTACTGTCGTTGCACCTTGTAATAAATTAACCAAGCACGGGGAAAATTTATATGTTTAACACATCTTTTCTCTAAGTTTCATTCTGAAAAATTGTCATCCGTTTACAAATATAATATTTAGAGTGGTTTCAAACATATTCTTCATATCCTTCCATAATTACTAGTAATAAATAATATTACATATTCAAAAAATCTTACATATGTTTATATAATTCATGTTCATTCCAGATATGTTCCACGTTTTATGGTTTATAAGTTACTGTTGAAAGGTATAAGCAATCATTTAAGATTTATTTTACTTGCATCAATATTTCATAACTGGATTCGGCATTTTTTAATTAAATTGGAATTCAGTTTCTGGTCTAGGTCCAATGAGTATCTATTATTCACATTTTTAAAACTATGAAGTCTTAAATTGAGCGTTGTCATTAACAAACATTTTTTATTCTAAAAATACAATAGGAAGTAACATTAAGAGGTTTACTTAATAATTAAGTTATTTAGTCTGTATATTCTTATCTCTTATGGTTGTTTTCGTAATTGCTGAATATGGGGCTAACAAGTCTTGAAACATATGAGGCGTTGCGGATATTAAGGGCGAACTCGATTTACTTTCGTATTTAAACTATAGTGGTTCTCCGGGATAATTCGCCTCTAATATCCTCAACTCGTGGTCTCGAGGTAGCGAGCTGTCTTGTCACGGAGCGGGCCCGGGTTCGATCCCCGGTCGGGGCAGTTTTTCTGGGTGAGGTTTTTATCGGGGATTTTCCGCACCTGTAAGACAAATGTCAGGAAAACTGTAAGGCCCAAACGGACCCGAAATCATATGGCCATCATCATCATCATCCTTATTATCATCATCATCCTTCACCGGTGTGGAAAGCAACGGGAAGCTACCACACCTACAATTCCCTAGTAAAGCTGCAAGCATAGCATGAAAATGCTATGATTGCAGTGAAGGACCTGCCTTCGGGCAGAATTACTATGGATGGATGGATGGATGGATCGATCCTCAACGCCTCATATGTTCAATGAAAACAGCCATAAGAGGTAAGAATATACTGACTAAATAACCCAATTATTAAATGTCCATTTGCTTCTTCTTCCTTTCGACGTGTCCCGTCCTCACTTGAACATATCGACTAATCTTCTTCTTCTTCTTCTTCTTCTTCCAACTTTACGATATCCTTTTGGTCTATCTAATATCCATCCATCCGTAGTAATTCTGCCCGAAGGCAGTTCCTTCACTGCAATCATAGCATTTTCATGCTATGCTTGCTACTTTACTAGGGAATTGTAGGTGTGGTAGCTTCCCGTTGCTTTCCACACCGGTGAAGGATGATGATGATAATGATAAGGATGATGATGATGGCCATATGTTTCCTGACATTTGTCTTACAGGTGAGGAAAAACCCGATAAAAACCTCACCCAGAAAAACTGCCCCGACCGGAAATCGAACCCGGGCCCGCTGCGTGACAAGGCAGCACGCTACCTCGAGACCACAGCGGTGGACCTATCTAATATATAAAAATGAATGTTTGTTTGTTTGTTCGTACTTCATGCGCGACCATACCGTTGATCCGATTGTGATGGGCTTTTTGCAAAATGTTCAGGGGATTTCCGGGATGAACATAGGCTATAAGAGAGTTGTGATACTCAACTCCTACACCCTTAAAAATCGCCCTTTGTAGTGGAAAAAGTGAAAAAATTAGCTCTTTGAACGCTTAAATGGCTTACGCTGCCTAAACCATAACATTTACACAAAATTAATGTACACAGAATTGAGTATCTCAATAAGCTCTACAAAAAAGTCCACGACAGCATATGTTTATCTTTTACGGATAACTCAGAATAACGAATTTTGTCTTTCCGCTCAGTTATGCCAAGAAGATCCGGATGAGTAGATTCCCGGACAACACCGGGCAATCAGCACGAGGTATCTAAAAAATATAAATTTATAATTATTTTTCCCTCTACTTATTCAACTAAACATAAAAGCACATTAATTTTCATTTATTTAGGCGTAGCAGCGCAAGCCGGTTATTAGCTAGTATTTTAATAAAAATGTTGGTAGCCATTCTTCTTTCATTCTTGAAAATGTTACCATTTTTTTTTATTTAATTTAAATGGTTTTTATACAATTGGTTTCGAATATCTACATTTCTCTATTTTTGTAACAGTAACTCCAGGGTTAACTAACTCATTGGCACTATCGAATCCGTAGGTTCATAACTGAGCGGACATAAACTGTCCGTACATTCCTATCCTGAGTTAATGTTTTCCAATGATCTTCTGGATAATCTACTTCCTTCAAATCATGGTTAATGTTATTCATCTATTCTTAGCCTACCAACGCAACTGGGAGTTTTCACTCTGGTTTTCCTACAAGAAGTTTCCATGCCCCTATTTCATTGTCCATTCGTGCCACATGTCCTGTCCATCGCGGTCTACGAGACTTAACAGTTATTATTGGTTTCTTATAAAGATCATGTAGCTCTCTGTTATGTAGTCTTCTCCATTCGCCTGTCTGTACATCTCTTTGGCTCAAAAATTTTCCTAAGGACTTTATTCTCAAATATACACGTAATCTTTTCTCCTCCCTTTAGATAAGAGTCCATTTTTCGCATCCACGTAACTGGAAGAATAACAGTTTTATACATTTTCAGTTCAGCGTTTTTTGAGGAAAGTTGGGACGACAAGAATTCCTGTAATGCATAATAGCATCTAGCGGCCGGAATATTCGATTTTTATCATAAGAAAACTCTATCTTGCAATAAACCAAGAATAAACAACAGTTCTGTCCATACATACAGTATTTATGTTCATTTTCATAACAAAACCTTGGACTTGCTAATAGGCTTATTTTGTTGACGGAAACTGTGCAAAAAGAAAATAAAACAGTTACAATCATGTTTTAAGCCTGGATGGAGGTCATTCTTTGAAAAGATGTTTACAATTTACATGCCAAGTTCAATGTCTTTTTACTAACGCTATCGAACCCGGAGGTTCATGGCCGCGCGAATATAATTTTCATACATTCCTATCTTATTCCGAAGGAGCTACAACTTTATTTCGCGAATGTTTTTGAATAGCCTCTACAGTCCAGCATAGCTTTCATCGCCTAAGGGCCGGTTTCACCAACAGAGGTAACTGTGTTACGCCAGTTTAAGCTATACATATACATGGGGAAAACTGGCGTAATACAGTTACCTCTGTTGGTGAAACCGACCCTAAATGATATTCCACCATTGTGATACATCCGGCAATGGTGACCATCTTCACTGTACCTGTATCATGTATTAACCACACTTACGTTTTCTATGAAATGAGACTTTATGGCACCCTCTATAGATGTTTTTTTTAAAGCTAAATGCAGTTACCCTTAATTAAAACAAGGAATGTAATAATATTAGGTGATTAGGATCATAACTTACTGGCACTATGGAACCCATAGGTTCATAACCATGCGGATATTGACATGGATTGAACTCACTCAGAGATCCAAACGGGATAACATAGGAATATTTTCATTTGTAATTAAGCTATTGAAAGCTATGAAAATTGTTCTCATGAAAAAAAATATGTGTTTTAATTTTTTTACAAATCTTCACAGATCCTATGTCGTAGACACTGAAAATGAGCATGACCAAAATTATATATATGAAGGGTTTAGGACAATAACATGATAAGCCACATATTGTTCTTTCTGAGATATATGGAATGTAATGTTTCAAAAAATTATAAATACTAATTGTGCAGTATTGTTGTTAATACATTGTGTGTCTATATGTTTTAACTCATCACTGGTGCACTAACAAAGATTTTATGGATATTTCAATACATTTATTTGCTATCATTGTAATAAATGACATTTCTTAACAGAATGTGGCTTATCATGTTACTGCCCTAAGCCCTTCATATATCTGTATGTTCCTTAATGCTCTAGCTGCCACAATTTTTGTTTGGCTATTTAACTCATGCCCCAAATGGCAGTCAATGACCAATCACATTTCAATGAATTTTGATTTACAACCGATCACAGTCGTTTTTCACCTCGATTTTATCACTTTTATTTTATCGCTTTCATTGTATCAAGTGGCTTCCAGATTGTATATATAGTACACGAATGTAACCAGATTCTGCTTGCGAGGTATAATAGAAGAACATTCGTAGCAATAGATTATACCACAAAAAAACACTGCACTTTCTTAAACGTATCATTTCCCAGGAATTAACGTTGCAGAAAAAATATAATTGACATATTTACATCATAGGACATCAGAAATTAATTAATAACCTGTAATGATGTGTTTCATTTTTTCTCCACTAGGGTGCATTCTTACAATTTTGCGATTCTATTTGGCTATACATATGATCTGGTTGCAGTGATGAACAAACGAAACATAACGTTTCTCATTTGTTTTCAAACATCGCCGTTTACATTAAATATATAAATATCTTAAAATAACTACATTTAAATAATGATTTGTAGGCAAACAGCTTAATTTTATTCCTAAACAAATGCCGCTCTATTTCCCAATTATCTAGATAAATTGGAACTAACTCGTGGCATTCCTTACGATAAAACTTGGCATTTAACAATACATTTAAAAAAGTAAGGTCGAGTTTGTTAACCAGCAAAATTTGATCATTGAGTGTAGTCTACTCGAAACGAAAATTTAAAAATCTCTCTAGCAGTGGCAGTTTTCGAGGTTTCACAACGAAACTCGGTTATATGCTGTTCAAATAAAACGAGGAAGATATTCTAAAAAGCTATCGAAATCCGACCATTGGAAGTGAGGGTTTACCTGAAACTAGACATTAAAAATCGCTCTAGCGGCCGTCTTATTTTGGTTAAATTGGCAATGTATGCTGTAAGATACTAATTTTTCTTAATCTAACCTCTAACTTTATACAGTATGTACGTTTTATATGCCACACGCCACCCGGCCATACAGCGGGACAAATCGAGAGATGGATTTTAAACTGTTGATCAGACACACACTTTTTTTCCCCACAAGGACATGGAGGGACTTCCCGAATCAGTTATCAACTCTTTAGAAGCATCACAACATTAAGGAGAAACATATCATTCTCATACTGAACATGGCGAATATGATCATGATCCAGATGATGTTCGGGGACCCTTTGGGCCTTAAATTTCCTGACATTTGTCTTACAGGCGAATATATAATGGATATTAAATATTCAATAATCTTAATATATAAAAATTACGTGTCACGTTGTTTGTCCGCGATGGAATCCTAAACTACTGAACCGATTTTAATAAAAATGTTGCACACTGTGTGCTGTTTGATCCAACTTGAGACCTACGGTTGTTTATAACTAAATTTATAGTCGCATTATTTTTATTGCAAATTATTTGTTTATTATTTAACAAAGAGTTATAATTATCTGTGAATTCCATACGATTCTAACAGATGACGGTGTAAGGTAATTGGTTTATTATTTAACCAGGTGGCTGTGCTTTTTGTTGCAACCGCGAATTTCAATTGAATTACAAATATTGATTATTTCATAATTTAAGTGTGTTCAGTGTTTATTATATTTTCAATATATCGATAATAATATTAATTCCGTGTGTAAGTATTAGTTTTAAGTAATCTGGCTGAAAGCCAGCAACTTAACTTAAATTTAACTGGACCGAGAAGGGACATTGAACAGTATGGCGAATCATTTCTAGAGACCATGAATGGTAAGATATCAAGTGAATTTCCGCAAATTGGTATAGGCCTATGTGACATAAATCTTACATTTAAGAAGAACGTCAATTTAAAAACATATGATGGTCCTAAGGAACGGAATAACAGAACTGTAAGTAAGTCTGTTAGTTATCATAATATGCCTAATATTACAGAAATAATCTACATACCTCAATTAAATGGAAAACAATATGGCTATAATATATCACAAGATGATATTACTATACAGAGACTTCTTGATGATGATGATGATGATGATCCAAACTGCCAACAAGTTCGTAGAAAAAACGAAGTATAATGAAATCAGCAAACCTCCTCAAAATATTCCATCAATAAATGTATATAATCCTTATGATACACTTATGGATGATACTGAGAATGCAGACAACATAAATTCATCTCAATCAACAAAACCATACGGAAAAATTAACGTAAAAATAGTTAAAGGCGATACGAAGTTCGCCGGGACATCTAGTAGATATATAAGATATAAGCAATTAAAGTACATAAGCACGTACGGCGAATGCAAGAAGAAAGGTTACCCAGGAAAACATTGGAATGGTGTCCACCTTGAAGAAGAAAGAATGGAAGATTGGGACGAGTGGAAAAGAAAGATAAAAATTTAGGCACAGTAAATGTGTAAACATTCAAAATCTGTATATAAATATAAAGGAAGGAAAAAGAAAAAGAGCTTAAAACTCATAGATGCAAGAAAAAAAAACAACTGGAATGAGAACAAGACTGGAGGACATGGGGTGGATGGATAGGGACGAGTGAAGGAGGAAAATAAAACTTTAGGCACAGAAAGATGTGTAAACATTAGATATGTATGTGTGTGTGTGTGTAAAATTCTTCTGTACACGTGTTTGTCACTGAACTACTCCTGCACATCTGTACCGAATTAGATGGAATTTTGTGTGTGTCTGATTGGGTCCCTCGAAGGTTTAGATTCACAATTGGACCATCTAAAACCATTAGGTGTAGGAGTTCACCTGAAGTGAAAATTTAAAAATCGCTCTAGCGGTCACATTTTTCTATGTTTCACAACGAAACTCAACATATCCTATTGAAATAAACTGAGGTAGGTGTTATAAAAAAAAAAAAGAGCGAAATCCGACAATTAGAAGTGAAGATTTATTTGAAATCCAAAATTATAAACTGTCTAAACGACTTGGCCGATTTTTATGAAATTTTTTGTGTGTGTTTGAATGGATGTCTGGATGGTTTATATTCACAATTAGACCCGGTAGTTGGCGCTACGATCGAGTTATAGGATTTTTATGTCAGATGTGTAGTAATCTGCATTACCGACATAATACGCGCGATAACATTGTACGTCATCATGCACGCTTCTTGAACTACAACAGATGGCAGTGAGGAGTTTTCTTGCGAACTTATTTAATAACATATAATTATCTCTTAATTAGTGAATTTTGTGATAAAATAGTAAATCTTATAGTTTTATCAACAGGCCATGACACGAGATTTGAACGTTCGGGCAGGACAACGTATGCCGGGTCCCCTATATATATATATATATATATATATATATATATATATATATATATATATATCCCCCTCTCTCTCTCTCTCTCTCTCTCTCTGAATTGAATCTATCCATGTATATGAATTTTCACATGTTCCACGGACGCGAGCTCTACAGTAGGGTGAGGATTTGAAATGTTGGATCATACACTTACTTTTATCACCTACACAAGGGCATAGAGGGTGTTCCAAAATGCGTTCAAGACAATACAAACAATTAAGACAAAACACACCAATCACTCACATGTTCATGCTACCAAGGCGTGACTTTGATGGCCAGATGATGTTCAAGAACCATTTGGGACTTAAAAGTTTCCTAACATTTGTCTTAATAGAAATTACGAAAATGAACCTCACTCAGAAAACTGGTCCCTCCTGTGTGCTGCGTGCCGGGCAACTACGTTAACCCGAAACCACAGTAGTAGACTTCAATATATATAATTCATTATATACTTAATTACTTTTTTGTGCAAGGGACATTGCGTAGCCCATTGTTGAGCCATAGCCTCTCCTTTGTAAGGAGTTGCTAAACCAAGTTAAATTTTAGTTACCTTATTTGATCATAGATGTCATGAATGACATGCAGTCAACACACCGACTCAATGAGACATCTAACAGACAACTAAGGAATTACTAGGACGTTGATGTCGGTAAATTTTGCTTAGAGGCCTTTTTATTCAGGCTTAAGGATCTTTTACGAGACCAACTTAAAATTGCTATAGTCACCCCATATGTTATTATGACAATCACAAGTTTAGAGCATAAACCGACTTAAGTAACTAGTAGGTCTGGTTCCAATACTCGTCCCTGGTTCCAGAATGTGATGGAATTTCAAAGCATAAAAGATCTGAGTACAGGTTTCGACCGCACAAACTTATGCCGTTTTTCCAATATTGAAGTCTTAAACTTAAAAAGAAAACTAATAATCTAGTTAGAGTAAGTATTTACTTTTAAGTTTAAGATTTAAATATCGGATAAAACGGTATAAGGTTGTATGATGTCTTCTAGTAAATTACCTGGGTTCCCTTGGAAATGGGTCCCGTGTTGCTGCAGATTTGGGGCACGGAAAAGAACCTCAAGATTTAAAGAAACTGATCCGTATTTGTCGACTCTTTCACGTCCAAATTTGAATTACTATCCTAATGACATTAGCTGTTAAAACGTCAATAAATAATAGCACAAGCAATGGAAAAATAAAGAATGCGACGAAAATGTATATTTGGTGGCAAAAATGTATGCAGATGGAAGTCATGATGCTGAAATTAATGAGAGTAGCCTATAAATAGAAGCAAATCTCTAATATCAAAATTAAATATCGTTTTATGAGAACAGATTAAGTTCTAAAACAAAAACAAACATTTTTAATACATCAGGGAGTAGTATGACATACGTTGCAGAAACATGGAAATTAAAATCTAGAACAAGTGAATTAAATTATGCAGAAATGGATTTTTGGGAGCGTTCAGCTGAAATTTCTAACTAGTATAACTCTAAGCGCGACGGACGATCATCTAGCCAGCGTAGGGGTGACATGTGGTCAGCATGTCGGGTACCCCAGCCGTTATAGCTGGTCTTCTCAACCTGGTGTCGTTACTTATTGTAGGTACTCAAATGCCTCACGATGCTGGGTGGGCACCGGTCCCATACTGGGCGAAATTCTATGAGACATTTTTTTCCCCCGTGGGGATTCGAACCAGCGCAAGTCCCGTAGCTCTGCGCCAAGGCTTCTTTGCCTTAACCACTCTAGCAAGATAAAATGAGAAACAGTGTAATTAAACGAAATATGAATGATCAAACTTCAATATGTGGATTTAATAAAAAAACAAAACAAAATAGTTATAGTCACGCCAAAAAATGACAGAAGACAGAATACCGAGAACAATACTAGAATGGGTACAACTTGGTAGAAGAAAAGGGCCAAAAAACGTGGATTGATGGTGTTTTGAACTGCATGAGGGGAAAAAGGATTGGACTATGGAGATTGGAATGACAGATGTGAGATATCTTTCTTTGTTAATATTATTACAACTTCTTATTGGGGCACGCCGTAGCGTAGTTGGTTAAGGCAATACACTTCAAACCGGAAAGTTGAGGGTTTGAGGGATCATGATTTTTAAACTGATCCAAACTTTCTGGCTGCACCATGCCTTGTGGTCGACTCACCCTCTAACGGAAATGAGTACCAAACGCTTGTTCTAGGGGTAAAGGCGGCCGTCACGCAAGGCTGACAACCTGTCTAACATCAAGTGACGATTGTTTTAAAAAGTGAGACCCTTAAACTCCTACTACCTATAAATAAAATTAGTAGTGAGTACCGGATACTAGAAAACTACCCTTAACTCACCAGTAAAATAAAAATAAATAAATACCTTTTCCATTGGCAGTTCCGCCTCATGATGAATTTCTCTGGAAGAATCAATTACATCAGTCTTCCCGGTAGCCTCTTCCGAGTAACAAAATTTCTTATCGCTCTTATACTCATTTCCATCAATATCTATCACAACATTAGGAACATCACTTTCAAAATTATTCGAACACGATTGTTTATCAAATTTAGATCCACTATCTACGTTATTTAACGACGCAAGCTTTTCTTGTTGGGATAAGTCTCGCTTTTCTGAGATTACAGAATTTCGATTTATATTGTTTGTTGAATCATTTGTGACATTTTCAGTCGTAGAGGAAACGCTATTTCGTCGATTATTTTCGAGAAGAATGCGTTCCTGAGCAATGGTTGGTACACAAACTACAAACATTAAACCAGCCATCCTAAATAAAACTCAACAAGCAATAGTTCAGACAACTTGAGCGCAACTATAACTGATGGCGAGTGCCTTCTATATTTCTGATGGACTGTCCCCACAAGGTGGCAGCACTCTCATTTTGTTTTAAATTCAAGCACGAAAGTAATAATAATAATGTTTATTTATTTATATACAGATTTTCAATGTTTACACAAGTTTCTGTGCCTAAAGTTTTAATTTTATTCTCTACTCGTCTCTATCCATCCACTCCATGTCCTGCAGTCCTTTGTTCTCATTCCAGTTCTTATTTCGAATTCTTATGCATGAATTTCGAAGTCTTCCTTTCTTTTTTCTTCCAAGTGGACATGATTCGAATGGATTTCTGGGTAACCTTTCTTCTTGCATTCGTCGTACATACCCATATCAATTTAACTGCTTATATCTTATATAATCTTCACTTAAATACCATATTTAATTTTTTTTTTCTTGTGTGACTTTCCTTTTTTAAATTTTGAACAATAATAATGAAAATAACCTTAACTAACAAACTAACTAACTAATTTAGTGGTACTTGGTCATGGCCGCGCGGATATAAGTTCTTCATACATCCCTATCCTGAGCTAATATTTTCCAATCATCACTGTATAATCTCTTTCCCTCAAATCGTGCTTCATATTATTCTCCCACCTCATTCTTGGTCTACCTACTGGGCGTTTTCCCTCTCGTTTTCCTACAAGAATCTTCCACGTCCATCTTTTATATACATCTACTGTTATTTATAAATATAAACTCTAACATAACGAACATTGGGTTAACTGGAAAATCAATAATAATAATAATAATAATAATAATAATAATAATAATAATAATAATATTAATAATAATAATAATAATAATAATAGTAATAATAAATAATAATAATTAATAATAATAATAAATAATAATAATTAATAATAATAATAATAATAATAATAATAATAATGAATAATAGCAATAATTTTAATACTTCCTTACTCACGGGCACTATCGAACCCGTAGGTTCATGGCAGTGCGGACATAAGCTCTCCATACATCCCTATCCTGAGCTAATGCTTTCCAGTCATTCCCTGTATAAACTACTTCCCTCATATCGTAGTTAATGTTATTCTCCCACCTCATTCTTGGTCTACCAACTGGGCGTTTTCCCTCTGGTTTTCCTACAAGAAGCTTCCATGCAAGTATTTCATTCCCCATACGTGCAACATGTCCTGCACATCTCAGTCTACGAGACTTAACTGTTCTTATTATATCTGGCTTCCTATAAAGACCATGTAGTTCATAGTTATGTAGTCTTCTCCATTCACCTGTCTGTTCATCTCTCTTTGGTCCAAAAATTTTCCTAAGTACTTTATTCTCAAATACTTGTAATCTCCTTTCCTCCCTTAAAGTAAGATGCCAAGTTTTGCACCCATATAATATAACTGGTAGAATAATCATCATCATCATCACTCCAGGGATTAGGCAATTGCCCGTTCCGACTTCATAATGCATCAGCCCAACGTCTTCTAGGTCTTCCAACATCACGCCTTCCTCTTGCTTGATAATTTCTTGCTAACAATGGATATCTCTCCTTACTCATTCCATCCATGTGATCAATCCATTTCTGTCTGTAATTCGTGACTTTATCCAATAAAGGCTGTACTTTCAATTCTTCTCTTATATCCTCATTTCTTATTCTATCAAGTCTTGTACATCCTTTTACTGGTCTTAGGAACCGCATCTCTGCCGTCTGTATTCTATCCTTCTGTCTTTTCACTGGAGTCCAAGTTTCACATCCATACAATATTGTGGGAACCGCCATAACATTATACATTTTTATCTTGGTTTCTTTTCTAATTTTATTTTTGAATGTTCTCTGTATTGTTCCACACACCGTCTGAAATTTATAGAATAATAGTTCTATATATTTTCAGTTTAACGTTTTTTGAAATGAGTTGGGACATCAAGAGTCTCTGCAATGCATAATAGCACACATTTCCAGAATTGAGCCTATGTTTAATTTCTTTGTGCATCTCATTCCTATTTGTGATTATTGTTCCTAGGTATTTGAATTCAGCCACTTCCTCAAAATTCCCCTCATTTGTCATTAGCTATTTCCATTATATAATGTGTTTCTACGTGTGACCATATATTTAGTTTTATTGATATTTATTTCCAGTGCTAATTTCTTAGTGTTACTCAATAGTGAGTGCGTGTTGTCCTTTAGTATCTACTCGTTATCGGCCAACAATATTACATCATCAGCATAAACTAACAGCTTATTAAATACCATTGAGTTGCAAGCCTTCCTCGTTCTCTAAAGATGTAATGGCATGCTCTAGTACAAAATTAAAGTAGAGGAGATAGTGCATCTCCTTGCTTCAACCCATTCTGGTTTTCAAAAGTGTCCGAAAACTGTTTGCCTATACGCACCCTACTCTTTGTGCCATTTAGACACATTCGTATAAGTCTAACTTTTTAGGAATTCTGAACTCCAACAGGATACTATATAACTTCTCCCTCTTAATTGAATCATATGCTCTTTGAAGTCTACGTATAGTTGATGTACAGTACCATTATATGCCCATTTATTTTCTAAAATCTGTTTTATACTAAAAATCTGATCTGTTGTAGACCTGTTTCTTCTAAATCCACATTGATGATCTCCTAGAATGTCATCAGTATAGGGAGTAAGTCTGCTGACTAATATATTTGTTAGAATTTTGTACGAAGTTGAAAGTAATGATATGCTCCTGTGTTGTTGCAATCAGTTTTATCTCCTTTCTTATAAATTGGTACGATAATTGATTCTTTCCATTCATCTGGAAGAGCTTCTTTTTCCCAAATCATACTAAGCAACCAGCGTATCTTGTCCATCAATTTTTCTCCCCCTGATGTTACCAGTTCTGCTGGGATCTCATCTGAACCTGATGCTTTATACATCTTCAATTTTTCAATCGCCATTTCAACCTCTAATGCACTTGGTTCTGCGACTAGCATTTCTGCTGTCTGTAAATTATCCTCCTCAATGTCCTGTTCTGTATGTACATTTAATAGCTGATTAAAGTAGCTTTTCCATTTATTTAATATACTCCTGGAATCTGCTATGATATCCCCATTTTCATTCCGAATTATGTTTGTTCTAGCCTGAAACCCTTTCTTCTCTAAACTAATTCCCTGATATAATTCTCTAATGTTCCTATTTTTTGCGTTCATTTCAAGATCATTAATCTTCTCTCTCAAATATTCCCTCTTTTTACTCTTTAGTAACTTGGTGGTTTCCCGTCTAATACTACCCAATTGTTCTAAATTTACCTCATTTGGCTCGTGTAACCATTTCATTTTTGCTGCTTTCTTTTCTTTACAATTTCGGCACATTCCTCATCAAACCATTTCTTGTATTGTCCCTTTTCTAAACAACCGATGCTTTTCTGATGCTGACAATTTAATAGTATCTCTTATAGCCTCCCATTCTTTATTTATATCAGTTTCTTCTTTTCGTTTGCCACATTGTCATCTGAAGAATCCAGTACTTTCAAATCTATTAGCAATTTTTATTTGGTATTCGTGCCGCATTTCATCATTTTTCAAGTTTTTTAATTCAAATTTTACAGAATCATCTTTAGCGTTTGTTCCTCTCATAAGCGATAGCCGTTTTCTGATTTTCACTCTGACCAGATGATGATCAGAATTACAGTCTGTCCCTCTAACTGATTTAACATCGATGATGCTACTGTGCCAGCGTTTATCCACTAATACATGATCTATCTGGTTCCGAGTTTCTCCATCTGGGGACGTCCAGGTGTATTTATGAATATCCTTATGTTGAAATGTTGTGCTCTTAACAATGAGATTCTTCGATGTGGCAAAGGTGACTAATGTAACCCCGTTTTTGTTACTATCTTCATGAAGACTGAATTTGCCTATTGTTGGTTTGAATATATCTTCCCGCCCCACTTTTGCATTGAAATCTCCTAAGACAATTTTCATATGATATCGTGAAAGGCTATCAAATACGCATTCTAATTCTTCATAGAACTCATCCTTGATCTTGTCATCTTTATCTTCTGTGGGGGCATGTACATTTACAATTATAAAATCATGTCGTTTACCCTTTAGAATTATGTATGATATCATATCACTAACAAACTTAATATCTCGGATAGCGGATAGGATCCTCCTTCTGACTAAAAAAACCCGTTCCAAATGCAGGTCTTTCTGCACCCCGTAGTATAATGCAAAGCTTCCTGATTCCTGACTACCTACTCCTGGCCACCTAACTTCCTGTAAAGCGATCCTAAGCGTGTTGAAAATTAAAATTATTTTTCATTTTTCAGTTCGGTATTCTAATAAAGCGTGTTCTTTTAGTTTTTTAAAACTATTATTTATTTTTTATTTTATAGTTTGGTTTTCTAATAAAGCGTGTTGTTTTACTTTTTAAACTATTATTTATTTAGTTCGGCTTTCTAATAAAGCGTGTTGTTTTAGTTTTTTAAACTATTATTTATTTTTTAGTTTTAATATTTTACAGAATAAGATAAAAATGTAAATATCTTTAAATTCGATACTATTGTAGTATGAGCTAAAAGTAATACTCTACTAAAAGAAATCCCCCGGGCCGGATTTGAACCAGCGACCTACGGATTACTAAAATTATGTACCGCTACAGTCCACTGCTCTACCAACCGAGCTCTTACAACGATCAAGTAAGAAGTTGATAAGTCCGCATCCTATTATACCGGTTTTTTTTTATTATTTTGATGTTCTGCTGATTCTGGCCAGGATTTTAGAAACATTTATGAAATTGTTGTATTGCCATTGATCCTTTACCAGATATAATAAGAACAGTTAAGTCTCGTAAACTGCGATAGGCAGGACATGTTGCGCGTATGGGGGAATGAAAGACGTGCATGGAAGCTTCTTGTAGGAAAGCCAGAGGGAAAACGCCCAGTTGGTAGACCAAGAATGAGGTGGGAGAATAACATTAACTATGATTTGAGGGAAGTAGATTATACAGGGAATGATTGGAAAGCATTAGCTCTGGATAGGGATGTATGGAGCTTATGTCCGCGTGGCCATGAACCTACGGATTCGATAGTGCCAGTGAGTAAGTAAGTAAGTATTCCAAATGGACGGTCGCCACTGCAAGAATATATTTTATAGAAGCTGACGTGAGTTTGCAAGAAAAGGCGGAGATTTTTGTTTCAACTTTGTTTTCCTTATTCGCTGACGTAATCAGAGTCATGTGAGTAACGTATGTCGTTTCAATGTTATACAAGATTCAACAAGCAACACCATTGATTTTACAACATTGGAGATTCTACAAAACGCTTTGAATTTATTTCACATTGTTTTATATAGTTTTAAGCTCTTGCTTCCTTCGTCAGTATCAATTTCTGCGACAAAGGTTTTTAATATTATACAAATAATCACACATATACACAAATTTATATATATATATATATACACACACATATGAATATGAAAGTTTTCTTGGGTTTTCCGCGTCTTGGATTCAAGCTTGGCCTCTGGCCACTGATTCCGACGTTTCGGCATGATCCCACATGCCATTATCAAGGAATGATAAGTTCAAGTCACAGATTTAGGTCTTATATAATAAAATGCATAGAGTTTTCGCTGTGACCCATTTCCGAAGATGTACACCCATCCAAGGTTTAGTTCTTATGTTGTTGAATACCTTCAGTTTTCAGTGTGGTCTGTTTCCGAAGCCGTACACCTATCCAAGGTTTAGTTCTTAATGTAGTTAAACATCTTCAGTTTTCAATGTGGTCCGTTTCGGAAGCCGTACACCCATCCAATATATATATACCTATATCTGAATACCTCCAAGAATATAGAAACAATTGGCTAGCCCATATTCAGCGCATGGATCGTCACAGAATACCAAAACAAATTCTTCACTACTTTCCTCGAGGCAGAAGATCTGTGGGTCGACCTTTTCGGAGATGGCGGGAGACCGTAACGGGCCACTGGGCCTAATACTTGAAAGGACGATGATGATATATATATATAGTAAAAGCCCCTTATTCGCGGGGGATGTGTTCCGCGAATACAGAAACCGCGAATATGGAATGGTAATTTGTATGGATATATAGGGGATACGTTCCAAGGTTCCAAAATAAAATAAAAATTATCAAAATAAAATCAATTAATGAGAGAATTTGAACAATTTCCATTAATTACTGGTGTCAGGCTTAGGAAAGGACTTAAAGAAGTTAGTAATTTGTTCCTGTTTTGCCGCTTTTAAAATGTCTTTCATTTCAGATTGATATTCAGCTGTGAATCCAGCGATAGAATTCCTTTTTTCGGATTTCTTGTTGAATCGTACAGTTGATTCATTAATTGAAACAGCGTTATATAGACGCAAATGACTCGCCAACGCGTAAACGGTCAAGCATTTCTGTTTTTTTCTTTTAAGCGGCAACACTATTTTTTTCCACTTCGGAACTAATTTTCTTTCCTTTCACTCGACATTATAAATTGGTAACAAAGCAGAAGAACAGAGACACACGTGTTATTCAATCAAAATTATTGCCACCAATGATAAGTTGAAACAATAAAACGCCGATCGTGGCGAGGGCGGCATTTATAACGGACATAGCGGCACCTGAAATACGACGGCGGTGGTTTTTAACAACGAACTTTAGGCTTGACAATAAGGTTTATTTTACTTTGATATTAATTTGTCCACTTGGTTTGAATCACTCTTTGTAAAAGTCGCTTTGGCATGTGCCTGCAGTAAAAAAATTGTCGTTGCGTTAATAAAGGTTACTAATCCTTTTAATATACCGACTGCATCCGCGAATAAAGAAATTTTTAGCTTCGAATACAGGAATTTTTTAACCCAAGAATAAGGGAACCGCAAATAGGGAATACTATATAATATATTTTAGTCATATGTATTTTTATTTGCAAGAAGTAAAATCAAACATTAGATTTTCACATAAGTTGGATGTTTGAAGGGTGGTTATACAATCTAATAAAATTATACAGATATAAACATGCACTAGTGTTTGCATTTGGTCCTGAGATTCGCAGGTTGAAACCCGCCTTATTGATAATTTGTTGCTATGTGAAATAATAATTGTACTATTTTTTTCTGTACCTTATATTTTTTTCATCAGTTGAGTGGAAAAGAAGGCATGTTGACCTCAATTCTGCAAGTTTGTATAAATAATCAATATTATCATTATTATTATTTGAGAGTGTATGATAGTGTAAATTTAGTTATGCAATTGACAATTTTAATGAATGTAATGTTGGTAGCATCTAGTAAATCCCCTCTCACTATGATAGCAGTTGTGTTGATTTTTTTTCTCAATTTGAGGATAGGTTACTCTATGCTTTCCCATATAGCATTCTTATGACATTGTTGCATCACATATTTTTTTCCATTTTTAATAACATTTTGTAGTATTTTAAACATTTTGGGCTGAACAGCACTTTAGGTTACCTTTGATTTTTGAGTTTATTGTTGTAAATTACAGCTCTTCTTCTATATTTACTAAATTTTTTTAAATATTTTAAACTTTTTCAAACAATTTTTATAACATTATTTGATAATTTTTAAGTATTTATTTAAATACGCAAATCACAACATTATGACACTGTTAGACAATATTGTGATGCTGACTACTATTTTCTCCACAGAGTATATTACTTAGTCTATGATTTTACAATCGCTGGTTTGGGTTTTTGCTGGTTAGAACGACATTAGAAATTAATAAGTAAGTGTTAAAGGTGGGTTGTTGGGTGTGATGTCCCAAGTTGTAGATATGTGATTGTAATAATTTGAATCACTGTAATTCTGCCATGGCACTAATAACTCCCGTCAGGGGAATGAGGAAAAGTTTCTTACACAAACAAATAACGACACTTTATTAACAGTTAAACTAAAAGTTATTTTATTAAAACTCTCACTTCAGTTTAGATGAATCTTGTAGATTAATAATCACAACATTATGACACTGTTAGACAATATTGTGATTCTGACTGCTATTTTCTCCACAGAGTATATTACTTAGTCTATGATTTTTCAATCGCTGGTTTGGGTTTTTGCTGGTTAGAACGACATTAGAAATTAATAAGTAAGTGTTAAAGGTGGGTTGTTGGGTGTGATGTCCCAAGTTGTAGATATGTGATTGTAATAATTTGAATCACTGTAATTCTGCCATGGCACTAATAACTCCCGTCAGGGGAATGAGGAAAAGTTTCTTACACAAACAAATAACGACACTTTATTAACAGTTAAACTAAAAGTTATTTTATTAAAACTCTCACTTCAGTTTAGATGAATCTTGTAGATTAATAATCACAACATTATGACACTGTTAGACAATATTGTGATGCTGACTGCTATTTTCTCCACAGAGTATATTACTTAGTCTATGATTTTTCAATCGTTGGTTTGGGTTTTTGCTGGTTAGAACGACATTAGAAAGTAATAAGTAAGTGTTAAAGGTGGGTTGTTGGGTGTGATGTCCCAAGTTGTAGATATGTGATTGTAATAATTTGAATCACTGTAATTCTGCCATGGCACTAATAACTCCCGTCAGGGGAATGAGGAAAAGTTTCTTACACAAACAAATAACGACACTTTATTAACAGTTAAACTAAAAGTTATTTTATTAAAACTCTCACTTCAGTTTAGATGAATCTTGTAGATTAATAATCACAACATTATGACACTGTTAGACAATATTGTGATTCTGACTGCTATTTTCTCCACAGAGTATATTACTTAGTCTATGATTTTTCAATCGCTGGTTTGGGTTTTTGCTGGTTAGAACGACATTAGAAATTAATAAGTAAGTGTTAAAGGTGGGTTGTTGGGTGTGATGTCCCAAGTTGTAGATATGTGATTGTAATAATTTGAATCACTGTAATTCTGCCATGGCACTAATAACTCCCGTCAGGGGAATGAGGAAAAGTTTCTTACACAAACAAATAACGACACTTTATTAACAGTTAAACTAAAAGTTATTTTATTAAAACTCTCACTTCAGTTTAGATGAATCTTGTAGATTAATAATCACAACATTATGACACTGTTAGACAATATTGTGATTCTGACTGCTATTTTCTCCACAGAGTATATTACTTAGTCTATGATTTTTCAATCGCTGGTTTGGGTTTTTGCTGGTTAGAACGACATTAGAAATTAATAAGTAAGTGTTAAAGGTGGGTTGTTGGGTGTGATGTCCCAAGTTGTAGATATGTGATTGTAATAATTTGAATCACTGTAATTCTGCCACGGCACTAATAACTCCTGTCAGGGGAATGAGGAAAAGTTTCTTACACAAACAAATAACGACACTTTATTAAGAGTTAACTAAAAGTTATTTTATTAAAACTCTCACTTCAGTTTAGATGAATCTTGTAGATTAATAATTCAAAAGACTCTGGCTTAGGTTAATAATTTTCACTTATAGAAGATTACCAATGTATCTAATGGATGACGAATTCTAATGGTCAATCCTTCAAGTATTATACTTTATTTCCACTTATGGACTATTTGTATTCAAGATGGATGAAATTTATATTACTATATGACCTTCCATAACTCCAACACTATTCTTTCAACTAATATCAAGAAAATAAACCACTATTCTCTCATTCCTTGAGGAGCCGTTGCTTAACATGTCTGTTCTCCTTCAAGTATTGTAGCCATCTTCCTATTCTGTTATAACATGAAAGTTCTGATTGGTCCAACTGAAAAGGAAGGAGTACTGCTAGCTGACTCCCATCCAATTCGTCCAATCCCATTTATTTGTTTATAAAAAATATCAATTTGAATATTTAAAGTATTTTACATATATTGAATCAGTTAGAAAAACATCTAACTGTATTAACAGTTTATATTGACCAGTTTGAATTTTTTATATACTTATAAAAAATTTGAATTCTCTAAATCAATCTTATGTCCATTCTTAATAGAAATAAATATAATTATATTTAAATATTAAATAAACAAAACAAAAACCCTTATTATTATTATATGGGGATAAATATCCGGTTTTAGTGTACACCCATTTTTAATGGTAATTTTAATATTATTAATATTTTTCTTTAACATACATTTGGGGATTTATTGTAAAGATAAGTCATTTAAATTTCAGAGCATAAGTTCTGCCATCTAGCGTAAGTTGTATAAACTTTAGTATGATTTCGATAATAATCGATATGTGGCAAGGATGATAATCGATATGTGGTTCAATGATGGGTTATCGCTGGCTCTATAAACTTTGACGCATGCGCACTGTTGTTCTATAGGTCTAGGACTTTAAAAATATATCAGGTAACCTAAAGTGCTGTTTTTCAACATTTTGTAACAATTCTTAACACATATTTCACAATGATTTCTTCTAAGTTTTATAGAATTGCAGTGCACATGCACAAATGCTTTATGAAACTTCCACCAGATGGCAGGACATATCTGTGAAATAGGTGCACCAACATTTGTAATTAATTCCAAAACATATTTTAAGAAATTCACTTAATTTTGTTAGGTTCCGATGGGACAAGTTAGCGTGCACCAAATTAGTTTATAGTTTTTTTTTTTAAATAATGTGCATTAATTAATTTTGTTAGGTTAGTAGGAGAGAAGCTGGTGAACATCCATTTCTTATAAATATATTTGGAAATTTATTGAAAAGGTTGGTCATACTAATTTTGCAGATATGTCCTGTCATCTGACACTGCGATTCTGTAAAACTCATTTGAGTGAGTCACAGAGTATTCGAATTTCTCTATGTGAGTGAGTGACTTAATGTGGAGGTTTTCCATAGGAGCACCCGCTCCACCCTGTTTTGAAATTGTCTTCACTCTTTAAACAATTTATAGCATGTTGGAGCTGTGCTGTAGGAAGAACAAACTCTCGGTGGCCCTGTAACATTGCACATGCCTCAGCTGGAGATTTGTTGAGACGAAAACAGACTTTCAAAGCAGCATAGTGTTCACATCCATTGTAGCCATAGTCACCACTCACAGACAGGAATTGGGAGAGATGACCTTGAAACTTGTACCATGTGTATATGATGCATGAAGCTAACAAATGTTGTTGAGCCAAATTTTTGCATGTTAAGTTGTAACTGTAAAAGTAATAATAATAATTCCACGGCGCGACAGGCCTAGAAGGCCCTTAGCCTACCAGCCGGCTGCTGGCCTCACATCTACATGTGTCAATCACAAAGGTAGGGGTGACATGTGGTCAGCATGTTGAGCACCCCAGCCGTTGTAGCTGGTTTTTTCAACCTGGAACCGCTACTCATTGTAGCTACCCAAATGCCTCATGATGCTGGGTGGGCACCGGTCCCATACTGGCCGAAATACCATGAGAAAATTTCTTCCCCCATGGAGACTCGAACCAGCATAAGTCCTGTAGCTCTGCACCAAGGCTTCCTGCCTTAACCACTCAGTTACGGCGCGGGACCTGTAAAAATAATGATCATTGTTTATTGAACATGTCTCGTATTAATATTATCATTATATTATGGGGATACTAGCAATGATGAGCAATCCCATAATTTTTTAAAAAATGGAAAAACTCACAAATATGATTATTAAATGTTAAAAATTGCCTTAAGAATATACATATTATTTTTGTCAAAAAAAATTCTCAAAATGCATTAAAATTGAATAATAATTTTAAATAAACATAACCTAGAAATGGTTGATGGTATTGAATATCTGGGTTCTCTAATTACCTCAAAAAAGGAATTAAGTGAAGCGGTTCAAGCAAGGATTACAATAGGCAATAGATGCTTCTATGCATTAAAACAAGTTTTTAAGTGAAGAACAATAAGTAGGATAGCAAAAATTAAAACATATAAAACAATATTGAAACCAATAGTTATGTTTGGAAGCAAAACATGGACATTATCTGAAAAAGATAAGTACATGTTAAATACATGGCAAAGAAAAATATTAAGGAAGATATATGGAGCATTACAAAAACAAGGCATATTAAGATTTAGAAAAAAACAGGAATTGAAAGAATTATATAGGGATTCGAGGTAGCATGCTGCCTTGTCATGCAGCGGGCCTGCATTCGATTCCCGGTCGGGACAGGCTCCTGGGTGAGGTTTTTGTTGGGGTTTTTCCTCATCTGTAAGACAAATGTCAGGAAGCCTAGGGCCCAATGGTCCCCGAAAATCATCTGGCCATCATCATCATCCTTATCATTATCATCATCATCCTTCTTCGGTGTGGAAAGCAACAGGAAGCTACCACACTTGTAATTCCCTAGTAAAGCTGCCGGGCATAGCATGAAAATGCTCTGATTGCAGTGAAAGACCTGCCCTTGGGCAGAATTACTATGGATGGATATAGGGATTTAGATCTGATAGGAGATATTAAAAGAAAGAGACTGGAATAGGTAGGACATGTGTTGTGGATGGAGCAAGAAAGAGGTGCAAGAAAGATTTTAGAATGGAAACCAAAAGGAAAATGAAAGGTTGGAAGGTAGAAACAATGATTGTTAGATCAGGTTGAGGAATACTTAAGACAATTGAAGGTTAAAGATGGAGACAGAAAGCTAGGAATAAGGAAGAATGGGCAGATGTTATGAAGGAGGCCAAGGTTCTTAAGAGGACTGTAGAGCCAAAGGAAGAAGAAGAAGAACCTAGAAATGATCATATTAGCATAGCAACATGGCTGCATCCAGTGATAACTCAGCATCGATCTATGCCTAATATAAGATAATATATTACGATGCAAAGTTGGGAAGTGGCATTTACAGAATTGAAGGAAATGTTTAAAAACCGAGCTATCGCTCAGTTTTTAATATCGAAGATCCTGTAAAATACTACACAAACATGTGTTGTACATTATTTTTTGCGCAATGGTGTTTTCAAAATAATAAATAGTAGTAAAATAATAACAGAGGAAATATATGCATTAATTATAAATAATTGAGTAATGTTAACAGTGTGGGCAATGTTTATTAGTTGAAAGTACAGGAGACCATGAGACCATTATTATTGATAAAACGGCCGCAAGTACGTATTTATTGTTTTATATTGTTTCAAATAAATTTCACTTCATTTAAAATGCAGATTTGTTTCGTATAATGTATATTAACACTACCTTTTGGATATTTTTATATATACATTGAACGTAGTATACATAGAGGGAAGTGGTTTTACTTCCTGCACGTGGGTGTAAATGTAATATTACAGTATAGTTATTTTGGTTGGCAATCCAGAAATTAGGAAGTTGAACTTTCAATCATGGTCGCCATTGTTGTAAGTACAACAAAATGCACTATCGTGCAAAAAATAAAAAATCTTCATGCACTTGAGTAGTTTTCTCATATTATTAAAAAAATAAAGATAGCTATAGATGGCTCTAGACAACAGATTGCTTCCTATTATAGGAAGATCTACCCGGATACATCAGTAATGTTAACTAAATGTCAGCTAACCTAACCAAATCTCAATCTAACCCATCCAAATGTACCTAAATGTAAGGAATTTTTTTTTTACAATTTTTAAGTTCAATACTAGTAAAATTTTTTTCAGGCTTGAAAGCAATTGAATGTCCCACCAACTAGTTGCTAGCAAGGAGGTGGTAAGTCCAGCGATGGGGTTGCCATCTTTAAGCATCTGGACCTGCTTCAATACTGCATTTACTCAGTATTAGTTGGAATGGTTACACTGCCATGACTCGGTTCCCAGAACCTCGTTTGTTAAAACAGGTTGCACCATGAGAAGGTGAGGTTGAGTGAAGCGTGGACTATAAGGACGAGAGATGAAAGCAGACTAACAGCTTGTGAGATGAGATTTATGCACCGAACAGCTGGCTACACCAAATGGGATCGAAAGAAAAATGTAGAAATCCTTCAAGAACTTAATGTGTCACCAATACTGGACTACATCTCCAGATATCAGCTAAACTGGAAGGAACATGTCTCAAGAACGGCTAGATCCAGGATCCCCAAGGCAATAATGAACTACTGTCCAAATGGGAAACAGTCACTTGGTCGACCTATGAAAAGATGGCACGAAAACCACTTTCTCAGGCCGTAACAGTTCTTATAGGACTAATACCTGGCAGGATGATGATGATGTCTAGTAAAATTCATATCAAATTCCGTTGAGGTGAAGTCATGTGATGAAAGTTAAAAATTAAATTGTACCTGTTGATAGGTGCTGTCATCCTCAACTTTGTCTAGACACCCATACCAACATAAAATCAGCACATTTAATAGTTTAATCAACAGAATGTTAAAACTACCCTTGAACAAAACAAATTATAACAAAGAACTACAATATCTTAAAAACATGGCGAAAAGCAATGGATTCAACAAACAAATCATTGATAAGCTTATAAAGAAACAAAAAAGAAAAAATGACGCAAACAATATAACAAAACTTTAAAGAGAATCTAATAATAACAAAACATGGGTAACATTAACATACACAGGAAATGAAACCACAAAACTAGCCAGAACTTTGAAGAAGATAAATAAAAACATTAACATAGCTTATAAAACAGGAAACAAATTAAACAACATAATATAGAATGGCATAGAAGAACACAACAAATTCAACAACAAGGGAGTCTACAAACTAACATGTAAAGATTGTATTAAATTTTATATTGGCAGGACAAACAGAAATTTCAATACAAGATATAAAGAACACCTAAACTACTGGCCGATAGCGAGGAGATACTAAAGGCCAACGCGCACACACTATTGAGTAACACTAAGAAATTAGGACTGGAAGTAAATATCAGTAAAACTAAACATATGGTCACACGTAGAAATTCAGTATATAATGGAAATGGACAGCTAATGACAAATGAGGGAAATTTTGAGGAAGTGGCTGAATTCAAATACCTAGGAACAATAATCACAAATAGGAATGAGATGCACAAAGAAATGAAACATAGACTCAATTCTGGAAATGCATGCTATTATGCATTGCAGAGACTTTTGATGTCCCAACTCCTTTCAAAAAACGTTAAGCTGAAGATATATAAAACTATTATTCTACCAGTTATATTATATGGGTGCGAAACATGGACTCTTACTTTAAGGGAGGAAAAGAGATTACGAGTATTTGAGAATAAAGTTCTTAGGAAAATTTTTGGACCAAAGAGAGATGAACAGACAGGTGAATGGAGAAGACTACATAACAATGAACTACATGGTCTTTATAGGAAGCCAGATATAATAAGAAAAGTTAAGTCTCGTAGACTGCGATGGACAGGACATGTTGCGCGTATGGGGAATGAAAGACGTGCATGGAAGCTTCTTGTAGGAAAGCCAGAGGGAAAACGCCCAGTTGGTAGACCAAGAATGAGGTGGGAGAACAACATTAACTATGATTTAAGGGAAGTAGATTATACAGGGAATGATTGGAAAGCATTAGCTCAGGATAGGGATGTATGGAGAGCTTATGTCCGCGCGGTCATGAACCTTCGGGTTCGATAGTGCCAGTGAGTAAGTAAGTAAGTAAGTAAAAGATTTCATACACGTGGGTGATAAATCAAGCTATGCTAAACATCTCATTAACGCAGGTCATCAAATGAACACAATTGAAAATATTCTCACGATAATCCACCAAGAAATCATTCCAGCTAGGATAAATATATTTGAAGACCTTGAAATTATAAAGGAAACAAACAACACCTCACTTCTTAATGAGAACGCATTCCAGTCAAATCCATTATATGAGATTGTAAAAAACAAGTCAGTTGCTGCTACAACAGTTGGAGTATACATCACCATACACAACAACGAGTAGCAGAAACTCAACCTGCAGAAGATGGAAGATAACTTCCGAAAGGGCTCCAGTTAATTTTATATACAATATTTTAACAAAGTGAGGACGGCGGCACCTACCAACAGGTACAATTTAATTTTTAACTTTCATCATATCATTTTTAAGTTATATTTATTACTGCTAGCAGAAACTTCACTGAACAGTTTGCTATAGTGTAAACATAAGCGATAACTATTGATGTGTTTGGCAAATAGTGGTCTGCTTGAAGATATGTATAGCCTCCGAATTAATTATCATTGCTAGTTCAACCACTATTTTATTATTGTTATTTTATAATTATCATTATTATTAATATATTTATATACCAGTAATTATATTATTATTTGAACTATTCACCAGAACCACTATATAAAGTGAACTATTTAGCGACGTCCCATAGTAAATGCCCATAATATGCAACCTAACACATGTTTTGTTGGCAGACATGGGAATCTCACTGGAGCAGTGGAGGGCCAGTATCGGCCACTGGGCGAGAGGGGGTGTAGTTAGTTCAAATGTTAACAGCGCCATCACATCACCCCAGTTCTACTTTCTTCTGGTGCTTCTGGTCCTCCTGGTTGTCGGTGGAGTTGAAATGAACCCTGGTCCTGTCCAGGTGAGTGCAGCACTGTGCTATGTCTTGTGTTTTTAAAATGCTGCTGTTTTAACTTCTCATTCTACACTGTTAAAAGTGTCATTTTACATTAATTCATTAAAAATTATAATTTTACGCCATTAGAAGTGTGTTATTTTATACCCATTTACATTCTTAAAAAGTCTGCAGGTTAATGAACTTAGATTTATCCATAAGCCATAGGAACGAATAATGAAATTTGCCACAAATAAAGCTGATGTTAAAAACAGGGGCTAAATGTGTTTTCAGGGTAGCCAACAAGTGAAATACAGGAAAACGCCTGGAGCTGCTGACATGGCTGGGGAATTATATGAGTGTAAGTTGGCAGCATTGTTGTTCCTTCGATGTATCAACAGTGAACATGAGTTCCACATTGCCAGTAACATGGCAGCTGCAGTGTGCTACGATGATGTGGTGCTAACACTGGGTCAGTGCTCAGCATTCTTACAACTGAAACACAAACAGCAGAAGAACGCCAAAATTTACATTTCACAACTGTTTACTGTTAAAGGTGACTTCAGCCTCATCAGGTGCTGGAAGTCATTCCTCAACATCAAGCAGCGCTGGGCAGCAGAGGAAGACTTACAGCGATGTGGTCAGTTCAACGATTGTTTATTTGTGATGTACACAAATGCTAGCTTGGTTGGTAGTGGTGATAATAATGTTGGCAGCAATGAGATGCTTGACTTGGTGAATACAGGAGGTAAATTAATTCAGTTTACAGAAATGCAGCATCCAGATATTTATCAGTTTTTCAGAGATCTGCCCAGATATAAACAGCTTTTGTCTGAAGCAGTCAGTGCTGACCAACTTGTAGAGTTGCCAGAACTGCTTCAAGTTGTGCAGAAACTGCACAATAAACAAGATAAATGTGTTCCTGAAAAGGAAGTTCTAAACGAGTTGTTGAAAGTCCTAGAGTCTCTAGGAGATCTGTCGAACTATTCAGATTTTCTGTGTCAACTGCGGTTCTGCACAGAGCAGAAACGTCAAGGCGCACTCGATGACTTAATCAAATCCGAAGTCAAGGTTCTCTTCGGAAATGACAAACAGTCTGATAAATTAACTCATGGAGTTGAGGACTGGAGCAGACAACACCATCCTTATCTTCTCACCCCCAATGCCAAATTCTTCCAAGACATCATCAAGACAATTGCTGCCAACATTTCTAAACACATTCCAAAATTGAATATAACATTTTCACAAGATGCATGTCAAGAAATTAGAGAAAAATATCAAGAAGGTAACAGAAAATTGTTAATAAAAAGCAACTGCATCAAAATGAGTGTCATAAAAGTGATGCAAAGTTTTGACAGCAACACTTTGCTGATTGATGTTAGTACTATCCAAGAATGTGTGAGCAAGGTGCTGGCAGTGTGGAAGTATGGGAAGTGCGATATATTGGTAGTGGAGGGTGGAGACATCTCTGGGCTAGAGGACAAACTCAGCACCTTGTCTGACTCAAAGTGTCTGGTAGTGATATCAGACATCCACAAGGCAGAGCAACAGTTTGTCGATACTTTCTGCCTCAGTCAGCTGGAGCCAGATTCACAGCAGCAAGTCCTGGAGTGTCAAGTTGACTTCCAGGGTTACATTGTGAGACTGAATTCACTGGCTGATGAGTCATTCCTGCAGACTGAGCTATCTGCAGAGGTTGTGGAGCAGCTGCACAACACACTGCAGGTAGGACATAAACTGCAGGAACTAGACCCCTGCTACCTGCACCGCACCTTCCAAAGGAGAGATTTATTAAATTATGGGATATTTAAAGAAAAAGGGATCACATTGGCTGTATCAGGAGCTACCGAAGCTTAACTGGCAACTCTAGTACCACCCGGTGAAAAAGTTCAGAAATTTATTCCAGGCAGTTTTAACAAAAATGCAGATTGTAGATTTTGGCTTGTGGAAGCAAAAGCTGAATTCATGGCTCTGAGCAGAACAGTAGAAATAAATATTCACTGGGTAGAAGCTTGTGAAGATGGCTTCTGCTGGAAATGGTCAAAAGGTGACATGAGTTGTATAACAGAGCACCGCAAGAAGGATCCTGCAGTATGTCATGATATTGACAAAATTATAGAATTATGTCACCAAATGGTACTAATTGTTGCTGAACCCGGAATGGGTAAATCAACTGAAATGAGTAACATCGCTCATCTGATAAAAAGGAGGGACGCTTGCACATGGGTTGTGAGGGTTAATTTGAATGACTGGACGTCATTACTCGGCCAGCAGATTCCTGCTCTTGAATTCCTGCAACAAGTTGTAACATTAAGTACAGAGTTTGAGGAACATCTGCTCCAGCACCAATTGGAATCTGTTGGGAATGTTGTTGTTATATTAGATGGCATTGATGAAGTAAGTCATAGTTATTCTCATCAAGTGTTTCGCTTGTTGGAGGAATTGTCTATTATGAAAATAGAAAAAATATTTGTAACATCTCGTCCAGTAATGTTACAACAACTAGAAAACCAACTTTCTACTTTGGCATTTTCTCTTCATCCATTTACTCCTGATGACCAGAAAAGATTTCTGATCAATTTTTGGAACACATTTTCAAAAAGTTCACCAAATTATGACAAATTCGTAAGTTTGCTGTTAGATCGTGTGGCATCATTTGCGAATGACAGTTTGAATGAATTAACAGGAATTCCATTGCAGTCGAGAATGTTGGCAGAGGTGTACCAGGATGATGCTGCTCATTTCTGTTTGACTGGTGAAGCCAGGCTTCCTGCATGCTTTGATATGCTCCAGTTGTATGACCAGTTTGTTTTTAAAAAATGCAAAGTGTATTTTGAAAAATTTGGCATGAATGTGAATGAGAGAAAGTGTATTCCGTTAAAGGATTATCAACACATGTACCAGCAAAGTTTAATGAGTTGTGCCTTGGTCTCATATTTACATGGTGATGACATTACTAATTTAAATCATTCAGAAATTATCTTGATGCAGAACAAACAGTTTATTGATCGGTTTGAACATGTTTGCGACAAAGTTGGAATTGTGGTCAAGTTGGTCAATGAAAAGGCAGTGTTCCTTCATCGGACATTCACTGAGTACTTCGTTGCTCTGTATTTTTCTGAAAACTACCACATGCAGCCAACTGGTGTTAAAAAAATTTATATGAACAAACATTTCAATGTTGTTCAGGAATTTCTGGATAGAATTTTAGCTAAAGGATATGAATTACATACTTCAGTGATTAACAGAAACTTGTCTGAAGTAGTAAATCTACTTTCACAGCCGAGTACTGTTGTGAATCAGAGAGATAGAGTTGGCAGAACTGCCCTGCATCTGGCCATTTTCAATCTAAAAAAATTTGATCTAATAAATGAAGTATTATATAATAATTATAATGGTGTTGAATGTAGAATTCTAGTAACTTTGCTGGAACATGGTGTTGATGTTAACTGTGAGGAAGACAAAGTGTTGCATTATAGGCCATTGCGACTTGCTGAGGAAATTAAAGCTTGGTTTGTTGTTGAGAAGTTGTTAGAAAAACAAGCTGATGACACAGACTTGGTTTGGGTCAGAGGAAATGTACAAAAGCAAGTGACCTGCTGGTATGACATTGTTCAATCTGTAAGTGAATATGTCTATTCTAAGAGTGAAAATGTTCAGTCAGGATGCGGACATGTTCAGTCCTTGAATGGTCATGTTCATCCTGCAAGTGAAGATGTTCAGCCCATGCATGGGCATGTTCATCCTGCTAGTGGAGATGTTCAGCCCTCAAGCAAAGAAGCTGAGTCTGGGAGTAAAAGTGATATGGAATGTTGTGTGAGTAAGTCACTTCAGAATGTAATGATGACAGCATTGAAGGAAGGTTACGTGAATTTAGTGAAATTCATATTGAAGTGTGGAATGAGCGTGCGGCATGAACTTCCGGGTTGGAGAACGATGTTACATGCTGCTGTTGAGTATGGGCATCTGGAATTGGTGCAGTTGCTTGTAGATAAAGGAGCTGATGTTAATAATACATCTAATGTATATAATGCAACTCCACTAATGCTGGCAGCTGAACATGGCTACATGAAAGGAGCGAAGCTCCTTGTTGAACATGGAGCTTCTGTGAATGTAAGAGAGTCACGTGGCCTCACTGCACTGTTTTTCGCAGCTCAGAACCAAAACTATGAGATGGTAAATTTTCTGTCACCACTCACATCCTGTGATGCCACTGACATTAATTCAGTAATTTGTGCAGCTGGTTGTGGTGATATGGAAGCTGCATTAATTCTAGTTCAAAATCAATGTATCAATTCACAAGACAAGTGGGGTAACACTGCGCTATTTTTAGCAGCTTGTCTGGGTAAACATGAAGTGGTGGAGTTTCTACTGGAAGCTGGGGCTGATGTTAATTATTTTAATAAGGATAAGAGAACTCCACTATTGCAAGCAGCTGATCTTGGCCATGTGATGGTAGTAGAGTCCCTTGTTGAACATGGAGCTTCTGTAAATACAAGAAATTCATTTGGCGATACAGCACTGTTATTAGCATGTCAGAATGGTCAACATGAAATAGTGGAGTTTCTCTTGCAACACATGGCTGATGTTGATATGTCTGGTCAGTTTAACCTGACTCCACTAATGAATGCAGCTAGATGTGGCCATGTGAAGGTAACAGAGCTCCTTATTAAATATGGAGCTTCTGTAAAAGCAAGAGATTTATTTGGTTGGACTGCACTGGATTATGCAGTTCATCATCACCATGATGACGAAGTACAGTTGTTGAAACAGCATGGAGCTGATAAATAAACACATTATGTTATTCTATGTAACTGGCCGGTAGTGTAGTTGTTAAGGCAATACGCTACAAGCCGGAAGGTCAGGGGTTGGCTCGGCTTCTAATATAAATGAGTACCTGATGGTTGTTTTGAGGGTAAAGATGGTCATCATGCAGAGCTAACATCTCATGTCTTATTGTCTGGAAAGGTTGGATCCTTAATGTCCTACTACCCCAAGAACCTCCTGAGCCTGTAGTGGGATTTTTATTTAATGTAACCATCAAGGCCCTGCTTGCTTACTCATTTATTTTAATGTGTTGTTCAACTGTTTATGGAGGAAAACTGGCTGTGTTCTATCATGTTGTTTATAGCTGCTTAAACAGGGACTCTCAACTTCATGTTTTCCTATACAACTTTTGATGTTAATATATAACATACCCTAACATAACATAAAATGAAATCTGAAAAGAAAAAAATTTACGTCTAGATTGGTAATTGAACCCAATGCCTCTAGAGACAATGAACCAGAGACATTTGGTTTAAATTCCAATTTAGACATAAAACTTTTCAAATTTGGTTTGTCATTCGGTGAGAAATGAAAAATTTAATATTAAACATTGAATGGCAGACAGTATTTTCTCTCCTCCATCACTTTTATATTTGTCTCATAAATAACATTAATCCTACATTCCTTCAATGAATATAATTACTATAGAGTATATTCTTATTGTTCACCGCTGTGATCTCGAGGTAGCGTGCTGCCTTGTCATGCAGCGGGCCCAGGTTCGATTCCCCGGTTGGGACAGGCTCCTGGGTGAGGTTTTTTTCAGGGTTTTTCCTCACCTGTAAGACAAATGTCAGGAAGCTTAGGGCCCAACAGTCCCTGAAAATCATCCGGCCATCGCCATCATCATTATCATCATCATCCTTCACCGGTGTGGAAAGCAACGGGGAGATACCACACCTATAATTCCCTAGTAAAGCTGCAAAGCATAGCATGAAAATGCTATGATTCCAGTGAAAGACCTGCCCTAGGGCAGAATTACTATGGGTGGAATTATTATTATTATTATTATTATTTATTTTTTTATTGATATTTGAAGAGAAAAAGCATGTAAATTTTGCCTAAATCAGGATTTGAACCCAATATCTCAAATCCTGATCTTGGCTTACATTTTTCTGTTCAGATTTAATTTGTCATTCGGTGAGAAGTGATAAATGTTATATTGAATGTTGGAGAAAAATGTATGCCTGTACTGGGATTTGAACCTGAGATCTCTGGTTTGACACACTAGCACACTACTTTTGTGCTACTCAGGGGTGTATAAAACCAGAGGTCTCAGATTACTTCTGTTTGAATTGTAATGCCTAGGTAGCACTTAAGGTAGTGTGTGCTAGTGCATAAAATCAGAGGTATTGGGTTGAAATCCCAATTCAGGTGTAAATTTTTCTCTTCAAATATTAATTTATCCTTCAGTGTGAGTGATAAATTTGAAATAAAAACATTGGAAACTATTCTCATTGTTTATAATTGAATTGTTTGTTGTAAAAACCTGATAACTGACATGTTTATAAAAACTTGTATTTTTGCAAATTGTTATTATCTGTGTGTGGCCACATGCTTACTCACAGAACATTGATGAATTAGGTGTTGAATGTGCGGTTTATTGTGAAAGCCCCTCTAAACGTATCCATGAATTGTACTATTATAGGAAATATCACTAACGAGGTTTAATTTAAAACTAAATTCTTTACACCTCACCTCAAATCCTGTCTTCTAATTAGACAGTTTCATAACCTTAGTGGTACATCTTCAGTAGTTACACGACTGATGTTCTGTTGTCCAGGAGAACTGCTTCTCACTCCATCTGTTGGTGGACCAATGAACCTCTCAATTAAATCAACTTTCCTCCAAATTTCAAAATTCATTAATTTTTCTTTCTTAGTTTGATAAAACAAATAGAAAATCTTAAGTAGCTTACTGTTTGGGAAAAAAAATCCACATTCTGAAAAAAATTATTATTATTATTTAACAGGCTTTAAAAGTATACGTCTTCCTGTGCCCAATATTTAGTTTTGATTCTCTTCCTCCATTCATCTCTATTCTTCCAGTCACCATCCTGCAGTCCCCTGTTCTTCATCAAATTCATAATTCCCTCTATCCATGTCTTCTTAGATTTTCCTCTGATTTGGAATCCACTGAAACTCCTAACTGGCAATCTATTTTCATTCATCATCTTTACGTGTCCAAACCATTGTAATTGTTTATTTCCCACAAATTGTATAATTGTTTCGTTAAAGTTAATTTTTTCTCGGATAATACTGTTTCTGATCCTATCTAATTTAGACCATCATGCAGATCTTCTTAAAAAATACATTTTTTGTAGATTGCAACTTTAATTTGGCATTTACAGTCTATGTTTCTGCTCATTAAGTCATTGAACTTTATTCTAAAAAAAACTAAGAAAGAAAAATTGATGAATTTCGAAATTCCAGGGAAGTTGATTTGATTGGGAGGTTCATCATTCCACCAACAGATGGAGTAAGAAGCAGTGTTCCTGGACAACAGAACATCAGTCAAAGAACTGAAGATATAACCACTAAGATTATGAAACCGGTCTAATTAGAAAACAGGGTATGAGATGAGGCAGAAATTTTTTTATTTGTGTACAATTTTATCGGCCACAGTGGACTAGTGAATATGCTCCTTGCCTCTGGTCCCAAGGGTTGCGAGTTCAAACCCGGCCGGGGTCGACGGATTTTTAGGATGGAAAAATCCAAGGAGCAAGTCCTCTGGGAGGGACTTTTAGCCGTGGGTCCCGAGTCTGAAGATTTTCAGGCTCGTAAAAATCCTTAAGCCTGAATGAAAAGGACTCTAAGCAAAATTTACCGAACTTTCCCATCCTAGTACTACCTTGGTTTCCTAGATGTCAGTATGAGGCGGAACGCTGACCACGTACCACTCCAAATGACATCTATATGAAAACAAGTGTAACTAAATTAGTATGGTTCAAATTCTTCCCTGTAGGGGGAGAGCGCCTAAATCTCTGTAAAGGGAAAACATAGGCTTACAATACAATACAAATACAATTTTATCACCCACCTCATATTCTTCTTCTTAGACTAATTTTGGCACCATCTTCAGTACCATCGTCAGTATTTCCATGACCATTTTCTTGTCCTGAAGAGCCGTATTTTGCTCCCTCTGTTGGTAGACTGAGAAATCTCGAAATAAAGTTATTTTCCGCAGGAATTTGAAAGCTCATTAACTTCTTCTTTTCGGTTTCTTGAAAGTCAATTTTTTTTTTCAAACAGTGAGTTCTTTTGGGTTTTTCTGTTTGTTTTAATAATTTAGCCTTTCTTTTGATATAATTTTTTCTGATCATCATGCATTGGCTGCCACTTCCCCTTTCTTGACATTCCTGAGATGTTCTTTCACTCTAGTTTTTAAATTTCTTTTTCCTATGTAGACTTTTTCACATTTTCTGCATTTAATCTAATAAATCCCTGATTTGTTTTCTTCTTCTACTTTCTCATTTTTGTTGGATCCAATTAATCTAATGATGCTGAAGTTGTTCTTTGGTGCCAATGTTATGTTGAAATTTTAAAGACATTTTTTAAACATATGGTGCTTCAATGGATGATACGTGAATTTCTTGAATTTTATCTTTTCTTCTTTTTCTTTTAGAAGTGTACTCTGATTAATAAATTTTTGTCTTTTGAACTTGCTTACTTTACTGTGTATCATTCTTTCTTCAAATCCATTATTTAAGCCATGTTGCTTATTTTTAAAAATAATTTTCTGTGTTCATGGGTATGTTCACTAGTCTGTGTGTTAGCTATTCAAAGCTGCTTCTTTGTGAGCTATGTGATTAATACCTGCCACTTTTATATAGTTACCTATATGTGTCTTCTTTCTGTATATTGCAAATTCTATCTTATTTTCTTCATTTCTTCATAAATTTAGATCTAAAAATGGCATTTCTGTATTAATTTTTGTTTCCATAGTGAACTTTATAGTTTGACTTTGAATGTTTAATCACTTCAACATATCATCTGTCTGTTTACGATTGCCTGTAGCAATTATGTTATCCACATATCTGTACCAGAACTTGAAAATTAAATGATGTCCACTAATTATCTTATGTTCAAAATTCCCCATGAATAGATTAGCTAAAAATGGAGACAAGGAGTTCCCCATCAAAAGATCTGAATTTTCTTTTATAGAATATGCCATTGTATGTGGGAAAAATATCATAAGTAATGCCACGAGTGATTTCCAATTTATTTAGAGAATTTGGAAATCAAGAGTGGCATTTGTTATGACTATTTAACGAATAAAATTAAGCTGTGTACTCACAATTCATTATTTAAATATAGTTATTCTAAAATATTTATATATTTAATGTAAAGGCAATGTTTGAAAACAAATGAGAAACGTTATGTTTTGTTTGTTCATCATTGCAATCAGATCATATTTATTGCCAAATAGAATCGCAATATTGTAAGAATGCACCCTAGTGGAGGAAAATGAAACACATCATTACAGGTTATTAATTCATTTCTGATGTCCTATGATGTAAATATGTCAATTATATTTTTCTGCAATGTCAATTCCTGGAAATAATACGTTCAAGAAAGTGCAAACAATGTTTTTTTTTCTCTTTTTGTGGTATAATCAATTGCTATGAATGTTTTTCTATTATATCTCGCAAGCAGAATCTGTTTACATTAATGCACTATATATACAATCTGGAAACCACTTCTTGAAATTAAAGTGATAAAATCGAGGTGAAAAAGATTGTAATTGGTTGTAAATCTAAATTCATTGAAATGTGATTGGTCATTGATTGCCATTTGGGGCATGAGTTAAATAATCAATATATAATTTAGTTAAATTTCCAATATCTTTACTTTTTCAATCTTATTTTTGTAGAGCCAATTTTCTAAAATGTCCATAGTTTTTTCCTTTGGAAAGTTTGGAAACAACAAAACAATATCAAATGAAACTAATCTATCAAATGATTCTGATTGTATTTTTTCCAATTTTTATGCCAATTCATATGAATTTTCTATTGACATGTTTTCAAATCCATGAATTTTTTTTTAAATTCATTACTTAACCATTTCAATAAATGGAACATAGGAGACCCTATGTTGTTAATTATAGGTCTCATTCTCTTCCCTTCTTTATGAATTTAAGGAAATCCTTAGATGTTGGGAATTTTTGGATTTAAAACCTTCAAATTAAATGTATCTTTTTTGGTTAAAATTTGTTTAATGTTCTTCAGAGTGTTTAGATTAATTAGATCCAACAAAATATGTGAAAATAGAAGAAGGAAACAAATCAGGGATTTATCATAAGTAATGCCAAGAGTGATTTCCAATTTATCTAGAGAATTTGGAAATCAAGAGTGGCATTTATTAGGACTGTTTAACGAATAAAATTAAGCTGTTTACTCACAAATCATTATTTAAATATGGTTATTTTAAAATATTTATATATTGAATGTAAACGCTGTTGTTTGAAAACAAATGAGAAACGTTTGTTATTATATTATTTTTTGTCTGGACATCTTAGCTCAATAAAAAATAATATAATTAAAATAACCTCAAAATATAACTTCCTAAAATTAAATATTATTAACATTTGTTATGTTTCATTTGTTGATCCACTGCAACCAGATCATATTATTTATTGCTAAATAAATATTGTAAAAATGCATCCTAGTGGAGAAAAAATGAAACACATCAAAGTGTATATTATAACCAACATTATAGGTTATTAATTAATTTCTGATGTCCTATGATGTAAATATGTGATTTATATTTTTCTGGAATGTTAATACCTTGGAAATAATATGTTTAAGAAAGTGCAAACAGTGGTTTCTTTTTATTGTGGTATTATCAAATGCTACAATTTTTTTTTCTATTATATCTCACAAGTGGTACGTGCTTATATTCTTGCACTATATATATATATATATATATATATATATATATATATATATATATATATACACACAATCTGGGAGCCACATACATTTTAGGATTCTTAGATAGATAGATCATCGGTTGATTAATATCTTTGACATTCTCCGATTCCCAATAGCCAATTTTGTCGGTCCATCTAATCTCTGGTTGCAGATGATTCTCCTTCATGTATAAATATATTCTCTGAATCCAGGAGGTTTTAGGTCTTCCTCTGCCTCGTCTTCCCTCAGGTTTCCATTCCAAAACAGATTTTGGTAGCCAATCCTCTTCCATTTGCTGGACATGTCCATACCATCTTAATTGCTGAGTTTTAATATAATCTAAAATAGTGTCTTCATTCTCTCCTTTATAACTGAGTTCCTAATTTTTTCTCTCCTTGAAATTCTTGCTGCCCTTAGTATTCTTACATCTTAATATATAAATTGCTATATTCAACATATTTCTGAGAGAGTCAGTCACTGCAAAGTAATGCTCTGACCTATTCAGAATATTAAAAAGGAGGAGCTTTCTTTAATATGATAAACTTAATTTGATAAATATCGAGGTGAAAAACAAAATTCATTGAAACGTGATTGGTCATTGTCTCCCATTTGGGGCATGAGTTAAATAAAAATGTGGGGAATGTGAGAAAGTCTACATGGGAAAAACAAAGAGAAATTTGAAAACTAGATTGAAAGAACATCTCAGGAATGTCAAGAAAGGGGAAGTGGAAAAGTCTGCTGTGGTAGCCCATGCATAGTCAGAAAAAGATCTTATCGAAAGAAAGGCTAAATTATTAAAACAAATAGAAAAACCCAAAGAACTGACTGTTTGGGGAAAAAATCTACATTAAAAAAAAAAGAAAAGGAGAAATTAATGAACTTTGAAATACCTACAGAAAAATTACATGATTTCGAGGTTCTTCAGTCTACCAACAGAACAAGCAAAAGAGGTTCTTCAGGATGACAAAACAACAGTCATGGTGCCAAAACTAGTCTAAATAAGCATTTGAGAATAAAATTCTTAGAAAAATTTTTGGACCAAAGAGAGACGAATGGAGAAGAGTACATAACAGTGAGCTACATGATCTCTATGAGAAATCAGATATAATAAGAAGAGTTAAGTCTGTTATACTGCGATGGGCTGGACATATGGCACGTATGGGGAATGAATGAGGGGCATGGAAACCAGAGGAAAAGCACCCGGTAGGTAGGTCAAGAATAAGGTGAGAGAACAACATTAACTGTGAATTGAGATAAGTAAATTGTACAGGGGATGATTAGAAAATATTACCTCAGGATATTGATTATGGACAGCTTATGTAAGTGCGGCCATGAACTTACAGCCAGTGAATTAGTTGAGTTATTTATGACGCGTAACATTTATCTCAGTGCTCGAGTGTAAACATGAGATCTAGGGTTCGATCCTCTATCTTTCCTGTTTGCACTTGTTGATCCTTTTTAAAGACATTCATAGTTGGTTATGTGGAATTGTTTATTGCCCAACATCTGAGGACTATTTCGAGGCTGGACTTGTCCAAATAAATCTCATATTTTGGGGTGGAACAAACAAAAATAGACGAGAATAAATAAATAACCAAAAAGACTGTGATACTAATGATATCATTCTCAGGGTTTATGGCTAGTCAGGATTTTTATGTAATAAAATATAAGATTGCAATACACATAGTAGGCTATATATTTTGTGTGTGTGAAACTAAAATAAAAGACAATCAGAGTCTAACTTCTTGTTATACTGTGTTGCAATCTTATTTTTTAGTACATAAAAATCCTGACTAGTTTTGACAAAAATAAACAGTGCAGAGGTAACAAAGATAAGTATTAAGTGATCCCACTACAGGAGAGTTAAGGCTCCCACTTTTCTAGACAATCAGCACCTGATGTCAGCCCTGCTTGTACCCCCCAGAACAAGCGTCTAGTACTCATTTCCATTAGAGACTGAGTTGATCAAAGGTCATGGTGCCATCAGAAGGTTTTGGCCAGTTAAAAAATCCTGTGCTCACACTGAGTATCTAGAAGGCTGGGCCTATCTTGGAATGTTCAGGAACAAACTAATTTAAACCTCCTTTGCATGTCATAGTGTAGTTAAAGACTATATGCAATAAGCTGGAAGGTCGAGGGTTTGACTCTAACTGTTGGAGTTTAACTGAAGATGAAGGCAAGTAGCCTTGAAACCAGTATCATGAAAACATGGAACTTTATGAGGTGAGATGTAAAAACATTTTATCCAATTCATTTATAAATTGAAAATTATATTATTGTGTAATTTCCCACTGTAATTTAGATTAAATTCAGGTGATTATGTTAACAACTTTAAAATGGTTAATAGAGAATAAGATCTAATACTGATACTGTATGTTGTATGATCAACATGATGCAGCTAGAGCTATTACTATGATTGAAATTAATTTGAACTGCTCATCAGAACACCCCCCTCGCCTCCTCGCAGAAAAGATCTCCATCTGTCTAACATGGGCAACTTTACACCAGTTGCAAATGCCAGTATGTATTGCTCAGCTATTGTAATCAATGGTAAAAACAAACCTTCAGCTTTAACATGCTGACCATTTTGCAAATTCAGGCTTCCTTCCCATCCAAGCACAAAGTTCTCTCTCTTGATCCCTTGTAATTACATATCTAGATATGTCTCTGTAGCTTGGGAAGCTCATCGATGTTGTGATCCATTTTGTATGATCCAAGGAACACCACATGGATGCGAATTACTTTGTTCAGCTAAAGAAGATAACGGTTGTGCTTAATAAAAGTTTTCATGTTGTTTATGTCTTATGAGTATATATATATATCGTGGCTTAAGAAACAATACCGCATAACTAACAAAATACAAATTTTACACGAGAAACAAAAAACTGTTTATTTTTCTCCTTACTACCTATAGATTGAAACCATTGTATCTATAATTTTAGCGAGGTCATGGTACAAAATTTTATCCTAATCTATTTTTGAACTGAGCGCACATCTTCAATGATACTAACAGTATAAAAATGTCAATTTCACCAACAGTGTCAGTTATGTGGTATTGTTTCTTAAGCGACGATATATATCCTTTCCTTGAAGAGAACTTCTATTAAAAAACATTGATTTTACAATTACTAAGGCAGTGATAAATAAACTGGTATTAAGAATATAAAAAAATTGTATAAATTGTGACTTTCTTCAAAATTGATGCATGAAACTGTCATTTATACTTCTACAACAAGAAACAAAAATATTTACACGTTATTTAGAGTAGTAAATGACAAATTTCAGATGATGTTAGTAGGTTGATTTATAAAAGCAGCACCTTAAAATCAAATTTAAAAATTATATTACTGGACTGACCAAACTCATGGACTAGTGGTCAGAGCTTCTGACTTCGGTTCATGAGTTCGATTCCTGATCAGACCACCAGTAATTATTTCTTAAGTGAAATTATTACTGTAGCTTCCCATAGTCTGGATTTAGGTTAAGTTTAGTTTTATGGACTCTCCTGGCACTTCATCATTCATCATCTATCATATCATCAGGGTAATGTAACTCTGCCTACCAGTTGCTCCAAGTTAAGAAGTGGGTTGCAATTCCGACATGCCAGGAAAATGTTAAAGAGAATTTGGAGGCATTAATAAAAAAATATATTGCTAGGCTAGTTTTGCTATATTCTGTTTCAGTAGGCTGGTCTAATGTTAAAATATAATATTGTCTAATTTTAGGAGAATCACCAAAATAAACCTAATAAATTTTGGTACTGGTCTAACATTAAAGTATATTTGTCGGTTTTGGCTCCTGCACAAAAATTAAGGTTTAGTGAACGATAGATTCCAGTAAATCCTGAGGGTTTTGTCGGATTAATTCCAGGCAACTCTCGGATGAAGGTTGGTGGGATGAATTCGAAAAAGCACCACAGAGTATGTGTGTGGATTGCTAGGCTTCTTTTACAGGCCACCTCTTTCTTCTCTGTTTAGGTAGCTTGGTCTAACATTAGGGTGTAATTTGTTGGTTTTGATCTACAAAAGACTCCAAAAATTAAGGCATCCAAGAATTTCCAGTAAGGAACAAGGAGCAATTTCCAGGGAGGTATGTCGGAATAATTCCGGACAAACGAGAAAATTTATTCTCCTATTGGGGCTAAAATGAGCGCATATATTATTAATAGTATAGATTGAGAACACAAGCATTATTAAGAAAAAGTGTACATAAAGTGGGCAATTGCAGGTTGTCTAAAATATTTTGTGTTTGAATAGATATGACACATTAATGTTAATAAAAAGAACATAGTAGCTGAATTGCTTTATAATATATTAATTATTATATACTAGTTAATATCCGGCGTGTGCTGCTACGCCTAAATAAATGAAAATTAATACACTTTTATGTTTAGTTGAATAAGTAAAAGGAAAAATAATTATAAATTTATATTTTTTAGATACCCTCTTTGCCCGTGAATCTATTTATCCTGATCTTCTTTACATAAATGAGCTGAAATACGAAAATTAATGTGTTTTATGTTTAGTTAAAGTGAAATGAAAAATTTATATCGTAATTATTTTTAGATACCCCATGCTGTTTACCCGGCGTTGTCCAGGAATCTACTCATCCCTATCTTCTTGGCATAAATGAGCTGAAAGACAAAAATTAATGTACTTCTTATGATTAGTTGAATAAGTAAAATGAAAAATAATTATAAATGTATATCGTAATTATTTTAAGATTCCCCGTTTGATTACCCAGTGTTGCCTGGGAATCTACTTATCTCGATCTTCATGGCATAAATGAGCTAAAAGACAAAATTTGTTATTCTGAGTTATCCGTAAAAGAATATCTGCCATGTGCTGCGATGCTTGCATAGGAATCTACGTACTTGTCTTGATCTTCTTGGCATCAGTGAAAGACAAAAATGGTTATTGTGAGTTATCGGTAAGAAATAAACATATGCTGTCATGGACTTTTTTGTAGAGCTTTTTGAGATATTCAATTCTGTTGTTGTTGTTGTTGTAAGCCCATGTTTTCCCTTTACAGAGATTTACGTGCTCTCCCCCTACAGGGAAGAATTTGAACCATACTAATTTAGTTACACTTGTTTTCATATAGATGTCATTCAATTCTGTATGCATTAATTTTGTGTATTTGTTATGGTTTAGGCAGCATATGCCATTTAAGCATCCAAAGAGCTACTTTTTTCACATTTTCCACTACAAAGGGCGATTTTTAAGGGTGTAGGAATTGAGTATCACAACTCTCTTATAGCCTATGTTCATCCCGGGAATCTCCTGAACTGTTTGCAAAAAGCCCCATCGCAATTAGATCAACGGTAAGGCCGCACATAAAGTACAAACAAACAAACATTCATTTTTATATATTAGATGAGGCAGTCAGAGGACAAGGGGTACAAGTGACAGAAAATTGGTTTCGAGAAAATTAAGTTTAAAGATCAATGAAAATATAAAATTCCAGGAATATCTGACAAGTCTCAAAAATTGTATTTGTTTTCTTTATACATGCGTTCATTTATCTGTAAAATATGAACAGTTTCAATATAAACATCAGCCCATACCACAACTTTTTTTTTGCATTAAGAGTCACTTGTACCCCTTGTCCTCTAAGCAAAATTTTGAAATAAATTATCCAAGAAAAGTAGGTTCATACCAAAGTTTTCATTATGATTTATCCAAAGAGTACATATTACGACAAGATTCTTAAAGTTCATTACACTTAAACCTGCATTCATGGATACATTCTCTTACCCATCTCTCCACATGTTTCCCTTCCTGTTTGTATACTGTTTGCCTTCATTCCTTCCTCTTTTTGCTTTATTTTGTACCCAATTTCCTGATTTACTAATCCTCTTTCTGCCAACGCGCATTTTCTTATTCTGTAAGTCCTGTAATGCCAGATTCTTCAATGTCATCTTCATTGAAATGAGACAAGAAAACAAAATCAACACCAATGATTAATCTTTATATTTAAAAAAAAAACATACCTTTATTATAAACATTATTAGATTGCAAACCCTAAAGAATTCAACTTGAAATTCTATAAAAAAAGTTCAAGCGTGGCAATCATCTTATAAATAAAATATATTTAAACATTTTAATAAGAAAATAGTAACTACGTTTTATTATTCATAATATTTTTCCGTCTGAAAAATATTAAGAAATATTTAGGTCTAACATTAAAGTATAATTTGTCGGTTTCGCAAAATTCACAAAACCGACTAAATATTTGTTATTATTATTCTTATCGTCAACACAGAGGGAAATGCCGGAATACTTCCAGGCGACCCTCCAGTGACGATGTGAAACACTCCACAACGGAAGCAAAAGTATTAAGAAATAGTTATAAAACTTCAACGATGAGCCAATAGTTGCCATATTCGTTGAAAATAATTCAACTTGAAATTCTATGAAAAAAAGTTCAAGCGTGGCAATCATCTTATAAATAAAAGATATTTAAACATTTTAATAGGAAGATAATTAAAAATATTAACAATGATTTATTATTCATAATTTACCAATAACTATTTTAGTAGATATTTATGATCACTCTGCCATCTAACGACGGAAAATTTCAATAAACTGAATGTCTTCCTCCGAGGAGTGATTTTGGAAATAAACAGGATGAAAATCCAACAAATTATAATTAAGAAGAAGAAGAGATAAACCATAGATAAACTCCACCGGAATCTGGTTTCATAGTCACATCTGATTTTCCTAATAATAATTATTATCATATTATTAAAATGGCGGACTCTATGATCAGTTGATCATTTTCTTAAGTTATTGATGAATGATTCCTTAAATCTCATGCAAAATGCAACACTATAACAACTGTTTTAAGGGAACACAAGACATAAATAATATTAATAATGCAGTTGATAGGAAAATAAAGCATTATAAAATGCTTTTTGATCCACACATATGAACATATCCCAAGACCTTACGCTCCAATAAAATTAAAAAAGCTATCCTCACTACACTTATTCACAAAATAATATGTTCTGTGCATGGGCATAGCGAGATGGGTGCAGGGGGTGCGCTTGCACCCCCCTTGATTTCCGACCAATTAACACTAGATAGAATGAGATTTTCTTCTATCCATAATTAGGTGTAAAATTTTAAAAATAGGTGTAAAAAATTAAAAGAAAAATAATATTAAGCCTGCCAAGCCATTCGATGTGATATATCAATTTATCAAGTACCTGTCCCAGTGAACATTAGCATTGCTAGTATGCCAGAAAATTCTAGACCTCCATCATGAACGGCTAACGCAGCATTCACTTCTGGAATTTCAGCTGAGTCCCTGAGTTCGTTTCTCGATGCCTAGATGCTTGAAGAAATTTTGCCTGACCTTGACTCTTCATTGGCCGCACGCACTTCTGTAATGATGAATGTCTTTCTTTTTACAGCCTTATATTGGCCAACTCCCACTTACCGTGATGGGTCAAAAGTTCGCCATGACCATGTCTCGTACTTTCTAGTACGTTCCACAGGTTCAAATAATTATCCAATTGACATATTATTTACTCAAAGGTTCTAAATTCATACTTTAACATTGAACTACGCGTATTCGTGCGTGTATGCCTAAAATGAATATAAGAAGATTATTAGGTAAGTACCCACACAAGTTGTATCATTGCAATATTATTTTTTCCCGGATAGTTTAGAATTCATCACCTCCGAAGAAGAATATTTACCCACCTAATGATATTGGCAAATGGATCGGGAGAACAGAGCTAATGGGTAAAGAAGATAAAGTGAAAATTCTGGCAACTGCTGGAGTCCACTCGATATCTACAATTACAGCAAAGGTGCTGAACATTTAAAACGGAAATTCAAGCATTGTAGGATCCAACAGTATCCAACCTGGCTAAAGTATTCGGCAAGACTCAAAGGTGCACTATGAATATATTGTGCTCTATTCTGCCCATATATTGTGAGGGACGTTGAAGGGTCATTCATGGTGAGGCCCTTCCAGAAGTTTTACAAAATGAATGAATTTAAAAAAAACTTGTGAGAGCCGCTGGCATGTGGAAGCTACGCTGTCAGCACGCTTGTTTTTAAGTGAGGTCTCTGTTAGCCAAAAACTCGTAAGTGGCTATAAGAAGATTGCGGCGGATAACTTGAAATATTTGTCTTCCATCTTGGATACCATTATCTTCTGTGGCTTGCATCTCTTACATTTAAGGGGCAAAACACTGGACGAAGGCGTCTTCAGGAATTTGATTCAGTGGAGAATTGATGCCGGTGATATTAACTTAAAACATCATAAACGCCAAGAATGAATGCTACCTACCTTTCTCCACAAATTAAATATGAATTATGATGATCTTGTAGAAGATTTCCGGGCTGTTGGCCGTGGTTTTGAGGATTGTAGTTCCCCGACGTTTCGCCAGAGACTGCGTCCGACATCCTCAAGGGTTGTCTTGAGACTGGCAATTTTGTCGACTACCTGCCCTATTTATATATTTATCCGCGACGTGTTCTCTTCGTAAATTGTATCTGCCTTCTGGTTGGTTAGCATTAGGGTCTTCCATTGCACCAATGAGGTTGTTGTCTGATGTTCTAGTAGATTGTTCTTGTAGGGGTTTACATCTGGCTTTTTTAAGACTGGTATCCATGCTTGGTTGACTTTTAAAGATTCTTCCTTTCTATTGTAACTATTTTGATGTTTGAATATTTCAATGGCTTCTCGTTGCAGACAGGTAAAATAGTGTGCAGTTAGATAATATATCTGTGTTATTGTATTGTACTGTATGGCCTTCAAGTAGAGAGTGTTCTGCTACTGCCGACTTATCCACTTATTTAAGATGGCTGTAACTTTCGTGTTCTGTAAGTCTGGTTGTGATGCTGCGTTTAGTGGTACATATATACACTTGGCCGCAACTGCACGGGATCCTGTATATGCCTGCTGATTGATGAAGATGGAGTTGATCCTTAATCGGCCATCCTCATCAATCAGCAGGCATAAACAGGATCCCGTGCAGTTGCGGCCAAGTGTATATAGGCACCACTAAACGCAGCATCACAACCAGACTTAAAGAACACGAAAGATACAGCCGTCTTAAACAAGTGGATAAGTCGGCAGTAGCAGAACACTCTCTACTTGAAGGCCATACAGCACAATACAACAACACAGATATATTATCTAACTTCACACACTATTTTACCCGTCTGCAACGAGAAGCCATTGAAATATTCAAACATCAAATTAGTAACAATAGAAAGGAAGAATCGTTAAAAGTCAACAAAGCATGGATGCCAGTCTTAAACCATCCATCCATGACACGTAAATGGAAGTGCAGGGCCATATTCTCACCTCCCAGCCAGTCCAGCAGGCACCCGGCTTCCCGGGCGCCTACTCGGCGGCTACAGGCTCCCGGCAACCTGCGGCTGCTATAGGATCTTACATGCCCTCTTCAACCCTTTGGTTATAAATCAGTATATGTTTGAGTGATTATCCGCCGCCTGTCCCAACTAGCTGCAGATCAAGAGACAATGATCCAGTGGTCGGATATTGACAAGCCTTGATGACGCTGGTCGAAGTTGATGATCCAGTTGTTGTTTCGCCGACACTCCAAGCCGTCAAGAGGAAGACCGCAACAGCCGTAGAAGCCACCAAGCCCGGGAGGGAAAAACGCCATTCCAATCAGAAACGGCTCCTTTCGGATTTAGCTGATCTGTTTAATTATTTAGAATTTTGAAAAAATGTTGGACAGTTATATTTTACTGGTGGACTCTAGGGGACCACTCCGACATTTGTTTTAACGCCAAGGGAAACCACCTAAAACCTTGGCAGAATGGCTTGAATTTAATAAAAATTAAAACCAAATTGATCAACGTTTTAGGCTCCAGTGCAAATTAAACCCAGGAGTTCCTATTTAAAGGTGTGTTGTGACACTTCCTATCTTCATTGTATGTTGTCATACACTCTACTATGAAAGTGCATTTTTCGTGATCAAGTTCGATATTTAAGAGTACCGAATCTGGATCAGTTCCTAGTTCCTTAACTAGTTTGTCTATTACTTCATTCGTAAATAGACCATTTCTTTTAGAGAGGATGGTTTGAACCGACCTACTCGTTTTTAACGGAGCCATGGCCGTTTGAGTGCCTATGGTCGCATTTTTTTATTTTTTTTTTTTTGGTTCAGGTGAGATTTCGAGCTCACCTAAGGCCTTGGTTTGCAAGGTCTTTTCTTCCCGAGCCTTTCTGGTCCCGGTGCGTCGCTCTTTTCTTTGCTTAGTGCCAGTCGCAGCTCTAAGATTTGGGTTCTGGACGTTCTCAGGCCGAAGAACAGCTGGCTCTAACTGGTCTGAGTTGTTGGGCAAGACAGTAGGAACAAGCTCCACCAAAGCTGTCTTATTTCTGGTAACAGGTGTGACCTACATTACCTTTTTTTGCAATCGTTAGTATGGCTCAATTTTCACTTTATAGTGAAGGAGCCTACGAAGTTGCACTAACTCAGCGATCCTTGACCCATCCCTCAGAGTGACCACAAACATGGGCAACGGACTCTTGGTCTTTCCGGACGTCATGTTGACAACCTTCAAGGTTTCGAACCCATTGTCCTTCAAGTCTCTCTGAATGTAGGATGGTTCAATGACGTGGTCAATGCCTTTAATGACTATCCTGCATGTTGTAGCTTGGCGTTTGTCTTCCGTCTGGTACGGAATATTGTGTCTCTTGAGCAGTTGTTGGTACTTATCATAGGCTGAAACTGAATTCAGCTTAACCCTTGTACCGAGCCTGGTATTCTCACAAATGAATGCGAGAGGCTCGTATTTGTGGAATTCCTCGTCCACAATTGCCAGTAGCCTATAGTACCAACAGGGAAGATGTCTTTGTTTTATTTAGAAGCGAGAACCGTCTTCGAGCCCCCACAGTCCCCTCCATTATTACATTGTGAGGTCTCTGTGGGCAGGGAGACGGTAAGATAGGGCTCGATTTTGTCAACAGACGATGCTGCAGGTTTTTCTGGCAGAGTGTGAGCTTCCCTTTCCTCTCCACCGAATGATCGTCTTCCATAACTACTACAACTTCCGCAGCTTTCCTCTCCAAAGTAAGATGATCGACTTCTATAGCTTCCATAATCCGCATAACTGGGTTGCTTTTCGCGTTTCTTAGATTGGTCGTACTTCGTCATGATTGTGTGAATGGATTGATGTTCGCTGTCCAATCAGGTGCAAAGTCGTACTAAGCTTATATATCTTGTATAAGCGCTTACAGTTGGCTGACCAATCAGGGAGTATCTGAGTATACTGGCTGATTTACAGTCCAGTAGTTTTTCAGCTGACCGTTGCCGTAGCTTAAGCCGCTATTTTATGAAGATTCTAGGAGATTCTTCTTCTCTCGGAAGCCCCCCTTCCTCCAAATCTTAAAAAAAGCCAGATGTGAATCCCTACAAGAACAATCTACTAGAACATCAGACAGCAACCTCATTGGTTCAATGGAAGACCCTAATGCTAAGCAACCAGAAGGACAGATACAATTTACGAAGTAACGGACCGCGCAGAAAACACGTCGCGGATAAATGTATAAATAGGGCAGGTAGTCGACAAAATTGCCATAACTGCCATGGTTGACATCAATCCCTAAATTTAATTTCCCCCCTTTCGGCCTTAACTTCAAAATTAGCGGGACTAAAAGACAATGTCTTGGAACCCGCGGATGGCTAATGGACAATTAGACCATCCAAAAGGTTAGCTGTAGCCGCGGCTGGTATTTATCAGTCGCCGCATTCAGCATATACCACTCATTCATTCATTCATTCAAAATTGCCAGTCTCAAGATAACCCTTGAGGATGCCGGACGCAGTCTCTGGCGAAATGTCGGGGAACTACAAGCCTCAAGATCACGGCCAACAGCCCGTAAATCTTCTACGAGACCATCATAGTAACTCCGGCCGTGAAAGCCTATGTCAATATGAAAATTAATTGATTAAATTATGTGACTTGAAGTAAAATGATTGCGGTCGATGTAAAAAATGCCAGCGCTTACAGTGTTTTAGCTGATAAAAGCTGTGACATTTTTTAAATGGTGGGCACTTATCTGCCAAAATAGTTAATGATATTCAACAATTGAAAATTATTTCTAATACTTGGTCCTTTCGTACTGATGTATCATAAAATTTTGCCCATAGGCGTGCGTTTTTTTATGAGAAACTGATTAAAATTCGATAAGAGTTTTTTTGGCTTTGTTGAACTGAAAATAATGCGCGCCATATCAATTACTGCAGAAATTGAGTTTTTTTTAAAGAGATAGACATTCACCCGCACAAATGTGTCGGTCAGGGCTATGACGGCTGCTCAACAATGGCAGGAAAGGACAACGGGGTCTAGAAACGTCTGCGCGAGTTTTTTCCCCAAAGGTATTTACTTCTACTGCGCGAGTCACAAAATCATTTTTGTGGTAAATGATTTGAATAATGTGCCCGAGGTGAGATACACGATAGCTACAATGAAGGATATTATAAACGTTTCTCGAGAGTTGCCGTTGAGAAGACAGCAAACATCCACATACTCTGCGAAACACGTTGGTCGCAAACATATAAAATTATTGGGATATTTAAGAAACATTTTTTTGGAATTCATGAACGGCCTGAAATTGATTGCCGTAGAAAGAAACCCACCAAGTCGAAAACAAGCTGATCAGTTGCATGCTGCGGCAAGTAGAAATACTTTCATCTTTCGTTTATGCCTGATATCAAAATATTCTAGTTGTTTGGAACTTGTTGTTAATTCGCAGCATGTCGTGGCAATAGATTTAATGAAATGCACGGTCCATGTTAAAAGTATTAAAAGCATGGTAACAGATCATCGCAAAAAAGGTTATGAGATCTCCGAAGGCATCATGAAAGAGATGGAGGCTAGTGCTTCTGAGCTAGGTGTAGAAATCACACTACCAAGAATATCCAATAAGCAGACACATCGAGCTAATCCACAATATAATCCCGAAGATTACTTTAAGGTGGACATCTTATACGTAGGTCACTAGATAAGTTCAGAGATATGCAACAATGGGCCATGATAGAGTTTCCATACCTTATCATATCTTTTCAAACAACTCTCCAGCACATTCTATACACAGTTGCATCCTCTGAACCACTTCTGGAAGCAACCACGCCACACGATCTCAGATATTCCACTAAGCTCCTCCAACAGCATCTTCTGGGCTAGGAAATTGGTGTCCGCGCATGTAGTTCTTCACTTTCGGGAACAGGAAATAGTCGCACGGGGCTAGGTCTAGACTGTAGGCTCCATTAAACTTTAATTTCACAGGTGTCTTTTCAGAAACCTAATTGTTGCGTTGGCTGTGTGCGAAGAGGTGGAGCAGAATTCCCCTCCTGGATCTTTGAGAAGACTTTGGGGAGACAGACTTCTGTATACCATTTAGCAGTAACTGTCCTCTGATCCTCTAGCACAACTGTAGCCAGGTGACCACTTGTTGAGAAGAAAGTTGCCACCATTTTCTTCCCCACACTCCTAGGCCTTTTGACTTTGGTCGGAGGCTGCTCATCTGGGAAGACTTATACCTATGATTGGTGCTTTGTTTCAAGGTCATACTGGTAGATCCAAGTTTCGTCATCTATCACTATGTCTGACACCCGGCGGCGGGAGTTCCCGTTGTTGAATCTCGCCAGCATTTCTTTACACAATTCCATCGTAGTGTGTTTATGCCCTTCTGACAAGTGGTGTGACACCCATCGAGAAGACTTTTCCTCGCTCTTACGTACTTGTGCAGGATGGTGGAAACACTTGGCGAACTAATTCTTAGGCCCCATTCGATGTCCTTATTGGTTAGTCAAGGATCATCCTTAATCAGCGTCTCCACTGCAGAGACGTCTTCCTCTCTCACCACTGTTGTTTGTCTCCCACTTCTCCCTTCATCTTTAAGGGATGTTCTCTCCCTATTAAATTCAGGAAATGAGCGGAAACTGTTGCACGTGAAGGATCAAGGTCCCCAAATGTTTGTGTGAGTTGCTCAAGTGTTTGCGACTCATTTAAACCGCACGTATAATCATATAAAATCATAGCAAGAAAATACTCCCTCTGAAGCTCCATAGGACACATTTGATTTCACCACGCACAGGCTACTACACACAGGTGCTGCTCAGAGACAACTGAAAGGAATCGTTTCTACCTGCTATGGTTTTGACGTTCGAGAGTTGGGCTTAGTTTATTGCATTCCTGTCGCCATACTACCATATTGTGTCTCAAAACTTATCTTGTGACCCTCGTATCCCTACTTGATTCCTTTCTACAGCTTTGTCAGACAGATTTGGAGAACAACAGGGTCCTTCTTTTGAACTTAAAATGCTGCACTCTAAGAACCTAATACCTCTGAAAGATTCCCAAGCAACGGCGTGCAAAATCTCAGAGTATTATAAAATCCAGGGTTGCTCCAACGAAATTGAGCTATGGCACCGTATGTGGATGAAACGAAGTGACAAGGATAAATAATGTGATTTCGTTAACATCGTGGACGAGTGCGATGTTTTCCCATCCATCAAAAAAGCAATTGTAACATGCATGACTTTCACATGCAATACGGCGTCGATTGAACGCACTTTTAGCACCCAAAGAAGAGTGATGACATGGTGCCGTTCTATAATGACAGAAAAACGCCTTAATGACCTATGTATGCTCAGTCGTGCTCAAAATTATTAAAAATGATATTGAAAAATCCAAACAAAACATACTTTAAAAAATGTTTTCATACAAAAAGGCGAGTCGAACTGTGTATGTGTAGTTGTACTTTATTAATAACTAAAATAGGCCTATAGCTTATAGTTTCAATACAATTAAGTATAAAAAATTAAGAAGCAATCTTGACAAAAAATTCAGTTCGTCAAAGATTAAAAATTTTGCAATTATTTCACTATTATTCTTCACATTTCCTCTTCAGTAGCGCTGTAGTTTTCTTCCGAAATATATTGAGATTAGTTTAAAAAATGAAGGTAGTATTTTGTATTTTTGATTTGATCGTTTGTACCCGAATATATATATATATATATATTATACAGGGTGTATGAAGAAGGATGGCGCAAACTTATATGGTTGAAAGTACACGGTAATAGAAGCAACAATGTCCCTGTAAACATGGGTCCGCAAACGAGCCGTTTGCGAGATAATTATGAATGTATGGTTACAAGCCGCCACTGACTTCATTGTAAACATCGTCCTAGTTAGTACAAATTAATTTGAATTTAGACTTTAAAATAAAAGGAGGTGTTCGAAGTGTCTTCCTTGCATCTGGATGCAATACTGTGCACGTCTCTGCAATGAATGTCGAATTCTTTCGAAACCCCCTGGATCATTTCTGAATTCTTGGCAAGTATGTACAACTCTCTGCTCCAGTTGTTCAACCGTTTAACGGGTGTGCTGTACACTTCGCTTTTTTTTTGAGGTGACCGCAGACACATAAATCCAAAGGATATAGATCAGGTGATCTTGGAGGCCAAGGTACAGATCTTCCTCGACCTATCCATCTTTGGCCGTATCTGCGCGTTTGATGTCGTCTCACAGCAGCAGCAAAATTTGCCGGAGCTCCATCATGCATGTACCACAAACTCCGACGTTGCTGAAGGGGAACATCCTCAAGCAATCCTGGAAGATGACGTCGCAGAAACCTAAGGTACATCCGTCCATTAAGTTTTCGTGGAAGAATGTGTGACCCTATGAGATGATCACCTGGTGCCCCTAACTACACATTCAGTGAGAAACAGTGCTGATGTGGTGACTCATGAACAGCATGTGGGTTTATTTCACACCAAAAATGTGTATTATGATAATTAAAAACACCATCGCGTGTGAATCCTGCTTCGTCTGTAAATAAAATGTTACATGCGAAACGAGGGTTGACTACAGTCTGTTATTGCATCCACTGACAAAACTTCACTCTAGGAACAAAGTTCGCATCATTGAGATATTGGACTCGTTGGAGGTGGTAAGGGTACAGTAAATTGCGCTGTAAAATTCTCCATACACTACTGTGGCTTAGTACGGGCATTGTGTGGCAATTCTTCTCGTCGAGGTTCCTGGAGAGAGCTGTACTGCTTCCAACACCATATCCTCAACCTCAGGCGTAATGCGAGTAGGCCTACCTACTGCTCTGCCATGTGCAAAACCCCCGTTTTCTATCAGGCGCTGATGGATCCTTGTAAATGTACGACTTTCGGGGTGTCTTCGATCAGGATATGTTTCTTGGTACAAGCGTGCAGCTTCCCGTGCATTGCCATTAGCCCTACCGTACATGAAATGCATATCCGCAAACTCTTCGCTACTGTAAGGTTCCATTGTAACTACAACACAGCACAAGTGGCACTCCTCAGACGAGACTGATACCTTTTGAGACTGTGTACTTTATCCGTCCTGTACGTTCTGCGTTTATGGTTTGATTACAACTCCACCTCTCGGCAATGTTCAGTTTTGTAAACAAAGAACATAGGACGGCTTCAAGTGCGCAAGGAGTAAACCATACGATGTTACAAACAATGACGTCAGTGGCGGCTTGTAACCATACATTCGTAATTATCTCGCAAACGGCTCGTTTGCCGACCCATGTTTACTGAGACATTGTTGCTTCGATTATCGTGTACTTTCAACCATATAAGTTTGCGCCATCCTTTTTTATACACCTTATATAACTTTCCTCATTAGAGGTTTGTCTCAAGGACAAAGTGATACAGACAATTTTTGAAATTGATGAAATACATTTTATAAATAGGCCCCTACATTAAAAAAATTTCAAATTGTAATTGAAGTATACATACTATAAAGGAGAAATTTTGTAAATATGGTTTCTTAAAATTGAAATTGGTCCTCTAATGGCAGCGATGGCAATTTTAGAAAGATACGCCCTGTCCAAATCTAAGGAATTCCAAAATTTAGCTAAGAATCCTGGTATAGTATCTCTTGCCCTGATCATCAATCCTGTGACAGTTATACTATCTAATTGGTATTTATCATAAGTAATGCCACGACTCACGAAGTGAGGAGTGAATTTATCTAGAGAATTTGTAAATCAAGAGTGACATTTGTTAGGACTATTTAACGATACAATTAAGCTGATTACTCACAAATCATTATTTAAATATAGTTATTTTTAAATATTTATATACTCAATGTAAACGGCGATGTTTGAAAACAAATGAGAAACGATTGGTACGCTTCATGTGCTTCTTTTGTTCATCACTGTAACCAGATCATATTATTTATTGCCAAAGGAACGCAATATTGTAAGAATGCACTCTAGTGGAGAAAAAATGAAACACATCAAACTGATATTAATTCATTTCTGATGTCCTATGATATAAAAATGACAATTATATTTTTCTGGAATATTATTACCTGGGAAAAAATACATTTAAGAAAGTGCAAACAGTGTTTTTTTTTTTTTTTTTTTTTGGTAGTATAACCAATTGCTACAAATGTTTTTATATTAACTTCCGCATGCGCGATTTGTTGACATTCATGCACTACATACACAATCTGGTAGCCGTATCTCTTACAGGTTCAGTCACTGCAAAATAATGCCATGACCTATTCAGAATGTTAAAAAGGAGGTGCTTTCTTTATTATGATAAACTTTAGTTGGTAAATTCTAGGCGAAACACGACTGTAATTGGTTGTAAATAAACAATCATTGAAATGTGATTGGTCATTGACTCCCATTTGGGGCATGAGTTAAATAGTCTTTGTAATGGTCAATTGTTGGCTCATATATGCATTTCTTTTCACAGTCAACTTCCTCAGGTTGGCCACTATGAATCTCAAAACGGATTGTGGGATCTAATATCATACCAATTTTAGAAGATGGTCTGAATCGAATAATATCTAATCGTCTGTTACTTCCATTAGTGGCCACACAATGAACTTCCTCATAAACTGTGTATCCATAATCTCGCAAGGCTTCTGCCATCATATTTCGAACAGTGTGATGCCGAATGTTTCTCAGTGATTCTCCAAACGGATAAGCCCCAAGGACGTGTGCAAGAGTTTCGTTTCTGCTGATGTTGAGACTAGTCCCGAAAGGGCTACAGTATATTTTTTAATAATCTAAAAAGTTGAGGAGACGGTGCCCACCCAGCATCATGAGACATTTGGGTAGCTGCAATATGTAACTACTCCAGGTAGAAAAACCAGCTATAACGGCTGGGTGGCCCGATATGCTGACCACATGTCACCCGTACACTGGCTAGATGATCGTCTACCTCTGTGATTAACACATGTGGATGTGAAACCAGCAGTAGGCTGGTAGGTCAAGGGCCATCTAGGTCTATCGCACTTGGAGTAGGAGTTATTTATTTCATCATCATCATCCTGTTGGCTCGTTCCGGTTTCATGAAAGCTAGAATTCTTAAAATTGTTCAGATCATTTTCTGTGTGGGCGACCAACATTTCACCTTCCGTGCGGTTTATAATTTAGCAATAATTTTGGAAATCTTCCTTCTGGCATTCTATCAATATGTTATTTCCAGTCGTTCCTATATTTAATTATTCGGTCTGTAAGTTTGAAAATATTTAGTTCCTTTCTTATATCTTCATTTCTTTTCTTATCCAGCAGAGTATATCCTGCTATATTTCTTAAAAATCGCGAGTTATTTATTTGTCGCAGTTATTTTCAGTGTAGATTTGTAAACTTTTTTCAAGAATCCTTTCATGAGAACTAATTAACTCACTGGCTCTATCGAACCCATACGTTCATGGCCGCGCGGACATAAGCTCTCCATACATCTCTATCCATACATCTCTTTCATGGTAGAGAATTCAGATATCTTTTTTTTAAGTGATCCCACAACAGGCCCGGAGGCCCTTGGGGTAGTGGGAGGTTAAGGCTCCCACTTTTTCTAGACAATCGACACTTTATGTCAGCCGGGTTGTCAGCCCTGCGTGACGGCCGCCTTTACCCCAGAACAAGCGTCTGGTACTCATTTCCGTTAGAGGCTGAGTCGACCCAGGGCCATAGTGCCGCCAGAGGGTTTGGGTCAGTTTAAAAATCCTGACCCCAACGGGACTTGAACCCTCGACCCTCCGGCTTGTAGCCCAGTGCCTTAACCACTACGCTACGGCGTGCCCCCAATTCAGATATCTTGACCATCAGAAATTTGGCAACATAACAGAAGCCAATCTAACTTAAGGTAACTTATGTAATGTAGATGCTAACTGTATTGATGGTAACACTGGCTGAAAATCCTTGAGAAAATTTATTATCATTACTATTATTATTATTATTATTATTATTATTATTATTATTATTATTATTGAGGATTATTGAGATATCAGGTACTGTTTTATAATTCTTAAAACTTTAACAGTGAACTCAACGGAGTTTCGTAACGTATCTTAAGAATCGTGGAGCACCATAGTATGAAATAAAACACAATATAATACAAGGATGGAAGACATTTATGTATTCTTAGTAAATTAGGGCCTTGTCAATCAATTTGAGGATAAAAATTTGAATTCATACCTAAAAAACTGCCTGATACCCTCGTATCATAAAGACGCTCTTTAACAACTAAGATGCAGAAAGAAGTTGAATATTGACTCAACTCTGCAAATGCATTTAAGGGTTCTTGTCATCCCAACTTCTCTCAAAAAATTGACTAAAACTTATAAAATGGTGGTTCTTCCAGTTATAACTTCATGCAGATAGAACTTTAAGATAGAAGTTCCACTATTTGAGAATAAAGTGCTCAGGAAAATTGTCCAGCAGATAGATGAATGGAGAAAATTACATAACAGTGAATTGTAAAATGTGGGATAATAACATTGAGGAGGTGAATTATCTGGGGAATGTTTGGAAAGCTCAGAATAGTGATGTATGGCGAGATTATGTCAATACCAGTTAGTTACTTAGACTATTATGGGCAGAAAACTTGCAGGAAAAGTGTCCAGTATAATGATGTGGGAGAATAACATTTACCATGATATTTTAGCTGAGGATAGGGTTGTATGGAGAGCTTACTTCAATAATGTAGTTATTTATAATAAATTTTCTTAGCTGTTAAAGTTTCTTTTGTTTCCCTTAGCTTTGAAAACCATTAAAAATATTTATAGATTCTAATAATTGTAATTAAATTATTATTGAACAAATGACAGTTTATTGCTATTTTATTCTAATAGAAATGAAAAGAAAACAGTGTTATTAAATATATATATATATATATTTATATAAATTAAGGTGGGCAGTTTTCGTAATGACGAGCCGCCACTGTATTTATATATTTTATAAGCAAGAATCGGATATGGAATTACAAGAAAATGCGAAATCAAGGAGCGGATTTTCTGCTTCCTGTTTTTGTTGTCGCATCTTCTGTTCATTACAATGCTGGGATAAGCAGTTCTTCGGTATCTAACGTCCAAAAAAAATATTTTTAACATGTTGGCTTCATTGCCTGATTTGTGACTTCACTTTTGTCTGCCGACGCATGCGCATAAAGTCTACACGAAGTAAATATTTACTTCATTATTTACTTCTTCACTTCACGGGCTAGGCAAAATGCTTGTTACGCCTCACAGTTGTTCTGTCCATCTTTTCACTGACCTTCCTACATGCCATGAACCTCTTGGCTTGTAGTTAAATGCTGCTTTTGGTAATTTTGTTACGTTCATTCTTTCTACATGTCTAAACCATTTTTCTCTATATCCTTTGATTTTATCATTTACTTATTGTCACATACTGCAAACCTATGGTTCCCTAATGAGTAACGAAAAATGTATATTTCCGGAGGTAAAGATTATGCCATAGGTATTATCCTCTATGATGAACTGATGATGAAAACTGCTGAAGTAGCAACGGACATGGCTAAAAACTAAAAATCATAAGGTTACGATTCAGGGATCCTTTTGATCTATGGATACGATTATGCACGAATTTGGCCAACGAGAGTTCACCTAGATAGTATTTAACATTTTCCAATACTGTTATTTTAACACAGTTCCAATAATGGATCATATTATAATGATATTGTGAAAAGAAACATTAATGTCTGATCCAGGAATCGAACCGTGAACCTCTAGTTTTATGTACTAGTGTGCAGCTCACTACACCATTCTATGGAAAGAATTGTTGATGTTTGTGCCAAGTCTAGAATGGTGTAGTGGGCTGCACGCTAGTAGTTAGAACTAGAGGTCCACGGTTCGATTCCTGGTTCAGACATTAATTTTTATTTTCACAATATCAGTATAATACCTAAATAGTAATCCAGAAAACCAATAAAATAACTAAATATGCTCTATGTCCAGAAAGGTATTAGGCTAATATTCTTATTTTGATATTCAAAATTTGCCATGATAGTCTGAAAACGACGAAAAACAACAGTTTTACTTATATGCAAATAATATTTTTGTAAATCAAGCTGAGTTTTACAATTGTTACAGATCTTAACTTGGGACTTTTTATGTTTCATGTTGGCTGCACTGCCACTCTTTTTTTTTTGTAACATCATGGCAGATACCGATCTTGTCTGCTAATGAATGTAGCGACAATATTTTCCGTAAAATTGCAATAAGGACGGTAATTTGCACAAATTATTTATGTGAATACATAGACAAATTGTATTTATTGATATATTTATTAAGCAACATTGTGAATAATGTTTCAAGCCTTTTTTTTTAGCTTGAACATGTATAATAAATGCTGACTGAAGTTTCTTATTGATCGCAAATTAGTTTGATATCGTGCTTCGTAATTTGTTTTGTTTCGTAATGAATTAGCTTGAGGCTTTGGAATAATTTATTTTTTGTTAAGTCGAATTATCATGTAAATTGGATAGTCAAGCTATCGATGTCAGATTAAAAATGCCGTTATTAACAGTGTCAAATTTGAAGTTAAAATGGCAAGATCATTTAAACAGTGTTTGGGCAGGAGAAAATTGCGACAATATCGCTACAAGAGATGGTATTATGTTACTGTATTACCATTTGGTGTCAAATAAAGAGGTGATAGTAGTGCCAGCTCCTAATTCTCCTTTGAGTCAGGGACCAACTCTGCCAGATTTTGAATGTGATTCGCCATCTGCTGCAGAATTGGATCACCATGTTGCAGCATTATTGTCAACACAATTAGAATTAGCTCGAACTTTCTGTTCTGAGTCTCCATTTGCTACTGTTTTATGCCGAAGATTATTGGTTTTGCAGCGCATATTCCATGCAGTATCAACGAAATACCATGACAAAGAAAAGGTAAGTTAATTCATTGTACTGTCATAAAGTAAAAACATGGTAATTATTTAGATGGGATACACTTTAATATAATTGGCTAAGGCAATACTCTATAAGCTGGAAGATTACTTTTAAACTGGCCTAAATCTTTTAATGGTATCATGACCCTGGGGTCAACTCAGCCTCAAATTGGAATGAGTACTAGACATGTTCTAGCAGTAAAGGAGGCTGTCATACAGGCTGACATCTTGTGTCAATTATCTAGAGAGGTGGGAGCCTTAACCCTCTACTATCCCAAAGCACTCTTAAGACAGTAGCGAGATCTCTTTAGTTATATAGATATTTAGTTATATAGATATAATCAGGTAATTGTTCTGCATCATAGCCAGATGGTTTAAGGCATCATGCCTTTGGTGCAGCGACTGGACTTGTGTTAGTTCAAATTCCTCTGAGGAAAGACATTTTTTGGAAAAACTGCACTTAAACTAGCGTGAAATATTTGCGAAGTCCTATAGAACAACAGTGTGCATGCGCTAGAGTTTATAAAGCCAGCTATAACCCACAATGAACCACATGTCAATTATCATCCTCAATTACTATCCGTCGCTATGAAATTTAAATTAGCAATATTTGCAATAAATCCCCAAATTTATGTTTAAAAAATATATTAATAATATTAAAATTATCAAACGTTTATTAAAAATGGGTATACACTTGCTTATCACTCTGATCCAACCAGCGATAACCCAAAACAGCGATAGAAAAATCGTAGACTAAGTAATATACTCTGTGGAGAAAATAGCAGTTAGCATCACAATATTGTCTAACAGTGTCATAATATTGTGATTTGCATATTTAAATAAATACTTCAAAATTGTCTAAAATGTTATAAAAATTGCTTGAAAAAGTTTAAAATATTAAATAATGTTAGTAAATACAGAAGAAGTGTTATAGTTTACAACAATATAACTGAAAAATCAAGCACTAGTAGAAGTGCAGTTGAGCCGACATTTTTTTAATTCAGTTTTTGCCAATATGGAACCAGTGCCCTTGCAGTATCATGAGGAATTTGTATAGCTGTAGTAGATATTGGCACTAGGTAAGGAAATCAGATATAATGGCTGGGGGACCTGACATGCTGACCATATGTCAATGCTATACTGGTTGAATGATCATACACCTCTGAGATTAACACATGTGACTGTGAGACCAGCAGCTGGCTGGTAGGCATGAGCCTTCTAGGCTTGTTGCACCAGGAGTTTAATAAAGGATACTTTTGGGGATTCTCCACTTTAATTTACCTGATATATTTTCAAAGTCCTGTAGAACAACAGTGCGCATGCGCCAGAGTTTATAGAGCCAGCGGTAACCCACCATCGAACCACATATCGATTATTATCATTGTTTCGATTATTATATTTTTTTTTGTTTTATGTATTTAGAAACATTTAAAATGTAACGAACCTAAAAGCTAACAAACTAACTAACTCACACTTAACTTAATTCATTTACTCTAAACCTAGGGTGAATCCCATGAAACACCTTCTTTTTTCACTCTTTAATAATCGCAACCATCGATAACTCACTGGTTCCAACTATATAATATACTCTCTGGAGAAAATGGGAAGTCACCATTATAATATGTATATTTGAATAAATACTTAAAAATTCTAAAATAAAGTTATAAAAATTGTTTGAAAAAATTCAAAATATTTTAAAATGTTAGTAAATACATAAGAAGACTTATAATTCACAATAAGAAACTAAAAAATCAAGGGTAAATTATTCTAAAGAAGAGCCATCCTTTCTATTGTACCTTTACAAAGAATCTGATAAAACCAGATGGATCAATTGTTAGTAACTTGGTAAGAAGAAGGTAAAGAATTTATGCATCGGCATATGGAAGGAATGTAGGACGACCGAGAATGTGTTGATTGGATGGAGTTTTGAAGGATCTGTAGGATGGTGGTTGGTTGCTAGGGACAGAGATACCTGGATGAGAGTTCTGAGAGAAGCCAAGGCTTGAATCGGGCTGTGATGCTGCTGCTGATGACATAGGCTAACTGATATCAAGAATTTACTAAAAGACCAAACCACATTTTTAAGAAATGAATGTATACTAACTTATCCTTTCTTAACCCTAATAAAATTAATTGACATCATCTAAGCAATTTCTTTCTTCATTACATGTTACCAGCCATAGCTAATGACATGATTCCAATGCATAGTTATACTACTTGAAGAGTTGATCGGTGATTTTTTCCTATGTAAACTATATACTAGCTCTGCAATAGTCCATAACTTGGTGTGGATAAGATGAATTGAAATGTTTCATCCAAGGTTTGAGGTGATAGTGATTTAGAGTATTTCTATGACAATTTATAGATATAGAGTTCAGCAGAATATGTTCTAATCAGCTTGGCACATTTGGCACATAGGTGAGTTATTTAGATTGAATCTACATAAATATGTATTAGTCACTATGTGACCAATTCTTACTCTTGATGCAAATGTCTGCACGTGCCATGGAGTGTTGTCATACAGTTGTTTTAAATCATTTGATTTCTTCATAACTTTTTTTTTCATTGTTTTTCCATTTTCAGATGTTGTCGGCCACGGTGGACTAGTGGTTATACTCCTTGCCTCTGGTCCCGAGGGTCGCGGGTTCAAACCCGGCCGGGGTCAATGGATTTTTTAGGATGGAAAAATCCAAGGAGCAAGTCCTCTGGGAGGGACTTTAAGCCGTGGGTCCCGAGTCTGAAGATTTTCAGGCTCGTAAAAAATCCTTAAGCCTGAATGAAAAGGCCTCTAGTCAAAATTTACCGAATTTTCCCATCCTAGTACTACCTTGGTTTCCTAGATGTCAGTATGAGGTGGAACGCTGACCACGTACCACTCAAAATGACATCTATACGAATACAAGTGTAACAAAATTAGTATGGTTCAAATTCTTCCCTATAGGGGGAGAGCGCTTAAATCTCTGTAAAGGGGAAATATAGGCTTACAATACAATACATAGATGTTAACCAGTTGCTTGTCAAATCTTCTAGTAATTTATTTTGTTAGAGTTAGGAAGGGACAAGTTAGTGTAAATTTGTTCTTAATTTTGGGATGAGGGTATCAACCTGAATGGTTACAAGTGGGTATTTATTTATTATTTTATACTTTATTCATTTCTTAAAAATGTGGTGCAGCATCTTGTAGAAAATTACCCTGATATCATTATACAACACCAGTATGATATAGCCTAAACAAGATCCCTCCTTGTTGCCCACTATTGTCAATGAGATTGAGCCAGTTGGTTCAGTCAGTAGCATTTGAGACTTGTCCGGTATTCAACCTCAGCCTCATCAACCTCACTAGGTTTTTTTCTAGTTTTCCTCAGTTGCTAAAACAAAATTCAAATTTCATTACCAGGACTCATTTCATTCACTATCTTATATTGCAATTAAAGAAGTAGATCCAATATCACCTTAGATGTTAAACCATCTATTAATAAGTTTATTAGATAAAGGTAAAGTGATCCCACTAAGGAGGCCTAAGGAAGCCCTTGGTGTAGTAGGAGGTTAAAGCTCCCAATTTTTCTACACATTGGCACTTAATATCAGCTGGGTTGTCAGCCCTGCATGACGGCCGCCTTTACCCCAGAACAAGCATCTGGTACTCATTTCAATTAGAGGCTGAGTCGATCCCAGGGTCATAGTGCTGTCAGAAGGTTTGGGTCAGTTTAAAAATCCTGACCCCCACTGGGACTCAAACCCTCGACCTTCTGGCTTGTAGTGTAGTACCTTAACCACTATGCTACGGGGTGTATAATATGATATTTTCCTGTTTTTTTAGTTTTTTATAAGTTATTTTATTATACTTTTTCACTTATAATCTCCCACAATGATACCATAAATATACCAAATCATATATAATTCATAGTTTTCAACCAGTGGCCATACAGTTCATAACATCTGGTCCATTCTAAATGCATAGTGCATTATTTCACCTAAGAGTAGCACTAGTTTAATAGAATGTGTCTAATTTTCTATATGATTTGAATACAGGTTCGAGCCCAGGCGAGTGCACATTCTAGTGAGGGCAGACTGGAAACAACTGACAATGGTCCTGAGAAGACTTGCTCTGCATCACAAGCTCTGCTGGAGATGGCAGTCAAGACAGGTCTCAGCCTGCTCTTTGCATTACTTAACCAGAGCTGGCAACGTCCAGGTACACAGTCTCAGCCTTATTCATTTACTCACTACTAAACAATTAAATCTTACTAAGAAGGGAACCATTGCATGTTGAAACCTACCTTGAAATTTCTCCCAGAAAAATGCTATGTTATAACAAATGCATGTACAAAAAAATTATCTGCTGCTTTTAACTGATTTCCGATTGAGGGTCTTTCCACTTTTCAGCGGTTGCCCTTTTACCAGCCGGCTGCTGGCCCTTCACATCCACATGTGTCAATCACAGAGGTAGATGATCAACAGCCAGTGTAGAGGTGACATGTGGTTAGCATGTCGAGTCCCCCAGCCGTTATAGCTGGTTCCTCAACCTGGAGCCGCTACTTATTGTAGCTACCCAATTGCCTCACGATGCTGGGTGGGCACCGGTCCCATACTGGCCGAAATACCATGAGAAAATTTCTTCCCCCATGGAGACTCGAACCAGCGCAAGTCCCATAGCTCTGCGCCAAGGCTTCCTACCTTAACCGCTCGGCTACGGCGCGGGACTGCTTTTAACTGCAAGGCACTAAATTCCAGTGCCAAATCTCTCATTTAAACCTGGAGATGTAATACAAATCCTGAATTGGCAGATTGGATAACCCTCAACCTGCTACCCGTACTGCATCCTGCCTCACTGCACTCTGTTTTACTTGTGCAGGGAGTCCATCAGATTCATACAGTGGGTTGCCATTGCTGGATTTTGACTTTGATTTCTGTCTCTTGCTGTTAAAAACGACAGATAATTTTTTTTTTGGACACGGTTTTGATACATCACAATGCTTCTCTGAGAGAAATTTCAAGGTAGGTTTCGGCATGCTATGGTTGATAGTTTTCTTGTAAGTACTAGCTGATTCCACAAAAAATTTGATGTAATACTTTTTTCATTGGAAGTGCCAGAAAGTCTAAATTAGAACATGTCACAAATAAGGAAATTAGAAACATAATGGAAGCAGAAGAAAGCATTAAGTTATGTAGATAGGAAATAACACTATGAGGTTCTTTAATATTGTTTATTTTTTATTATTTCACTCACCTCATACTTCATAATTCATAGCAGACCCTGGGTTTCTTCACATAATTTGTGACATTGTCAATACTGCGTCACGTTCACAAGAGTTGTGAACGTAAACCCAGGGTCTGCTATGAATTATGAAGTATGAGGTGAGTGAAATAATAAAAAAATAAACAATAAGAAGAAAGCATAATTGAAAGAATTGTGGAGAATGAATTAAAGTGGTTAAGACATGTTTTAAGAATGGAAGATGAGTGATGGCCGAAGCAACTATATGAATGGCATCCGAACAGAAAGAAGAAAAGAGGGAGACCAAAGTTAACATGGAAGGAAAACATGAAGACAGTAATGCAAGCTAGAGGGCTAAGCATTGAAGATGCCCAAGACCATAGGCTTTGGAGGTTTGGCACGGGAAGACGGCAGCAGCTGTAAAAACCCGAAGATAGAAACTTTTTTCATTCAAACAATGAAATTTATCTTATGACAGTTGTTTTATTTAATATTTGTAGGTTTCTCTTAATTATTATATGTTAGTTATTTTGACTCACCTCATATTTTTTTATATTCTTGCAGATTATAGTTTCATTGTTGATACATTCTGACTCAACAATGTTGCATAAATGCGATGAAACTGTAGTCTGCAAGAATATAAAAAAATATGAGGTGAGTCAAAATAACTAACTCATAATAATCAGTCGTTTTATTTAAGTTTGTATTTTTCTATCTTGTACTTTTTATATTGTATTCATTTCTTTGAGTAAATCAACATATATTTATATAATAAACTATATTTGGGGTGGTAATTTTATGTGGCAGTAAATGTCACTGGGTCTTTATTTTAATTGATATTGATTGTTGATTGCTCTAGCTCGGTAGTCAGTCGGTTCCTACTTGTTGTCGGATAGAGCACTGAGATTCTTATCTATATAGGGACCGGAAGGAGAGTTGCGTGGAAAGCAGACAATAGTTCATAATTAAATTACTTTATTTCTTTTAGTTGCTAAACTTAAATGCAGTTTACACTTGATCAATAAAACATTTACTGTTATGGACATTCAATATCCCAAACTTACAAGGACTCGAGCTATCTGATGAATTAGAAATCAGAGGAAATTCTTTCTAAGTCCTGTAATTGTTTCTTCAAGACATTATCAAACAATACAATTTAGACCTTCTCTCATTGAACTATTAAGTGTAAGTCCCATCGGTTTGTCCTCGTGAGTATGGTATCGAAGTCAGGACCCTTTATTTCCATATATATATATATATATATATATATATATATATGGTTGTACATCGTAACTCTCATTTTTATTGGCTAGAATTTTCTATTACATGTCTTCCAGCGGTGTAAATATTTTTATTAAACTCCCACCTACTTTCTTTATTTCTTCTCATGGGTAGTTGCGCGTGTTTACCCAGTTTGGCCTTTTAAGCTGTAAGTTTTGGAGGCTTTGAAGTTTCTCCAAATATGATGCTTTCAACTAGACCCAGCCTAAGAATTCGTAGTCTAATTGAAGGCTACATATTTATGGCCTCTTCCCATTAAAGATTTCTGCTAACTGTGGGACCTGACGCTTGAAAATTACCCCAAATAAGTTATTATTTACTTTATATCCTATATTCATGTTCATTCTTTTGTTTATTAATTAATTGTATTTGTTAATCATTATACTAAATTAGGGATCACATCTTATCATTGCATATTGTAAGAATGCTATATAATTGTTTATGTTTATTGCAACTTGGTTATTAGACTAATTATTGTAAATTTTACCTAACTGGATTGACAAGGCTTTTAAGGACCTTATTTCTGCCAGGTAAAATAAAGGTATTATTATTATTATTATTATTATTATTATTATTATTATTATTATTATTATTATTATTAATATTTATGAGGAATGAAAATTGAGATGGTTTGACATGTTAAAACAGTGGCAAAAGACAGAATTCCGAAAATGATTTTGGGATGGAATGCTGAAAACAGAAGGAGAAGAAGAAAACCCCAGAACAATGGATGGATAGGATCAGGAGAAGTATGAATAGAATAGAATTGATGGAAGGATATGTGCAAGACATGAATTTTTAGAAGAATAAAATAATAAAATTACTTTAGGTTGAAGGAAAAACTACTGTAGTGTAAAAAAAAATCCTAATATTATTATTATTATTAAATGAGCATGTGATTGTGTTATAGAGAGTCCAGTTTTATGCAATGACGTGCTACGAACAGCATCCGAGGTAGTTCGAGGGCTACCACCACTATCTCTAGCGAACGAGAGTCAGATTACAGCATTGGGAGTACAGAGTTTACAACAAGTTACTCAGTTCTTACGACAAGCAGCACTACCATCTTCAGGAGCAGATTCTGTTGGTAATTATTTTATTCTTGTGTGTACAGATAGTTGAATTAAGTTTTTTTGAGTCTGGAAATATCTTATGCCAATTTAATGTTGATTTGTTCTCAAACATGTTTTGATATAATCTTCTATTTTCGATAAAATCTTCTATGTAGAAGATTATATCGAAACATGTTCGAGAACAAATCAACATTAAATTGAGGTAAGATATTTCTAGACTCAAAAAAAACTTGATTAAAAGAACCTCAAAATATTACTTTCTAAAATAAACCATTAGATAGTTGAATACAGGAAACTTATGTATCAGTGAGCTTTATGGGAAATCAGACATTAAGAACAGTTAAATCTTGTACATTGGCAATAGGCAGGATGTCTGATATGGATTAGGAATAAAAGTGAGACATAAAAAGTTCTTATAGACATGTCAGAGGGAAAAGACCTAACAGATAAGTCAAGAATGATATGGGAGTGTAATATATATAACATGATTTAATATTTGTAGGAAATAACACTATGAGGTTTCTTTTAATTATTATGAGTTAGGTATTTGGACTGACCACATATTTTTTTTATTTTCTTGCAGACTATAGTTTCGTCACATTTATGCGACATTGTTGATGCATCCTAACTGTTGTATTTGCAGTTGTCGATCCTGTAGATTGATTTCTGCTTCCTCTGTTGCCTGACTGATGAACTTCCAATTCAATATTTTTTTTTTTTCCCCCAGGAATTTCAAAATTCATAGTTTTCTCCCTATTCTTGTGGATGTAAATTTTCTCCTAAATTGTGAGTTCCTTAGATTTATCTAACTGACCAAATTACTGAAACAATTAGATAAATCTAAGGAACTCACAATGTGGGAGAAAATTTACATCCACAAGAATAAGGAGAAAACAATGAATTTTGAAATTCCCAGGGGGGGAAAAAAAAAATGATTTGGAAGGTCATCGGTCAGCCAACAGGGGGAGCAGATATCAACCTACAGGATTGACAACCACAAATACAACAGTTAGGATACATCAGCAATGTTGTATAAATGTGACAAAACTATAGTCTACAAGAAAAAAAAAAATGAGGTGAGTCAAAATACTTAACTCATAATAATATATAACATGATTTGAGGGAGGTAATTTATACAGGGAATGATTGGAAAACATTAAGCTCAGGATAGGGATGTATGAAAAATAAAATAGTTTGTAATTATCTCACCTCATATATTCCATATTCTTCAATGCACAACACTAAGATTTCAAGAACCCATCTTTACAAATAATTAGAACAACTGTTCTTGAAACCATGGTCCTGTGCTTTGAAGAACACAGAGTGTATGAGGTGAGGTAAGTATGACCTATTCTCGTAAATTAATGAGTCATTTTTTCTTACCTCATATTTTATGTTTCTTTAAACATGGGAACTAGTTTTCAAAAGATGGATCTCTCTCATTTTCAACCGACATTCTGACTACCGAATTTTCGAATCTCCATCAATAAAAAATTACTCATTAATTTACGAATTAAGAACCTCAATGTTATTTCCCATATTTAATTATGAACGACCTATTTTGTAAAATGCAGGCTTTCATGGCTGGAAATGATGGTATTAAAGGCCATAGTCCTAACTGGTGTTTTTCCCAATTGTTTCTCCTTCTTTACAGATGAGCTTTCAACCAGGAAACATTACCTTGAAGAACTCGCCACTGAAGATGCCCTTAAAAATACCAGTTATGGAGCATGGCCTTATAGACCAAAATCTTCTAATACTATTTTATTTAATAACTTGAAAGCCTCATAATGTTATTTCCCATAATACTTTTATGAAATAGGGATGTATGGTTTGGAAGTAACGTAAATAAGCATAGTTTGCTCGTAATCTGTAATGTATGTAATGTTGCAGGCCAGCTGTTAGCTTCTGAACTACTGTTAGAGCTAGCTCTACAGAGGGGATCACTAATCTACCTGTTAGAATGGGTAGACATGGCTTTATGTGCATCGTGTGGCAGACAGGATAAATGTACTATAACTTCCTCTGTTTTCTTGAATGCCATGTTGAAAATGAGATCGACTGCTGGTGGTGACATTCCAGAAGCCAAACCATGGCTCAATCTGCCGGCAGATGAAGATGGAAAGATTCCACTGTATCGAGCTGCAATGTATCTTATGGAGGAGGTATATATTAAATGTTTTTAACAATCGTCAGTAATGTACCATAAATCATATTTGAAGAAAAAAATTATACGCTTAAACTGGGGCCTGAACTCAGGACCTTTGGTTCTCTAGACCAAATGCTCTACTGACAGTTATCGGAGCAAGTTCCAATTTAAATGCAAATCTTTTCTCTTATATACATTGTTAATTCCCTTGCCAAATGCTATGAAAACCTTTGCTTTTATCTTTGCAAATGGCGGCTTCTTTATTAAGAAGACGTGTTTGGGAATTTTTACATTACATTATAAAGCCAGTATGGCTCTTTTGATGTTTATATTATTCATTTCATATATCTCAATGATGGATAAATCATATTTGAAGAGAAAAATTATATGCTTAGACTGGGGCTTGAACCCAAGACCTTTAGTTCTCTAGATCAAATGCTCTACCAACTGAGCTACCAGAACAGGTTCCAATCTAAATGCAAATCTTTCTTTTATATACATTGTTATTTACCATAACTTTATTGTGCTCTTGTACGTCATGTTAAAAATTAGATTGACTGGTGGTGGAATGTCAATTCCTGATCCCAATCGATGGCTCAATCTGCTGTGGATGAAGATTCCACTGTGTATCAAGCTGCATTGTATATTTTGGTGGAGGTACATATTAAATGTTTTTAACAATATTGTATTGGTCCTGGTGGACTAGAGATTACCATGCTCTTCTTTTGTACTGAAGTTTGCAGGATCAAACCTAATTTAAGAAAGAAAAATTAACATTTGAACCCGGTTCAAATGTTAATTTTTCTTTCTTAAATTAGAATCTATCCAGGATTGGAAAATGTTAATTCAAATAAAAACATAGAAAAAAAGGATCAAACCTAATTAGTCACTACCTTGTAAAGGCAGTGCATTTTAGTGAAATTATTCTTCTCTTCTTTCAGCTATGGTTTTCATTTCTTCATAGTCCTGTCATCCTATGAGTGTTAATTCATAACTCATGGAAACTATTTTTTTTATTTACTTGAAATGTACTAATACAGAAAATTTAGTATATATGTTTTCAAAGTATGTTACATGAAGTTATGTAGATAGGAAATAACACTATGAGGTTTTTTAATATTATTTATTTATTTTTTCACTCACCTCATACTTCATAACTCCTTGCAAACCCAGGGTTTCGTCACATCATTTGTGACACAGCATTGAGAATGTCACAAATGATGTGACGAAACCCTGGGTTTGCGAGGAGTTATGAAGTATGAGGTGAGTGAAATAAAAAATAAATAATATATTGTTTCATAAGAATTAAATTAATCGTAATTTAATTCTTATGAATTTGAACCTCATAATGTTAAAAATTCCCAAATTTAATATATAAATATATTGTTTATTTTTTATTTCACTCACCTCATACTTCATAACTCCTAGCATACAATATTAAAAAACCTCATAGTGTTATTTCCTATCTACATAACTTAATAAATAATATGTTACATGAACTAATTAATATTGTTACCAAATAGGGTATAAGTGCTTTTGTGTTGATATGATCATGTTTTCTGTATCGGTCATCTGTTGACAGCTGTGTGTAGTGGAAGTAACTACCAAAGTTCTACAGAATTTGTGTATCAAGATAGCCTTTCTTCCTGGCTGCAATGAATGAGAATGTCATGCCAAACTATGGCACTAGGAGATACTTGACCACTGACCACATCCTCTTCTTCTCTTTTTTTTTTTTACCAGTGCCAGCTGGTTGTCTTTATGACATTTCTGGTATTTAAGAAAAATTGTTTAGTGTCAGTGTACTCATCATGTAGACGAGCACGTGATTCTATTCATATATAATATTATAACATTTATAAGTCAACTCTCATTGCAATAAAAATAAAAGAAAAAATAACTCAGTGGAAAGAAATAAACTCAGGAGTCAGACAATCAGACAAGGTTGTGGCTTCTCCCCTCTACTTTTTAACATATATATATGAATGCCATTGTAAAAGACTTTAGAGAAACAAAACACGGAAGTATCACTATCAATAAAAATTTAAAATTAGATATAATAATGTTTGCAGATGATCTTGTTTTACTAGCAACATCTGAAGATGATTTACAATGGTCATTACATAATTTAAATTTGATAGCCCAGAAATATTCAGTGGAAATATCTACCAATAAAACTAAAATAATGGTCTTTTGTGGAAAATCCCCAATACCAAGCAAAATTTGTCTAAATAAAATTTTAGAGAGAGTTAATGAGTTTACTTATTTGGGATATAAACTTTCTTGTGTTGAAGATTTGGATTTATCAGAGAAAATTGTGAAATTCAACAAATGGGAATCATTAATAGAGTTTTAAAACCTTCATTAGTGCAAAAATTAACTCATACTCGTCTTTATCAAATAATGGCTCGACCAGTCCTATGTTAGTGAAGTGTGGACTATAAGGACGAGAGATGAAAGCAGACTAACAGCTTGTGAGATGAAATTTATGTGCCGAACAGCTGGCTACACCAAATGGGATCGAAAGAAAAATGTAGAAATCCTTCAAGAACTTAATGTGTCACCAATACACATTAATTACGTACTAATTGACATCATACATTGTACTATGCTTCTGACAATAAAAATATCTATCAAAAGTATTAAAATTCCTCCTTAGGCTTTAATTTCATTTGGTTATGTTTCCACCTATTTTAGTTTTATTTATTTATTTTCTTTTCAATTTTTGCGGCATAGGGAATTATTAGTTTCTTATGAAATCAAGGGGGAAATTAGAGAAATTTACCATCTATAGCCTGAATAGTGAAAAAAAAAAAAGAATCTTTTGTTTGTTCCAACCTCCAAACTATATACAACAGAAGTAAATGATAAAAATTTTTTTTTAAGTTCTCAGGACCAATTTTATTAAAAGAATAATAGTATTAATATTTAATTTTAGGAAGTTATATTTTGAGGTTATTTTAATTATATTATTTTTGGTCTGGACATCTTACCTCAATATTAATGTTGATTTGTTCTTGGACATGTTTCAAAACAATTCTCTGTTTTATCTTCAGCTTTCCCAGACTGGTTTTATTTATGTTGCATTATGTTGCACCACCTGGATGTCGATGTCAGCTCCATCCTGTGGTTGGCCAAAGAACCTCCAAACAAGGTCACCCTCCATCGGAATATCAAAATTCATAACTCTGTTTCTGTTCTTCTGAATATAAATTTTTTCCCAAATAGTCAGCTCGTGTATTTTCTAACTGTTTTAATAATTTAGTGTCTGAATTTATATTATGTTTTTCAGACCAAACATGAGCAGCAACAGCAGATTTTTCAATTTCTCCATTTTTAATATTTCTTATGTGTTCTTTGGTTCTAATTTTTAGGTTTCTTTTTGTTTTCCCTATATATATCTTTTCACAACCCATGCATTCAATTTGATAATTCCTGACTTTTTTTTTTATCAGTTTTTTCATTTTTGTTGGTTTTTATTAGTTTATTTAAACTGTAGTTATTTTTTGGTGCTAATTTAATATTAACTTCTCAAATATATTTTGAAATTTATTATGTACCCAGGGGTGATATGTGAATTCCTATATTTTTTCATAGGTGGTTCTTCTTTTTCAAGATTACTCTTTGTTTATCATTTTTTGTTTTTTATACTTTTCTATCCTTTTATGTACCATTTTTTCATCAAACCCATTTTCTCTTGCTACTTTGATTATGTGTTTTTTCTCATGTTTGAAATCTTCTTCGTTTAAGGGTAAGTTTACCAATCTATGAGTTAAACTATTAAATGCTGCTAATTTATGTCCAATTGGATTGAACCCTGTTGATTTTATAAAATTTTCCGTATGAGTTTCTTTCCTATGAATCCTGAATTCAATTTTTCTTTTTTCTTCGTTTCTGACCAATTTAAGATCCAAAAAAGGTATGAAGATTATTTGAAATTAACTGCGTTATGCATTGATCAAATGTTTTTTACATTCAATGGGAGTTTCTATAGACAAAAATCAGGGCTCTCAATGGGAAACCCATTATCACCTTTTCTGGCAAATTTATTTATGAGCGATTTTGAATGTAAAATCACTAAAGCACATCCCACAATGTTTAAATTTTGGAGTAGATATGTTGATGATATAATTTGTATTGTTAAAGAAAAACATGTAGAAGATTCCCTAAAACTATTAAATTTACAGAGTACAAACATTAAATTCACCAAAGAAATAGAAGACAATAAACAAATACCTTTTTTGGATCTTAAATTGGTCAGAAACGAAGAAAAAAGAAAAATTGAATTCAGGATTCATAGGAAAGAAACTCATACGGAAAATTTTATAAAATCAACAGGGTTCAATCCAATTGGACATAAATTAGCAGCATTTAATAGTTTAACTCATAGATTGGTAAACTTACCCTTAAACGAAGAAGATTTCAAACATGAGAAAAAACACATAATCAAAGTAGCAAGAGAAAATGGGTTTGATGAAAAAATGGTACATAAAAGGATAGAAAAGTATAAAAAACAAAAAATGATAAACAGAAGTAATCTTGAAAAAGAAGAACCACCTATGAAAAAATATAGGAAATTCACATATCACCCTGGGTACATAATAAATTTCAAAATATATTTGAGAAGTTTAATATTAATTAGCACCAAAAATAACTACAGTTTAAATAAACTAATAAAAACCAACAAAAATGAAAAAACTGATAAAAATAAAAGTCAGGAATATATCAAATTGAATGCATGGGTTGTGAAAAGATATATATAGGGAAAACAAAAAGAAACCTAAAAATTAGAACCAAAGAACACATAAAAGAATATTAAAAATGGAGAAATTGAAAAATCTGCAGTTGCTGCTCATGTTTGGTCTGAAAAACATATATAAATTCAGACACTAAATTATTAAAACAGTTAGAAAATACAAACGAGCTGACTATTTGGGAAAAAATTTATATTCAGAAGAACAGAAACAGAGTTATGAATTTTGATATTCCGATGGAGGGTGACCTTGTTTGGAGGTTCTTTGGCCAACCACAGGATGGAGCTGACATCGACATCCAGGTGGTGCAACATAATGCAACATAAATAAAACCAGTCTGGGAAAGCTGAAGATAAAACAGAGAATTGTTTTGAAACATGTCCAAGAACAAATCAACATTAATATTGAGGTAAGATGTCCAGACCAAAAATAATATAATAATAGTATTGTTTCCTTGGTTATCTGTAGGCTCAGCAGTTGACGCTTCGAAATCTTGTTCACAGTCACTTGCTTCCTCTATATAACAGTCTTGCACTAAGCTACCCCTTCACTTAGTGTTCGAACCATCACTTTAATAATTAATTTCTTCATCAATCGCAGCCACAATGTCTTCACTGCACAGTGGATTGAAACTAGAAATAGTTTTCTTAAGACCTGAATTTTTGCTTTCGTTAACAATGGTTACAGATGAACCGATAGAGGTTTTCAAAAAAGGGTTCGGTACACAAAGAAAATACCGTTAAGAAATTTACAAAAATATACAAAGCAAGCCTTGTTGCTGCTTTTAATGCATTCCACTGATACCAAAGTATGACATAAATAATAAAATTTTCCAAGAAAATAAATACAAGTATGAATACAGCTCTATTATAGTCTACTACGCTTTGGTACGTTATGCTGGGCAGCGACAAAGCATATTCAATACATTCTACTATGCTATACGGGGCAAAGGGTTAAGAAGACATTTATCGGGAATTTAAACACTACTTTATAAAGCCAGTAGGGCTTCTATTGATGTTTTTATTATTAATTTAACACTTCTCAGTGAAGGATAAATTATGTTTGAAGAGAAAAATTTTCGCCCAGGCCGAGACTCAAACCCGGGACCTTTGGCTTTCTAGGCCAATGCTCTACCATCGAGCTACCAGGGCGAGTGTTAATTTCTAATTCTCCTAATTCAAACTACCTTCATTTCAATCATTATAGGATTAACCTGCAGGAGTGTACTTATTAAATTAATATTGAAAAGCTAAAGCTATTCTATGATAGAAATAGGTAAATTAATGAACACAATTAAATTATTGTAAATTAATGGTAAAGAGAAAAATTTGTGCTTGAACCGGGAATCGAACTCCGAACCTTTAGCTTTCCGTGCTAATGCTCTGTCCACTGAGCTAATTCAGGTTTCATTCCCATCCAAGCAGAAATCCTTCCTTTACCTTGCTCTACTGGTCCCGCATTCAATTGGACAGAGCATTAGCACGGAAAGCTAAAGGTTCGGGGTTTGATTCCCGGTTTAGGCACACATTTTTCTCTTTACCATTGATTTACAATAATTTAATTAGGAGTATACTTATTAAATTAATATTGAGAAGCTAAAGCTGTTATTATGATAGAAATAAGTAAATTAATGAATACAAATTATTATAAATCGATGGTAAAGAGAAAAATTTTTGGAGTCCCTTCATGTCTTCTTCAGATAGAAGCCATTCATTGTGTATTTGTGAATGATGATTCATTGCATTTGAATGTGGGACCAATAGAGCAAGGTAAAGGAAGGATTTCTGCTTGGATGGGAATGAAGCCTGGATTAGCTCAGTGGACAGAGCATTAGCACGGAAAGCTAAAGGTTTGGGGTTCGATTCCTGGTTCAGGCAAAAATTTTTCTCTTTACCATTGATTTATAATAATTTAAAGGAGTATACTTGTTGATTCGATTTAGTTCATCTTTCGGGGACAAATTAAATATTTTTCTTTTAATAATTATTTCTGGGCTAACAATATTTATAGCTGGTCTTGGCACAAATTTTGAATATGATTTAAAGAAGATTATTACCCTCTCTACTTGTAAATTTTTGGTATTCTCTTCTGGAATTGACGGTATTGCAACCCACGTCTTAAGTTATATGTTTTCTTCTTCTTTTTCTTCTTCCCAGAATGCTACAAAATTTAAAAAAAAATATGTATAAATGCTATCAAATGCTAAAAGTACAAATGACAATGTTAAATTTCTGATTTCATCATCATCATTTTGAGAATTTTCCTCATCATTGAGGGTTTTCTCCAACCAATCTTAGTAATTAACATGAATTAAAAATAAATAAATACAAATGATACATAATAAAAAATAATAATACATAATAAAGAATAAATTAAAGAAATTTAAACAACAAAAAAGGTTACCACCCTACAACATGATTTTAAGAAAGATGAAAAATTCAAGAAATTTACTTACCATGCTGAAGTTCATAATAAATTAAAAAAAAAATTCAGAAAATTGAATATAACATTGGCTCCTATTAACAAATTCAGCCTGGGTAATCTTCTGTTAACTAATAACAAAGTTAACACCCCAAACAACAAAAAATCTGGAATTTATCAAATTGATTGCAAAGATTGCAATAGGATATATGTTGGAAAAACAAAAAGGAACTTGGAAACTCGTAAAAAAGAACACTTTAGAAACATAAAAAATGGAGAAATTGAAAAATCAGCTATAGCAGCACATAGTTTATTAGAGAATCATAGAATTGAAAAAAGATGCAAAACTTTTAAAACATCTATTTAAACCTTTGGATTTAACAGTTTGGGAAAAAATATATATTCAGAAAAACCATACTAGAACCATGAACTGCGGACGAACCAAGCTTGATTACAAAGTTCCTCAAAAATACACCAGATGACAGTTTAGAAAATTACTCCTTTAAAAGTACACCAGATGGCAGTTTGGATAATTACTGGCAAAAGAAAAAATTGACAGTCGTGAAAACAGCTGACGATGGGGAAGATTGTTCTTCGATACTGTGGTGCTGTGTTTAAAAAACATAGAAGTATGAGTTAAGAAGAATTCACAATTCATTTGATTCTTATAAACATAAATGACTACGGACTTATAGACTATCAGTTTGCAACAAATATTCACAAATTTCCCTTAATTAAAGTTCTCCATTGTTCTATGTCCTCTGTGTCTTCATCTGTTACACCAAATTTCCTCATTGAATTTTGAATGTTGTTCTTCCAGGTTGTTCTTGGTTTTCCTTTTCTGTTCCTTCTTTCAATTTTTCATGCATAGGTGGTCATATTTCAAAATGTTAAAAGACGCCATCCCTAAAAATGAGTAAAGTGTGATGAATCATATTTGAAGAGAAAAATTATACATAAATTAATGAGTCATTTTTACATCTTACCTCATAGTTTATGTTTTCTTAAACACGGGAACTGCAGTTTTCAAAAGGTCAATTCCCTTTCATTTTCAACCGCCATTATGACTACCGGAAGAAGAAGAAAAATTATACTCTCAGACTAGGGCTTGAACCCAGGACCTTTGGCTTTCTAGGCTAGTACTGTAGTGTTCATAGTTAAATGTGGGAAATAACATTATGAGGTTCTTAATTCGTAAATTAATGTGTCTTTTTTACATCTTACCTCATATTTTATCTTCTTGTAATCTTGTAAGCCCATGTTTCCCTTAACAAAGATTTAGGCGCTCTCTCCCTCCGGGGAAGAATTTGAACCATACTAATTTAGTTCCACTTGTTTTCGTATAGATGTCATTTGAGTGGTCCGTGGTCAGCGTTCTGCCTCATACTGACATCTAGGAAACCAAGTTAGTACTAGGACGGAAAAATGGTAAATTTTGCTTAGAGGCCTTTTCATTCAGACTTAAGGATTTTTTATGAGCCTGAAAATCTTCAGACTCGGGACCCACGGCTTAAAGTCCTTCCCGGAGGACTTGTTCCTTGGATTTTCCATCCTAAAAAAATGACTCGTTAATTTACGTAGTACTCTACTGACTAGCTACCTGAGCAAGTTCCAATCTAGACGCAAATTTTTCTCTTATATACACTGTTAATTCCCATGCACCAAATGCTATGAAACATTTGCTTTTATCTTGCAAATGGCAGCTTCTTTATTAAAAAGACATTTATTTGGGAATTTTACATTACATTATAAAGCCAGTACTTTTCTTTTTCAATGTTTTTATTATTCACTAGCTAATACCCAGCGTGTGCTCCTACGCCTAAATAAATGAAAATTAATGTGCTTTTATGTTTAGTTGAATAAGTTAAAGGAAAAATAATTATAAATTTATATTTTATAGATACCTCATGCTGATTACCCGGGAATCTACTTATCTTGATCTTTTTGACATAAATGAGCTGAAATATGAAAATTAATGTGTTTTATGTTTAGTTAAATAAGTAAAAGGAGAAATTTATATCGTAATTATTTTGGGATACCCCGTGCTGTTTACCTGGCGTTGTCTGGGAATCTAATCATCCCGATTTTCTTGGTATAAATGAGCTGAAAGACGAAAATTAATGTATTTCTTATGGTTAGGTAATAAGTAAAATGAAAAATCATTATAAATATATGTCGTAATCATTTTAAGATTTCCCGTGCTGATTAGCCGATGTTGCCTGGGAATGTACTTATCTTGATCTTCTTGGCATAAATGAGCTAAAAGACAAAATTCGTTATTGTGAGTTATCCGTAAAAGAATACCCGCCATGTGCTGCTATGCTTGCACAGGAATCTATGTACTTGTCTTGATCTTCTTGGCATCATTGAAGGACAAAAATTTATTGTGAGTTATCCGTATGAGATAAACATATGCTGTCGCGGACTTTTTTATAGAGCTTTTTGAGATATTCAGTTCTGTGTACATTAATTTTGTGTATTTGTTATGGTTTAGGCAGCGTAAGTCATTTAAGCGTCCAAAGAGCTACTTTTTTTCACGTTTTCCACAACAAAGGGCGATTTTTAAGGGTGTGGGAGTTGAGTATCACAACTCTCTTATAGCCTATGTTCATCCCGGATATCTCCTGAACATTTTGCAAAAAGTTCCATCACAATCGAATCAATGGTATGGCCACACTTAAAGTACGAACAAACAAACATTCATTTTTATATATTAGATTTAATTTATCTCAATGATGGATAAATTATATTTGAAGAGAAAATCCCAGTTTGAGCATATAATTTTTGTCTTCAAATATGATTTATCCATCATTGAGATGTATGAAATGAATAATAAAAACATCGAAAGTATGATGAATTGGTATTAATAATGTGATGTTAATGTTACAGTTGGTGAATTTAGCCTGTGAATACACACGTTCATGTCTGGGTTCAGAACGGAGAAGCGAGTCATCTTGCAGCAATCCAGTAGCAGAGAAGTGTGATGTGTATGTGTGTGGTAGCAACTCTTCCCACCAGGTGGCAGAAGAGAGCCAAGAGAAGATCTTGGTGCCTCGACTAGCTCGTGCATTTAATCAAGTACAACAGGTGGAAGCTGGACAGTACTGCTCATTTATCATACACACCAATGGAACTCTGAGCGCGTGTGGTAAGGGTAGCTATGGTCGTCTTGGTTTGGGTGACTCAAACAATCAGCAGCAGCCAAAACGAGTTGTCATCGATGGTACCGTCAAGAAAGTGTCTTCTTCAAAAGGTAGCGATGGACATACGCTGGCACTTACTGATGATGGAAAAGTTTTTAGTTGGGGAGACGGTGAGTGTGTTTTGTTTCTCATAACTTTAGATACTAAGAGGCAACATTAAAAATTTTCTACTATTATGATCTCAAAAAAACAAATAAAGCAAATATTTTCTTTATGATCCTGAGAAATATCTGGAAAAATCCTAGTATTTCAAGAATTGTCAGCCGTGATGGACTAGTGGTTATGTTCCTTGCCTGAGGTCCCAAGGTCGCAGGTTCAAGATTTTCATGATCGTAAAAGATTCTTAAGCCAGAATAAAGAGGCCTCTAAGCAAAATATACCAATCTCTTTTTTAATCATAATAATACCTTAGTTGACTACTAAATGTCTCATTGGGTTGGTATATTGACAGCATACCATTCATGACACCTTTGGGAAATAAGCGTAACTAAATTAACATGGTCTAGTAACTCTAGACTTCTAAGAAAAATTTACCTACCTTTTTCATCCTAGTAATAGAGGCCGTTCCATTAAGGTTGAAACATGGCCTCAGATGCGCAGAAGACCAGTTTCATCCTCTTGACTGCGGGTAGTCTATGGTACAGGCATACTTACTTACTTACTCACTGGCACTATCGAACCCGTAGGTTCATGGCCACGTGGACATAAGCTCTCCATGCATCCCTATCCTGAGCTAATGCTTTCCAATCATTCCCTGTATAATCTACTTCCATCAAATCATAGTTAATGTTAATTTCCCACCTCATTCTTGGTCTACCAACTGGGCGTTTTCCCTCTGGCTTTCCTACAAGAAGCTTCCATGCACGTCTTTCATTCCCCATACGTGCAACATGTCCTGCCCATTGCAGTCTATGAGACTTGACTGTTCTTATTATATCTGGCTTCCTATAAAGAGCATGTAGTTCATTGTTATGTAGTCTTCTCCATTCACCTGTCTGTTCATCTCTCTTTGGTCCAAAAATTTTCCTAAGAACTTTATTCTCAAATACTCGCAATCTCCTTTCCTCCCTTATAGTAAGAGTCCATGTTTCGCACCCATATAATATAACTGATAGAATAATAGTTTTATATATTTTCAGCTTAACATTTTTTGAAAGGAGTTGGGACATCAAAAGTCTCTGTAATGCATAATAGCACACATTTCCAGAATTGAGCCTATGTTTAATTTCTTTGTGCATCTCATTCCTATTTGTGATTATTGTTCCTAGGTATTTGAATTCACCCACTTCCTCAAAATGTCCCTCATTTGTCCTTAGCTGTCCATTTCCATTATATACTGAATTTCTACGTGTGACCATATATTTAGTTTTATTAATATTTACTTCCAGTCCCAATTTCTTAGTGTTACTCAATAGTGTGTGCGTGTTGGCCTTTAGTATCTCCTCGCTATCGGCCAGTAGTACTACATCATCAGCATAAACTAACAGCTTATTAATACCATTCAGTTGTAAGCCTTCCTCATTCTCTAAAGATTTAATGGCATGCTCTAGTACAAAATTAAATAGTAGAGGAGATAGTGCAATCTCCTTGCTTCAACCCATTCTGGATTTCAAAAGTGTCTGAAAACTGTTTGCCTACACGCACCCTACTCTTTGAGCCATTTAGACACATTCGTATAAGTCTAACTAACTTTTTAGGAATTCCGAACTCCAGCAGGATACTATATAACTTCTTCTTCTTCCTTCCAAGTATTAGGCCAAGGCCTGTTACGATCCTATAGAAAATTTTCCCTCCAGCGTTTGTGGGAAATTCTCGTATAAGACTTGAAAGCATAATAATAGTCCCTTCGATTGGTTGCTGGCCAAAGGAAGGCAAGACCAGTGATGGGGCTGCCATCTTATAGCCTCTGGTCAGGCTTTTCTGGAGAAGAAAAGAAAATAAAGGAAAGAAGAAATGGAAGAAAGGAAAGACTCCCTAGCCCTCGGATGCCCTAATAGCGTCGGGGTCGAAAAAAACAAGAATTAACCAAGAGAGGTTAGATAGTAAAGTTAAAAGAGTGCAAAACACAAGTAAGTGGAAGAAATGTTTTGCTCAGCTTGGGCACCTTGTGGTCGCCATCCACATATCCCCTAGATGAGGACCCCTGAGGGTTACTATGTAACTTCTCCCTCTTAATTGAATCATATGCTTTTTTGAAGTCTACATATAGTTGATGTACAGTGCCATTATATTCCCATTTCTTTTCTAAAATCTGTCTTATACTAAAAATCTGATCTGTTGTAGACCTGTTTCTTCTAAATGCACATTGATGATCTCCTAGAATGTTATCAATATAGGGAGTAAGTCTGCTTACTAATATATTTGTTAGAATTTTGTACGAAGTTGAAAGTAATGAGATGCCCCTGTAGTTGTTGCAATCAGTTTTATCTCCTTTCTTATAAATTGGTAAGATAATTGATTCCTTCCATTCATCTGGAAGAGCTTCTTTTTCCCAAATCATACTAAGCAACCAATGTATCTTGTCCATCAATTTTTCTCCCCCTGATTTTATCAGTTCTGCTGGGATCTCATCTGAACCTGATGCTTTATACATCTTCAATTTTTCAATTGCCATTTCAACCTCTAATGCACTTGGCTCTGCGACTAGCATTTCTGCTGTCTGTAACTTATCCTCCTCAATGTCTTGTTCTGTATGTACATTTAATAGCTGATTAAAGTAGCTTTTCCATCTATTTAATATACTCTTAGAATCTGCAATCATATCCCCATTTTCATTCCGAATTATGTTTGTTCTAGCCTGAAACCCCTTCTTTCTCTATACTAATTCCCTGATATAATTCTCTAATGTTCCTATTTTTTGCGTTCATTTCAAGATCATTAATCTTTTCTCTCAAATATTCCCTCTTTTTACTCTTTAGTAACTTGGTGATTTCCCGTCTAACACTACCCAATTGCTCTAAATTTACCTCATTTGGCTCATGTAACCATTTCATTTTTGCTAGCTTTCTTTTGTTTACAATGTCGGCACATTCCTCATCAAACCATTTCTTGTTTTGCCTCTTTTCTAAACATCCAATGCTTTCTGATGCTGACAATTTAATAGTATCTCTTATAGCCTCCCATTCTTTATTTATATCAGTTTCTTCTTCGTTTGCCACATTGTCATCTGAAGATTCCAGTACTTCAAATCTATTAGCAATTTTGATTTGGTATTCTTGCCGCATTTCATCATTTTTCAAGTTTTTTAATTCATATTTTACAGAATCATCTGTAGCGTTTTGTTCCTCTCATAAGCGATAGCCGTTGTCTGATTTTCACTCTGACCAGATGATGATCCGAATTGCAGTCTGTCCCTCTAACTGATCTAACATCAATGATGCTACTGTGCCAGCGTTTATCCACTAATACATGATCTATCTGGTTCCAAGTTTCTCCATCTGGAGACGTCCAGGTGTATTTATGAATATCCTTATGCTGAAATGTTGTGCTCTTAACAATGAGATTCTTTGATGTGGCAAATGTGACTAATCTAACCCCGTTGTCGTTACTATCTTCATGAAGACTGAATTTGCCTATTGTTGGTTTGAATATATCTTCCCGCCCCACTTTTGCATTAAAATCTCCTAAGACAATTTTCATATGATATCGTGAAAGGCTATCAAATAAGCATTCTAATTCTTCATAGAACTCATCCTTGATCTTGTCATCTTTATCTTCTGTGGGGGCATGTACATTTACAATTATAAAATCATGTTAAGTTATGTAGATAGGAAATAACACTATGAGGTTCTTTAATGTTGTTTATTTTTTATCATTTCACTCACCTCATACTTCATAATTTATAGCAGACCCAGGGTTTCTTCACGTAATTCGTGACATTGTCAATGCTGCGTCAGTTGTGAACATGACGCAGCATTGACAATGTCACGAATTACGTGAAGAAACCCTGGGTCTGCTATAAATTATGAAGTATGAGGTGAGTGAAATGATAAAAAATAAACAACATAAAATCATGTCTTTACCCTTTAGAATTATGTATGATATCCTATCACTAACAAACTTAATATCTCGGATAGCGGATAGGATCCTCCTTCTAACTAAAAAACCCGTTCCAAATGCAGGTCTTTCTGCACCCCCATAGTATAATGCAAAGCTTCCTGATTCCTGACTACCTTCTCCTGGCCACCTAACTTCCTGTAAAGCGACTATATCTAAGAGTGATTTATCTAATTCCCGCGTTAATATCTCTAGTGCCCCGCTATTGTATAAAGTCCTAACATTCCATGTTCCTAGGAACAGGTCCCTGTGTTTGAGCCTTTGGCATGGGTTCCCTGAAGTAGTCCCCGCCCGGAGAACCGAATGGGGGACTATTTGACCTCCGGAAAATTTTACCCCAGATGAACCCATGTCCGCATTTCTTGACGGTTGTATTTTTACGGTGAAAGATCGTCACTCTTACCCAAGGTACTTTTTTCGTCTGGCTTATCACCTTTGACCAGTCCGGCATGGGTAACCCTATCGGCAGCTACCGCCGGCATAGCTCTCAGGATCATTTAAGCACGCAAGCCACTCCACCACGACAAGGTAAAGATACCATGGAGGGATGGTACAGGCATACACATTCAATTCCAAAATAGTGTACTGTCAGTCTAAAAGATATTAGTTTTCGTCACCTTACTTTTAAAACCTTGTAAGTCTAATTTAACTAATCTTTCAAGAGAGCATAAAAACTTTTTCGACATTGTTTATTATCTTGTAATTATGTTAAGAAATAAGAGCAAGAGGACTGGAGGACATGGAGTGGATGAAAATCTGTATAAAAATAAAATAATGTCTTATTTTTAATTTAAACAAATAAACGTAATTGGTTTGAACATATACAAAGAATGCCAAATAATCGTTTATCAAAACAGCTGCTTCATTATAGGCCTCTAGGCCGAAGAAATGTAGGAAGACCAAAATGTCATTGGAAGGATGACCTGCACCAGCGGCATGTAGTGCGCCGGGGAGCGGAACGGGCCAATAGGCCCATACCTTGAAGATGATGATGATTTTTAATTTAAACATTTAAAATATGACATTAAAAACGTAGTTACAAAATTATAAGTAATGTTAAAAAATGTTTTATGCTTTTTTTGAAAATTTTGTTAAATTAAACTTGCGCGGTTTTAGAAATATGGTGATGTTATATTGCGGTGTTAAGTGGAAGATTTCTCGTATCTACAAGATCGTAGAACCGTCCAATCACTATCTCTTGTCTATAAACTAGCACGCACATCATTTCCTTATCACGATTTCTTTGGATTCTGTGATGCACATAAATTAGGCGCACGATCCCTTCAGCACATTGTCTTCATCACACTACCTATTTGTTTCAAAATCTTTTATAGTTTCTCTTGCTAGAACATGGAATTCTCTTCCACCTATATCAGAGACTGAGAAACTATAACTTCTTTCAGACAGAAAACTTATTTTTCTCTATTAAGTAACTGACAAAAACATCTCACTAATAGTATTTTTTAACAATTAATAATTTGTTATTCATTTATTTAATAAAAATAGTATTATGATTTATCAGTATTTTTAACCTAATATCTTATTACTTTCTCTGTAATGTTTTTCATGTATAGTAGGTTGGAGCTGTTCTTGTGTATATATTTTTTTATTTGATTTAATTTTAATCATCTTTAACTTTATTGCATTATTGTATGTATGTACCCCATACGTCCCGCGTGGATACATGGCTGCTCTCTATCGGGAGTTTCTTAAGCATGCTAATTTAGATACGCTTAGTTACCCACACATGTCAACAAGTGATATGTGGTTAGCACATCTCCTCAATGGAACATCTAATAGGCAACTAAGGTATTACTGGATGGATGAAGGGCGGATAAATGTTGCACAGAAGCCTTTTATTCAGACTTGAGGTTCTTTTATCAACCTGAAAAATTTTAATAAAAAAATAAATACAATCCATATCTGAACACAAGCAAAGTTTATTATTGTCAAATGAACCCCGGACAATAACATACTAAATTTTGGAAACAATTGGAAAGTAATTTGTGAGAAAATTGACCAATACTTTTAACAAGATGGATTTTTTATTTCAATTTTTTTTTGTATTTTAAATTACTCATAAAGAAATATGTCTAAAAAGTTAACCAAAGTGCCATTATGTTCAGGAAGACTTGTTTAATTAGTGACATAATTTTCATACATATAACTTAAGATTAATAAGAATAAGCTGAAAAAAATTATTTTTGTATGCCATATTTTTAAACCAAATTGCAAGGAAATTGGTACCGGGTGCCCTTAAGGAATTTCACATGGTACATATTTATTATAATCATTTCCTACTCAGGGTTAATATTTTCATTATGACTAGTAACAATGATTTTGCAAGCCTGCTGATAGGGATCGTTTTCCCGAGATCCTACGTTTACCTGTGCGAGCTTTGTGGGTCATGCTTCTTCCTTAGTGGAATGGCCTCTACCATAGTTAAATTTGAAGAGAAAAATGTTTGCCCAAACCAAGACTCGAACCCAGGACCTATGGTTTTCCATACCAAGTGCTCTACCAACTGAGCTACCGGGGCGAGTTCCAATCAAGAATGCAAATTTTCCTCATATATATATATTGTTGAGATTAATAATGAAAACATCAATAGAAGCCCTACTGGTTTTTAAAAGTAATGTTTAAATTCCCAATAAATGTCTTCTTAACTAAGAAGCTGCCTTTGCATAGATAGAAGCCATGGCTTCAAGCTTTGGTGCGCGGGAATTACAATGTATATAAGAGAAAAATTTGCGTCTAGATTGGAACTCGTTCCAGTAGCTCAGTTGGTAGAGCATTTGGTATGGAAAACCAAAGGTCCAGGTTTGAGTCTTGGTCTGAGCAAAAATTTTTCTCTTCAAATTTAATATATTCTTCAGTGAGAGGTGTTAAACTAATAATGAAAACATCAATACCATAGTTGCCTACTAGATGTCTCATTGGGTTGTTTTGTTGACTGCATACCATTCATGACATCTTTGGGAAATGAGCATAACTATATTAACTTGGTATAGTAACTCTTAATAAAGGAGAGACTAAGCTGTTATGCCATTGTAGATGTAGAGATTTCAAGAAATACTACACTTAATATATTTAGAAGCACTGTTAAATATGTATTAATGTATGGATCAGAAACATGGTTATTTAATAATAAAGTGCAACAAATGCTGCAAACATTTATAAATTGCTGTTTAGTAAATTATTCAAAATGGAATTTTGTTATTTTTTTCCAATTCCATAGTATATTTTACAGATTCATCCTGAAGGTTGAGTAATTTCAATGCATCTTCAATATGTTTAGAATTTATCACAGAGAAAATATCACCAATGTTTATCCCTGGATGTTTAAATGTTGGTATAGATATGTGGATGTTATTTTCTCTGTGATAAAATATTCAATATATACTGGCCTGAAGTTGTAAAAAATGAGTTCTTGTGGGATTAAGCTGGTGAAGAACAAGTTGAGATACAAATTAGGAGGAGGAAATGGCTCTTGATAGGCCACACTATTATGTAAAACACTGACTCTGTGAAAAGACATGCCCTTGATTGGAATCCTCAGGGGGCAAAAATAGGGGATGTCCATTTGTTACTTGGAAGCAAACTGTGTATAATGAGGTGAAGAGGATAGGAAAATCCTGGAATGAAGTGAAGGCTGTTGCCAGCAATTGTGTCCAGTGGAAAGCTCATACTGATGCCCTATACTCATAAATTGTGCTACAGGATTATGATGATGATTATTATGTTGTAACTCCAGCTTTGTTTAGTAAATATGTTGACCATGCTATTTAAATATGGCAAGATGTCTTAATTGAAAATTTTAAAATAAATGACAAAGTTTTAAAAACAATTTTGTTCGTAGATGACCAGGCTATTTTTAGTTCATCAGAAGATAATCTCCAGAGAGCTGCAAACCTATTAGAAAATGTAGGCAAGGAATATAATTTAAACATTTCATGTACAAAAACAAAATCAATGGCATTTCGAGGAAAAATTCATCTCAGATGCAAAATTGTGATAATAATAATATCATTGAACAAGTGAAATCCTACAATTATTTGGGTTTCATACTGCCAAAAAGAAGATACAAATAAAAAAAATACAGAAATTTCTAAGAATGTGTAGAACAATAAGAAGAACTCTAAAGAATAAAACAACTCAGGTTACTCAACTGAAATTTTATGAAGTCATGGCCGTTCCTACTATTATCTATGGCAGTGAAAATTGGACTTTGACTCATAAGATAGGAAAAAAATAGAGGCAGCAGAGATGAGATTTTTAAGGCCAACAGCAGGCTACACTCTTATGGACCAGAAAAGAAGTTCTGAGATAAGAGATCAATTAAATATTTTTTAAATTGATGGATAAAATTGACAAACAAAGACAAAACTGGTACAAACATCTACTAAGAATACCAGATGATAGACCTTCTAAAATGATTTTAAACTACAGACCCACAGGATCTAGAAGTCAAGGAAGACCCATTTGCTAAATGGAAAGACCAAATCTCTTTAAGTCGGAATGGGCCATAGGGCCTAAGCCTTGATGATGATGTATTAAAAAAGTAACATTAATAACACTGATATGCAAATGTAATGTTTTCTCTGGGATTTCTATTCTAATATGTAAATAGCCCTAATTCAACCATTCTGATTTTAAATATGAATTCAGTTTTCCTCCATCTCGTACCAATTTTTCACAATATGAGAAATAATAATACACTTTCTTTCTCTTGAGCCAATCAAATTTATGTTATTATTAACTGTTGGTCACAGTTAATCATAAATTAATATTTATTTATTTATCTAATGGCTATTACATGATATAAGTGTCATTAACTAAGCAAACAAAACACCTAAAAAGTGGACATCTTCAATCTGGGTTCCCAGTACCCATCGACTTCTGTGTGGGATTGAAGGGCTGGGCATTGTTGAAGATGCTGCTGATCCATAATTTCTAAAATGTTACATAATGGACACGCTGAAGATTACATAATTTCCAGACAGTGAAGGTGTTGTGCTAGTAAATCATGCCCAGTGTTGAGACGAAAAACCATGGCAGTTTTCCTCGGTTCAGAAGGTGTATTTTGAATTAGGTTCCTGCAGTGTTTCTGAGTTGACCTCGAGTCAATAGCTTGGGTAGATTAAATTTTGAGAGTCTGTTTTATATTTAATCAAAATTAAAGTGGGAGGTAACACTATGAGGTATTTTCAATTTATGAATGAGTTGGAGGAAATGTTTTTTATATATCATCTCAATAAAGTTGTGTGTTTCAAAAAGTCAATTTTACTTTCTTCTGTTTTATATCGACGGTAGGCAGGGAAAACCTTGTAATTCCATCAGTCATTTGAAAACCACATAACTCCAGTAGCCAGCACAGAAATATGTGATGCATATTTGAGTTTGTATTTTTTAACATTCTTACCTCATATGTTTATTTTGTTAGATGATTGTTTCAAGATGGAGCAATAGCTTTGAAACGATCGTCCAACAAAATAAACATATGAGGTAAGAATGTTAAAAAATACAAACTCAAATATTAAATTAAACCTCATAATGTAACTTCCTAACGATTAAAAAAAAAATGTGATGCATAACCTGTTGAGAACATGGACTTCAAATTTATTAATAATTTGACTTTCTGCAGTAAAATAGTGGGAACCATTGCTTATCAATTTTCATAATTATTTAAAACAGTTATTTGTTTCCCTGTAAAATTTACCAAAATGGAGTTACGAGGTTTTCATTGCCCACCATAGATATGTTTCTTCACCGAAAGGGTATGAAAGAAAAGCAGTGTAACTTGGCTAACAAATCACCCTTTTCATTTCCATTCATAAATTAATATTTGACCACTGTTTTAATACAAACTTATTAGAAGATCCAATTACTTAATAATTCATAGTATTTCTTTGCTTCAAACAATAGCTATACCCAGAACTATATTGAAAACATATTATGTATGATATTTGTAATTGTAACAAATTGGTATGTGATATTTGAAGAGGAAAATGTTTGCCTAGACCGTGACTCGAACCCGGGATCTTTGGCTTTCCAGGCCAAATGCTCTACCAACTGAGCTACTGAGACAAGTTGTGATGTAGATGCAAATTTTCCTCTTATATACATTGTAATTCCCTCGTGCCAAATGCTGTGAAGTTAAAAAGGATTGCAGTTTTGAGATCATCATATCAGAATTAATAAATGAGACCTATTTTGCAGGAACCCCAGAATCATTAATCAGTATAACTAAAGTTGACATTTGTGTTGTTTACAGGAGATTATGGGAAGCTGGGACATGGCAATTGTACAACACAGAAACAACCAAGATTGGTTGGTGGAGCTCTGTCTGGAAAAGTAGTAAAGTTTATCCATGCAGGTTATAGACACAGTGCTGCAGTTACAGAGGAAGGAGAACTCTACACATGGGGCGAAGGAGATCATGGACGTCTAGGTACAGTTCTAATTAAACTAACTCTTTGGCAATATCGAACCTGGAGGTTCACAGCTGCATGGAATCAATGCTTTCCTTACAACTCTATTATGAGCTAACATTTTTTAAATCATTCCTGTAAACTTCATTTTTCATCATCATAGATGACACTAGATCCTATTTTCAGTCCTGGTCGCAGACAAGATCTTCCTTTCTCCATCTTCTAACACCAAACTTCTGAAGGTTGCTTTGTGGTTTGTTGTCCAGCTTCAATCTTGTGCAGTTGCTTGACAATGGGTATTTTACAGAATAGGGTTGTCAACCTGTAACAAACTTCCAACCTGGAGGACCAGGATTCAAATTTATATTTCTGGAGTCAAGATGATCTGATATTCAAAGTTAAATATGGGAAATAACATTATGAGGTTTTTAATTCATAAATTAATGAGTTGTTTTTACATCTTACCTCATAGTTTATGTTTTCTTAAACACGGAAACTGCAGTTTTCAAAAGGTCAATCCCTTTCATTTTCAACCATCATTATGACTACCGGATTTTCGTTGGACTCTCATCTATGACAACGTTATCTCAAAGTTCATCAAATCTACACCAGATGGCAATGTTTGCCATGATGGCAACGTTATCTCAAAGTTCATCAAATCAACACCAGATGGCAACATTATAGATGGAGATTCCAACAAAAATCCGGTAGTCATAATGGTGGTTGAAAATGAAAGGGATTGACCTCTTGAAAACTGCAGTTCCAGTGTTTAAGAAAACATAAACTATGAGGTAAGATGTAAAAATGACTCATTAATTTATGAATAATCTGATATACCTTCATACACTGAATGTTCATTTTAGTCACCTTCTACAACACGCTTGAACCTCTTTAGGGCAATTCGTATACCCAGCTACTGCTTGAGGAGCCTGTAAAATTTACCTCCCTCAAATCATCTCGTTCTTGACCTATCTTCTGGGCACTTTTCCTCTATTTTCTCTCAATAAATTTCTGTGCCTCTCTTTCATTGCCCATTAATGCCACATGTCCTGCCGAACATTCTAAGGGATTTAACTGTTGTTATTGGTATGATTATTATTATTATCACCATCATAATTGTGACCTTTACTGTTGTTGCTTTAAATAAGTTGTGCATAATTTTCTACCTAACAGATAGATAAATCTCTCTTGTTTATAATGATGTATATTTGTAGGCCCTTGAATGTCTTTATGACCAAGTTGTATTTTAGATTTATTTCTGTGTGAAGATGACGAATGATAACATTCCTTTCTAAAGCTCAGTAACATAACAATATTGCATTGCAGGTCATGGAGATTACAATGGTCGGAACATGCCAACGTTGGTACGAGACTTGAGTGGAGTTGGGTCTGTAGCTTGCGGCAGTGCACATACAATAGCTTTGTCAGCAGATGGGAAAATTGTTTGGTCATTTGGATCAGCAGACAATGGCAAATTGGGTCATGGAGACACGCAGAAGACATCTCGTCCCAAAGTGATTGAAGCACTACAAGGTCTTTATATTAGGAAAGTGGCTGCAGGCAGCCAGTTCTCACTTGCTCTTACTACTAATGGACAGGTAATCCAATGTAATATATTGCAATAAGTAGTTGCATTGTGAGTTTTTCTTAATAAATAAGGTGAATCTGATTGTCTTACCTCATAAATCTTGATGTTTTTATTTTACATGTTTCAATGTGTTGTTCATACCATTGTATGATTGTCCAGACTGTAGATTTTTATGTTGTTGGCCCTGCATGTCGACTCCTCTCTGTCTTCTGGTTGACCGAAGAACTTGTGAATCAAATCTTTTTCCAGAAGAATAAAATAGGATTATGAATTTTGAAATTCCTGGGGAAAAATATTTGGTTCTTTGGTCAACCAGAAGTTGGAGCAGGAGTCGACGTCCAGGACCGACAACATAACTGATCAATCTGACGATGGTATGAACAACATATTGAAACATTCAATGAATGAATGAATGAATGAGTCATATTCTTATCTTACCTCATATTTCATGTTTTTTAAACACGGGAACTGCAATTTTCAAGAGGACATCCCTCTCATACTCAGCAGATATGACTACCGGATTTGAAACATGTCAAATGAAACATCAAGATTTATGAAGTAAGGCGACCCAATTCACCTTAATTATTAATCCAATATAATTCTTGCTAAAACATCTCATATATCACAAAGTGTTTTGTGCCATAGCCAAGTGCTTTAAGGCATTGTGCCTTGTTGCAGAGTTACTGGATATGTGCTGTTTCAAGTTCCCACGGGGGAAGAAATTTTCTCATAAGATTTTGATCAGTATGGGACTGGTGCCCTGATCATCTAACTTCCTGTAAAGGAACTACATCCAAGAGTGATTTATCTAACTCCTATGTTAATATTTCTATTGTTTGAGCCTTTGCAATGGATTTCCTGAAGTAGTCCCTGCCTGGAAAACCAAACATGAGACTATTTTAGCTCTTGAAAATTTTACCCTAGTAGAACTTATGTCTGCATTCCTTGACAGTTAAACTTTATGGTGAAAGATAGTTACTCTTTCGACCAAGATACTTTTCTGGCTTATCGCCTTCAACTTGTCTGGCATTGATAACTCTTCCGGCAGCAATACTATCATCAGCATAGGACATGTGGCATAAATGGGGAATGAAAGAGAGGCATGGAAACTTAATGTAGGAAAACCAAGGGGAAATGGTAGACCAAGAATGAGGCGGAAGAATAACATTAACCATTATTTGAGGGAAAGAGATTGTAAAGAGGATGATTGGAAAACATTAGCTCAGGATAGGGAGCTTTAAGTCCACATGGCCATGAATCAATAGATTCGATAGTGCCACTGAGATAGTTAGTTATGGGATTGGTATCCATCCAGCATTATGAGGAATTTGGGCAGTTACAATAAGTAGCAGCTCTAGGTTGAGAGAACTAGCTATAACAGTTGGATGACTCAACATGCTGACCATGTTATCCATATATTGGCAGAAGGATCATCCACCTCTGTAAATAACATGAGGATGCAAGGTCAATGGCCTTCTAGACATGTCATGCCATAGAATGGATATTACAGAGTAATTTATCGATTTGATGTCATAATTTAAAAAAAAAAGCAAAAAATGGATGAATTACTATTGTAAAATGTAATTAGCCAACTGAAGAATATTTGGTGTGTATAGATCAGCATCGGTGATCTAGGAATTAAGTTTCTTGTCTCTAGTCCCATGGGATGTGGTGTCAGATCTGAACAGGGTCAATGGATTTTTTAGGATTGAAAAATGCTACAGACAAGTCTCCTTGGAGAGACTTTAAAGCCATGAGTCCTAAGCCTGAAGATTTTCAGGCTCATAAAAGAATCTCAAGCCTAAATTAGAACCTCCGAGCAAAATTTAATTAGCTTTTCCCATTCAAGTAATGTCTTAGGTAAGATTTAAATTAAACTTCATAGTGATTTTTCCTATAAAAGTTCAATGTCTTAGGTGCTTACTAGATGTCTGTTTGAGGTGATTAGCTAATTTAATGACTTAGGCTTTAACAGCCGGAGTTCATATTGTGATCTCCAGACTTTTTTTTGGGCTCGTTAACCATGGTCAAGAGGTTTAGAATTCCCTCACATTTCACATTTCTTTGTATATACTGATTTGAAATATGATTTATATATTGCCATTTTGCATATAATGGGTACATCTTTATTCAAAATTAATTGTTTAGTTAAGTGATTAACTTTTATTTTTTTAAAAATTGATTATGAATTTCACAATTCACTATCTATTAGTTATTAATTTTAAATTTTTCTCTATTCTTTTACTGATTTCATTTGTAATTTTCAATGTGAATTTACTCTGTTCCTAAGTATGTAAAATCGTTCACTTTTTTAAAGATATTTCCCTGATAACTTAATAGTCTAATCACTATTTTGCTATTTTGTTTTTTAGACATTTGTATTACTTTTTCAATGTTTTTATTTATATTAACACATTCCAATTCTGGATAGAATCTAATTTAAGAAAGATAAATTAATGTTTGAACCAGGATTTGAACCCTGGACCCCTAGTTTTACGTACTAGTGTGCTGTCCATTACACCATTCAAATGACGATACAAATAAGTTGAAAGAAATGTTAATGTTTGTACCGTCGTTTAATGGTGTAATGGGCAGCACACTAGTACATAGAATTAGGGATCCAGGGTTCAAATCCTGGTTCAAACATTAATTTTTCTTTCTTAAATTTGTATTACTGTTGTTTCCTCAATATTATTCTTTAAACCATAATATTTACAACTGTTCTTCAACATTCAGTCTGTTTTCTATGTTACTTATTGAATTACTCCATGAAATTACATTGGTAAAATGTTTTAAAAAGTAAAGTAAATACCAATTTTTTAAAATTTTGTTTGCTTTGTTTACTTACAACATTTACTGCATTATATTTAAATTAATGTTGGGAAGTAAATATTATGAGGTTATTAAGTTATGTAGGTAGGAAATAACACTATGAGGTTTATTTTAATTTTGTTTAGTTGTTTCTTGACTCACCTCATACTTCTTAACTCCCTCGCAAGAGAGTTAAGAAGCATGAGGTGAGTCAAGAAACATCTAAACAAAATTATGAGGTTATGTCATTAATAGTGAGTGGATAACATATTTTCAACAACTCGCCACATAAAATTTCAAATTTCTTTGAGACCAATGGTTTCAGACGACTTCTTGTCCCTCTTTAGTCATGACTCCAACTGTTGAAATTCTCTGACCGTTGATTTCTCTATGGTCGTCACCTCTTGTGCTGCCATCTTTCATTGGGTTTATAAATTTCAAAATTAAATTTTTTTCCACTAGAGTATTGAAGTTCATCAATCAATATTTATTTTTCTGAAGGAATATCTTCTCCCAAACTGTCAATTCTAACGGTTTATCCAATTATTTCAAAAGTTTTTGCCTCTCTTCTAATTTTATGATGTTCTAGCACACTATGTGCAGCAATTATTGCTGATTTTTCAATTTCACAGTTTTTAATATTTCTAAAATGTTCTTTAGTACATGTTTCCAAATTTCTTTTTGTTTTTCCTACATATACTTTGCTGCAATCATTACAATTAATTTATTTGATAAATTCTAGATTTCTTACTGTCCGGGTTGTTGATTTTTTTTATTGGTACTTAGAAGTTCACCAAGACTGAATTTATTTTTTGGTTGTAATCAAATGGTAAAGAGAAAAATTTGCCAAAGTAACATTGTGTTTGTCAAACATTTTTTTGAAATTTTCTATGTACTTCAGGATGGTAAGTAATTTTCTTGAATTTTTTCTTTGTGTCAACAATGCTTATTTACTTTCAACGGAAAATTTTATAAACAAGTTTCGGATTTATCGATGGGAAATCCTCTTTTACCATTTTTGGCTAATTTGTTCATGAGTTACTTTGAGTGTCATATCACCAATGCTTACTCATGGATTTTCAAGAGTTGGTATAGATATGTGGATGACATTTTTTCAATAATAAATTCTAAACATATTGAAAATGCTTTGAAATTACTAAATCTGCATGAAGAATCAATGAAATTTACCATAGAATCAAATTCCATTTTTAGACCTATACTTAATTAGGAATGAAAAAACTCAGAAAATTGAATTTCTATATATACAGAAAAGATACCCATACTGATAAATTATATTAAATCATCAGGCTTCAATCCTATTACACATAAACATGCAATATTTAATAGCCTATTGTACAGATTAACAAATATCCCATTAAACGAAGGAAATTTTTAAAGAAAGAATACAATAATATCTTAAATATAGTTAGATTAAATGGTTTCGATAAGAAGTTAATTACAAATTAATTAAAGAAATTCAAACAGAAAAAAAAAAGACTTAAAGAATACACTACCCAACAAACTGATAGCAAGGAAAAGAAAAAAAATCAAGAAAATTACTTACCATCCTGAAGTACATAGAACATTTAAAAAAAATGTGTGACAAATACAATGCTACTTTGGCACCAATAAATAAATTCAGTCTTGGTAAACTTCTAAGTACCAAAAAAAAAAAAATCAACATCCCAGACAGCTAAGAAATCTGGAATTTATCAAATAAATTGTAATGATTGTAGCAAAGTATATACAGGAAAAACAAAAGAAATTTGGAAACACGTACTAAAGAACATTTTAGAAATATTAAAAACTGTGAAATTGAAAAATCATTAATTGCTGCACATAGTTTGCTAGAACATCATAAAATTAGAAGAGAGGCAAAACTTTTGAAACAATTGGATAAACCATTAGAATTAACAGTTTGGGAGAAGATATTCCTTCAGAAGAAGAAATATTGATCGATGAGCTTCAATATTCCAGTGGGAAAAAATTTAATTTCGAGATTTATAAACCCAACCAAAGATGGCAGCGCAAGAGGTGATGACCATAGAGAAATCAACAGTTGGAGTCATGACTTAAGAGGGATGAGAAGTCATCTGAAACCATTGGTCTCAAAGAAATTTGAAATTTGATGAGGTGAGTTGTTAAAAAATATGTTCTCAACTCACTATTAATTTACTGCATTACTTATTCGTGCTAAGTTAATTTCCCTTACACAACACCAACAAAATAGGACAAATTTTATCTGAACTAATTGTTCACTTGTTTACCAGATAGCAGTCCTCTGATCATGCATAGTGTCTTCTTTCTTGAATTTAAAAAGTATCTACTCCATAATTTTTTTCAGAGGCTATATCCGAGAAACCTAGATCTAATACTGATCCAATGGTAGTTGATTTATGTATGTGTGTTGCAGTTATACACATGGGGTTTTGGAGCATGTCTCGGCATCATGGCAGGGGAGACTACATCATTACTTCCACAACTGCTAGAGGACTTAGCATCTGTAAGGATAATAGATGTGGCTATTGGAGATTCACATGTACTGGCATTGACGCATGACAGCGAGGTGTATGCTTGGGGTAATAACTCAATGGGGCAGTGTGGTCAAGGACATTCCACCAGTCCCATCACTAGACCGCGTAGAGTGCTTGGTTTGGAGGGAATTCCCATCAATCAGATATCTGCTGGTACCTCTCACAGTGTCTTTTGGACAGCATTGCCATCAGACAGGTATAATTTTCTTCATAGTTAAATATGGGAAATAACATTATGGACTTCTTAATTCATGAATGATTGAGTCACTTCCTATCTTACCTCATACTTCATCTTCTTCTTCATCATGGTTTAGGCTTCTTTACTAGCCTGTTTCGGCTCCAAATTGCTGCTGTTTCCATCTTTTCGTTGGTCTTCCCAAACTTCTCCTCATGGTGAATAGTTGTATGCTGCTTTTGGTATTCTATTCTCAGTCATTCTTGCCAAGTGTTCTTTCCAGTTTGTTCTGTATTTCACTATTTTTGTGTTTAATTCCTCTACTTTTAGTTGTTGTCTTATTTCTGTGTTGTGTTTTTTGTCTGTTCTTTGATATCCTGCTATTGGTCTGAGGAATTTCATTTCAGCAGCTTGTTTTCTGGCAGATTGCCTGTCCATGTTTCAGATCCATAAATAATAATAGGCACTGCCATTTTCTTGTATAATTTCATTATAGAGTCTTTCCTGGCTTAATTTTTCAAAGTTCTTTTTAGTGTTCCTGTTATATAATTAAACTTATTTAGTTTGTTATTTATATCTGTTTCCAATGTGTATGATATTTTGCAACATAGGAAGTTATATCTTACCACTTGTTCTATTGGTTTATTTTCTAATATTATCTTTGCCCAATCTGGATGAGCACCCTTGAAGGCCATTGTTTTTGATTTTTCTGATGATATTTCCATGTTGTATTTTTTTTATATTTAATTTAGTTTATGTAGCATTCTTTGTAGTTTGTCCTCTGTTTTTGCTATTAAAATCTGGTCATCTGCAAATGCTACTATTTTTATTACTATATTTCCTAAGTTAATTCCCCCAGTCGTCATTTGCTTCCATGATCTTATCATGTTCGTCAAAATAAATGTTAAAAGAGTGGTTGATAGTGGACAACCTTGTCTAACTCCTCCTGTTATATGTATTGGTTCCCTTTGATTTACCTCATAATTCATGTTTTCTTAAACATGGGAATTGCAGTTTGATATAGGTTGAAAATGAGAGGGATGTCTTCTTGAAAACTGCAGTTCCTATGTTTAAGAAAACCTGAAGTATAAGATAAGTTAGGAAGTGACTCATTCATTCATTGAGGTATAATTTTATTATATTGTGTTGTTCACAGGGTCTAGTGGCTACAACATTTGTCTCAGGTTTAAAAAAAGTGATTGCAATACAGGCCCTTGGGGTTTAGGAAGTTAAGGCAGAAAATTGGCACTAGATGTCAGACAGGGCTTATCTTAATTTTTCTGGTTGAAGGAAATGTCCTTCAAAACATGTCCATGTCAAAGAGCATAATATGTGGTGAAATGTTTATAACCAAATCAGTTTCTGTAACATGAATGTTATCTGGAGTATAAATTTTTATTATGAATTGTGCTGAAGACTTGATTTTGTTCACAGGCAAGTTGTGACGTGGCATCGGCCATTCTGTGTGGATTTGCAGGAAGGAACGTTTTCTCTTCTCCGTTCGTTTCTAGAGAAGTTCTGTAGCGGTTTCAACCAAGAGTCATGTCCCCCGCCTTTTCCAGAATTTGGGTAAGTGATTTGCTTTATAAATACCAATTAATTTTCCAGATCATGTCTTAAATTTTGTTATATATATGAGAAATTATTAATTTTGTGTATATGTTTTTTCTGTTGACAGAGAGCACCATCAGTTTGTTCTGCTGTGTTTAAAACTGCTGAGTGTACATTTGTCTTTAGCGTTGACTGGTGGCCTTGCAACTTCTGTTCTGGGGTGTCAAGCTCGTCCACTTCGCCACTTGCTCTTTAGGTATGTGGTGTGTCTTCTCAACCTGCCATGTTGTACTAATTCTAAAGTTCCAATTGTAACGTAAACAAACCTGATATATAACTCATTTTCATTGGTTGAATAACAATTTTACCTTTAAGCATGTAAGAAAAGATAGTTCACTCTCTAACTTTCAAAATAAAAATAATAAAAATATGTATTATATAGCACATGTCTATGTAACTTATATGAGAGAATTTTAATATATATATTTACAATTTTAATAGATTAAATAAGCATTGTTTTATTCTTAAGCATGCACAATGCAGAATACATTAAAATTTCAGTTGTTTCAAAATGGCCACTTCTGTAGAATTTCTTAAAACATTGGAAACAAAAGCAATTGTAAGTGGAGAGAAAAAAATTATTTTGAATGTTTTCAAACAGTTTAGTGAAAAATGTATTACAATAGCCATTGAGGATGAAGTGAAAATAACTGCAGAATTTACAGATGAGTCAGGAAGGTGCATAAATTCTGCTCGTACTGAGTCAGGGAACTAAAGTTCTTAGTCCTGTATTATAGACTTATGACACCTAAAAAAACTCGATTCTCAAGTAAGAGATCTCTGAGCAAAATTTATTGGCACCTTAATGCTCAGATTTGAAATCCAATGCTAATGAGGTGAGATCTTAAAAATAATTGTTATAGTATAAATTTAAAATAATTTCTTTATCGTCTCTCTTAATGTTCAGTCTTCTGTTTTAACTTATTTCAGAACAAAATTTGTTCCATCTCCAGTAATAAAACGACCTGTGTTCTGTCATAATGAAGCGCTACTTCTTTCTCCATCTTTTGGTAGACCAATGTACCGCCAATTCAAATCAGAATTCCCAGGAATTTCAAAATGCATTAATTTCTTGTTTTTTTTTGTGAATCATTTTCCAAATGGTGAGGTTTTATATTTGTTTTATTAATATAAAATTTCTTTTAATTTGATGTTTTATTGTCCAAGTGTGAGCGACTACTGCAGATTTTTCCACTTTCCCATTTTTTACATTTCTAAGACTTTCCTCACTCTGGTTTTCCCTATCTAAATTTTATCATAATCTCCACATTTTTCTGATAAATCTCTGATTTTTTTTCTTATTCCATTTCCTAATTTTTGTTGGTTTTAATTACTCTATTGAGTCAACACTTTTAAAATTCATATTAAAGCACGATTGAGGTTATGTAATAAGATATCTTCTTCTTCTTCCTTCCAAGTATTAGGCCAAGGCCTGTTACGATCCTATAGAAAATTTTCCCTCCAGTGTTTGAGGGAAATTCTCGTATAAGACTTGAAAGCATAATAATAGTCCCTTTGATTGGTTGCTGGCCAAAGGAAGGCAAGACCAGTGATGGGGCTGCCATCTTATAGCCTCTGATCAGGCTTTTCTGGAGAAGAAAAGAAAATAAAGGAAAGAAGAAATGGAAGAAAGGAAAGACTCCCTAGCCCTCGGATGCCCTAATAGCATCGGCGTCAATAAAACGAGAGTTAACCAAGAGAGGTTAGATAGTAAAGTTAAAAGAGTGCAAAACACAAGTAAGTGGAAGAAATGTTTTGCACAGCTTGGGCACCTTGTGGTCGCCATCCACATATCCCCTAGATGAGGACCCCTGAGGGGTGTAATAAGATATTAAATATAAAATTGGTACCTCGTAAGTCAGTTGTCCTCAACTAAATTATTAAACTTCATCAAGTAGTTCCAATATGGAGGCCTTTCAAAAACAATGTTTCATATTTTGCATTTTAACTGGTAATTTAAACTAAGTACCAGTTCAAATGCGGAAGATGATACATTGTTTTTGAAAGGCCTCCATTGGAACTACTTGATGAAGTTTAATAATTTAGTTGAGGACGACTGACTTACCAGGTAACAATTTTATATTTAACATCTTACTCTATTGAGTTTAAAACCATTTTTCGGTGTCAATCTTATATTGAACTTTTTAAAAAAGAAATTTGAAACTTCTGATGCTTCAATGGATGATATGTAAATTTCTTGAATGTTACTTTTTTTTTCATTTCTTTTAGAAGTGTACTTTCATTAATTAATTTTTGTCTGAACTTATTTATTTTTCCTGAGGACCATGCTTTCTTCAAACGGGTTCTCTTTTACAACATTGATTATGTATTCTTTTTCTTTATCATAATTCTCTCTGTTGATGGGTATGTTTATTAATCTATATGTCAAACTATTGAACACTGCCTCTTTGTATAAAAATCAGCGTATGTCTTCTTTCTGAATGTTCAATATACATTAATATTGAGGTAAGATGTCCAGACCAAAAATAATATAATTAAAATAACCTCAAAATATAACTTCCTAAAATTAAATATTAATATACTATCTGTTGCATTGATGCATCTACAAAGTGATCGAATTCAGATGTAAGCACATCTGGAGAGATTGCTTGAGCAATTTGTATAGGTGACTCATTTTCCTAATTTGAATCCCTGTTTCCTTATAAGATGAGGTTTGAGTTTTACCGTTGCCCACAAAATTCTAAGACAATCATTTGAGCAACAGTTAACAATGCATCACAGTGGTTATAATTCATTAGCTGATAGTTTGATTTTTTTTATGTTTACTCAAAATTTATTTTATATGCTTCAATGTTTTTATTATTAATTAAATACATATTCAGTGAAGGATAAATTATATTTGAAGAGTAAAATATACGCTCAGATTGAGCTTTGAACCCAGGATCTTTTGCTTTCTATGCAAATGCTCAGGTAGCTCAGTTGGTAGAGCATTCACATAGAAAGCAAAAGGTCCTGAGTTCAAACCCCAGTCTGAGTGTATATTTTTCTCTTCAAATATAATTTATCCTTGATTGAGATGTATTAAATGGATAATAAGAACATCGAAAGAGGCCGTACTGGCTTTATAATGTAATGTAAAATTCGTAATAAAAGTCTTCTTAATAAAGAAGTTGCCATTTGAAAGATTGAGCAACGGTTCGTAGCATTTAGCACTCGGGAATTATCAGTGTATATAAGAGAAAAATTTGTATTTTGATTGGTGCTCAGGTTGCTCAGCCGGTAGAGCATTTGCATAGAAAGCAAAAGATCCTGGGTTCAAACCCTAGTCTGAATGTATATTTTTCTCTTCAAATATAATGTTTTATGTGTTTTCATTTTAAATGTAACATTTTTCACTGATTGACAAATTATATTTGAAGCCGTAGCTTAGTGGTTAAGGCACTGAGCTACAAGCCGGAGGGTCGAGGGTTCAAGTCCCGTTGGGGTCAGGATTTTTAAACTGACCCAAACCCTCTGGCGGCACTATGGCCCTGGGGTCGACTCAGCCTCTAACGGAAATGAGTACCAGACGCCTGTTCTGGGGGTAAAGGCGGCCGTCACGCAGGGCTGACAACCCGGCTGACATCAAGTGCCGATTGTCTAGAAAAAGTAGGAGCCTTAACCTCCTACTACCCCAAGGGTCTCCTGAGGCCTGTTGCGGGATCACTTTACTTTACTTTACTTTACTTTACTTTAGATAAAAATTCTCCTCGATTTGGGATTGAACCCAAGATCTCTCTAAATTTAACATTTCTCACTGAAGGACAAATTATATTTGAAGAGAAAAATTTACCCCAGTCTAGGCATAATTTGTTCTAATTTTAAAAGTAGGCAGGATATGAGGTGAGGTATAAAGAATTTTATTTTAAATTAAACCTCATTGTGATATTTCTATAATAGTTCAATTAATTTTTCTCTTCAAATACATTTTATATATCAATATTTTCTATTCTTTCTTAATTTGCTATTTCCATAGGATGTTCTTAATTAAATTATATAATCTCTCACCTGCTAGGGTACTTTGTGGAATTTTCATTTAGTACATATATTCTGGGGGCTTCGAGTGCCTGTGGGATCAGGATTTTTATGTCCTAAACCTTCTGATGGCACCATGACACTGGCGTCAATTCAGCCTCTATTGGAATAGAGTTCCAGATGCTTGTTCTGGGGATAAAGATTGCTATTATGCAAGGCTGACAACCCGGTTGACTTGTGCCGATTGTCTAGAAAAAATGGGAATCTTAACCTCCTACTACCCCAAGGGCCTCCTATGGTGGGATCACTTCGCTTTACATTTATTCTGAATCAAATTTACTTCCTAAATATTTAAACTCTTTGACTTCTTTTATTATATGACAATCACATGTGAGTTTATAAATTAATATTAATTAATTACAAAATTATAACTATTCTATCTGGTTAGCTGATATCACAGTGTGTGTGCAGGTTGGTAGATGTGCCTACGCCGAGTACTGTGAAGACGGTAGTAAGTGAGACGCTTGCTATTGGAGCGCCCATGTTGCTACCTCCACTCAGAGAACGCATGGAACTTCTGCATTCTCTCCTGCCACAGGGACCTGATCTCTCCAATGGACAGGTAACACACTCTTCTTCTTCATCCGTACGAATCTTAGGAATTTATCAAATTAGTTGCAATGACTGAAATTAAGTATACATAAGAAACACTAAAAGGAATTTAGACACCCATAAATAAGAACACTTCAGGAACATGTATGTATGTAGCTAATGCTCTGGAGTTAACAACAAAGTTATTCTCCTTCTTGCTTCCCAAAACTTGGATGTCACATCTTGATAATTTTGAATAGTTACACAGTTTATTAAATGTTCTCTGTCCATTTCCACACCTTGAGAACATAATATGCACTCAGGAGACATTAATACACCAATTCTATGAAGATGTTTCTCTAAGTAGTCATGTCCTGTAGTAAGTCTCAGTATTGCAACTGCAGATTTTTGTGGTAGTTCTGGAAATTATGGATGGATTTTGTAACAGTATTTTTATATTTCGGTTTCCGACTTTTTCAATTAAATTGGAATTGTAATTATCATGAAATTTTTTCTTTATAATTCTATTAATTGAATCATAAGAAAATGCATTTATTACTTTCTGCTTAATTTTACATATTTTTTTGCAAGTATATCAGCTCGTTCATTCCCTTGTATTCCACATTGGGTTGGAATCCAATATAAGACACTATGTTTACCAACTTTCTCAATAGTCTGAATCATGTTTTGTATTTCTAATATGTTTCCCATTTTTGGATACATGGTTAATGGTATGGCTTGAATCGCAGCTTTGGAATCTGATAGAATAATAATATTTTTCAATGTTGTAGCCAATTAAAAATGTTTTTAAGGGAGAGATTAATAGCTTCAACTTTAGGAACATAGAAAATGATGAAATTGAAAAGTTGACAATTGCAGCTCATAATTTGCTAGAGAATCACTAAAGTGGGAAAAAAAAAAAAACTAAACTTTGGAAACATTTAAAGAAGCCTTTCGAATTAATAGTTTGGGAAAATATATACATTCAGAAGAACAAATATAGATCCATGAATTTTGAAGTTCCTGGCGAGGAGGATTTAATCTCAAAAGTTAATTAAATCAGCACCACCAGATGGCAGTTTAAAAGTTGTTGATGACAGAGGAGGTTCAACAGTCTGAGATTTAGCTGAGAGTAGAAGCTGGTCCTGTGAAAATTATGTTTTTATGAGGTGAGATCAAAAAGGTTTTTTTTAAGTAAAATTTTATCACGTCATAGTGTTAATGCCTAAATATGCTTATCAAAGAGAAGTGAAAAGATGAACGTGCTTTCTAGAAATAAGAGTGATATTTTTGTGTTACAGAGAATGTTGCTGGGTATAATACTGACAAGTCTAGAAGATCACAGCCATGTATCTTCACTACTGGGTTACAGCTATTCTGTGGAGTCTGAGGACAGACTGAGCGGACAGGATCTGCACCTAGCTGAGGTCCTCATGAAGACACTACTGAGGAACCTCTCCTTCCAGACTGTAAGTACACTTGTTTGCAATTAGTATCATGATTGATAGATTTAATCATTTTTTTAATTCCAATTTATTCAATTTTTTAATTGAAATCAGATTTTTTATTTTGAAAAGAAAAATTAATGCCTGAATTGGGATTTAAACCCAAGACGTCTAACTTTATACATTAGGATGCTACCGATTGCACTATTCAAACATCCCAATGAAAATGCTAATTTTTTTTCTAATTTGTAATCTATTAAGTTATGTAGGTAGGAAATAACACTATGAGGTTTATTTTAATTTTGTTTACTTGTTTCTTGACTCACCTCATACTTTATAACTCCCTTGCATATCTAGATTTCGTCATAAAAGAATTTGAGGAAATTATGGAAGAGTTGGATGTAGAACCCATTCTTCACCATATACAAAACTACCAGAACAACTGGAAAGCCCATCTTCAACAAATGCTGTCTCATAGAATTCCAAAAGCCATACTTCACTACTGCCCCAAGGCAAAAGATCGTGGGACGTCCAAAAAAGCGCTGGATGGAAAATTCCTCTTTGAGACCATAACAGGCCACACGGCCTAATACTTGCATGGATGATGATGATGATGATAAAATATGCTGTTGTGGTAGATTGTTGTCAGCTAAAATTTCCACAGTTTATTCCTATTGATTTTGTCGAAGGCTTTTTTGAAGTCCACAAAAGCTAAATGTGTTTCTACATTGAACTCTCTGTGTTTTTCTATTAATAATTTCATGGAGAAATAACCATCACAGTAGGATCGACCTTTACGAAAGCCATTCTGTTCTTCGCTGAGGAGGCTGTTAAGATGTTGTATAATTTGTTCTTAACCCATTCGCTTCAGGTTTAAATGCTCAATGCATTTCCTCAGAAACCAGATTTAAGTTACTGTAAATTATATTGTCTATTTTAAGATATTCAAAACAAGCAAAAGATAACGGTATATGAGAACACAATATGGATGAAGGGCAAAACACATTCCTCTACTATTCATAAATGTTAACAAAAGATTGCCCTGCCAAGGGATGTACAAAATATTGCAAAATATATAACAGCAGAGTTAAGCGAGTGTAACTCGTCTTCTGAGTTGAAGACCATTTATTTAACTGCTGGTGAGTGTAACTCGTCTTCTGAGTTGAAGACCATTTATTTAACTGCTGGTGAGTCTACTTCATCTTTTGAGGCGAAAATTATATTGGCTTAAATTTTGTATCCAGTATTTAGTAAGCTGATCCTCTGTAATTTTCACAGTTTTTCTTGTCTCCTTTTTTAAATATTGGTATTACAATAGATTTTGTCCACTTACAGGAATGTCTCTCCCTTCCCATAGTTTATTTAAGAATGTTAGAAATCTGTCTAAAAACAGAGGATTTGCATTTTTAAATAGTTCAATATTGATTCCATCCTCTCCAGGAGCTTTGTTGATTCTCATTTTTGTGGAGAAAACTATGAATTTTGAAATTTCCGGGGAAAGAGAAAAAAATTTGATTTGGAAGTTCATCGATCAGCCAATAGAGGGATTAGAAATCAATCTACAGGATGACAACTGCAAAAAACAACAGTTTGAATGCATTGTCAATGTTGCATAGATGCGACGAAATGATAGTCTGCAGAATATAAAAAAAAATATGAGGTGAATCAAAATAACTAACTCATAATAATTAATAGAAACCTCATAGTGTTATTTCCTACAAATATTAAATTAAATAGTGGTCCCTGAAAAGATGAGAGATTGCCTTAAAAGTTTAAAAGCATGTTAAACATCTAAGAATGAAAAATTATTTTGTGTTAATTTAATTTTTTTTTGTCATTCACAATTTGTTACACTCTTTACTTGCTATCAACATAGAGGGACTAAATAAAAAAAAAAAGAAAAAGAAAATGGGCATCGGTTATTATAGCTTGGTCATATCTATAGTAATTCTGAGTTAAGTTCCAGTTGTACTGCAAACAAACTCACATAAGATATTACTCCGTCTATTGGGGGAACTGTGATGCTACTTTTACCTGCCATATGACTGAATTGTGTAAGGAACTGTCATCAGTGGAAACATTGTTCTTAGGCAGCATCATATTTTATGGAAAATAAAACTGAATACAAGGTAAGATGGTACCAATAGTTAGGAACTTCCTCCATTTCTTATTTATTTATGAAAAAAATTATATATGAGCCTAGCTAATCAGATGTTTATGCTTTTTCCATGATGGCGATATATATCCTTTATTTGCAATTTCATTATGAGCAGAATGAAATATACATCACACTCATATACCAGCTTAACTCTCTCGATACTAGTAAAATTCATGGTAAGTTTCTGTTGAAGTGTTAATTCACAGTAATATAATGTATGATATAAAAAATTATAAAATAGTCACCTTGTAGGTCCGTCTCCTCAACTTAAGTTGTTTTAAAACTCTGTAGGCCTTTCGGGACTAGTCCCATCATCAGCAGAATGCATTAGATCCATTCTTGTTGACCCTTGTTGAAGCACTGACTTGGTTGTGAATATTTTGTATAGAGGATTGTGTGGACTGGGTATATTCTCATTAAGAATCAGAAATCGACAACAACCTGATTCTGAATGAGAACATACCCAGTCCACACAGTCCTCTATATAAAATATTCACAACCAAGTCAGTGCTTCAACAAGGGTCAACAGGAACGGACCTAATGCATTCTGCTGATGATGGGACTAGTCCCAAAAGGCCTACAGAGTTTTAAAACAACTTAAGTTGAGGAGATGGACCTACAAGGTGACTATTTTATAGTTTTTAATCATACATTGTATTACGAATTAAATTAATGTTTTTATTACCTCACCTCATATCCTTTTTCTTCTATACTACAGTTTCTGAGCTTATCTCCATCTTCAGTAGCCTCTGGTCGACCGGTGTTATGTCGTTTCTTGGCGGTTTTCTTCTTACTTCTATTGGTGGACCGATGAACCTCTGGATCAGGTCAATATTTGCGGGAGTTTTGAAATTCATGAGTTTCTTACTTATTTTTTGGATGTGGATTTTTTCCCAGACTGAGAGTTCTTTTTGTTTATCTGTGCATTTGATTAGGCTAGCTTCTGTATCGATTAAATGCTTTTCAGACCAAGCATGGGGTGCTACAGCTGACTTGTCCACTTCACCCTTTTTTACATTTCTAAGGTGTTCTTTCAATCTGGTTTTTAAATTTCTTTTTGTTTTTCCTATATAGATTTTGTCGCAATCCTTACATTTGATCTGATATATTCCTGATTTATATTCTTCTCCAATTTTTTTCATTTTTATTGGTTTTAATTATCTTGTTTAGGCTGTATTCATTCTTTGGGCCAATTGAATGTTAAACTTATTGAAAGTTTTCTGGAACTTGTGGTGTTTTAAAGGATGGTAAGTGAATTTTTTGTCTTATGTTCTCTTCTGTTTGTTTTTTAAGTGTGCTTTCATTGATTAGTTTTTGCCTTTTAAACTTATTTATTTTCTTGTGTACCATGTTTTCTTCATAACCATTTTCTATTGCTACTTTAATTATGTATTCTTTTTCTTCTTCATATTTTTTTCGGTTGAGGGGTACATTCACCAATCGATGTGTTAGACTATTGAATACAGCTTCTTTGTGAGCGAAATGGTTGAATCCTGATGCCTTAATGTAATTATCTTTATGTGTTTTCTTTCTGTATATTCCAAATTCTATTTTGTTTTTTTCGTTTCTAGTTAGGTTAAGATCCAAAAATGAAATTTGTCTGTCAGTTTCAGTTTCCATTGTGAATTTTACAGTTTTGCTCTGAAGGTTCAAGAGTTTTAAGGCATCTTCTATTGAAAGAACACCTTAGAAATGTAAAAAAAGGTGAAGTGGACAAGTCAGCTGTAGCAGCCCATGCTTGGTCAGGAAAGCATTTAATCGATACAGAAGCTAGCCTAATCAAATGCACAGATAAACAAAAAGAACTCACAGTCTGGGAAAAAATCCACATCCAAAAAAATAAGTAAGATAAACTCATGAATTTCGAAACTGTCGCAAATTTTGACCTGATCCAGAGGTTCATTGGTCCACTGATAGAAGTAAGAAGAAAACTGCCAAGAAACGACATAACAGCGGTTGACCAGAGGCGACTGAAGATGGAGATAAGCTCCGAAACTGTAGTATAGAAGAAAAAGGATATAAAAGTAAAGTGATCCCACAACAGGCCCTTTGGGTAGTAGGAGGTTAAGGCTCCCACTTTTTCTAGACATCGGCACTTTATGTCAGCCGGGTTGTCAGCCCTGCATGATGGCCGCCTTTACCCCCAGAACAAGCGTCTAGTACTCATTTCCGTTAGAGGCTGAGTCGACCCCAGGGCCATAGTGCCGCCAGAGGGTTTTGGGTCAGTTTAAAAATCCTGACCCCAACGGGACTTGAACCCTCGACCCTCCGGCTTGTAGCTCAGTGCCTTAACCACTATGCTACGGCATGCCCCAGAAAAAGGATATGAGGTGAGGTAATAAAAACATTAATTTAATTCTTTATACCTCTCCTCATATCATATCTTCTAATTATACAAAAGCCAATTTAATTAAATAAATAGAAAAACAAAAGGAGCTCACGGTTTGGGAAAAAATCCACATTCAAAAAAAAAAAAGAAAAACTTATGAATTTTGAAATTCTTGGGGATCTTGATTTGATCCAGAGGTTCATTGGTCCACTAACAGAGGGAGTAAGAAATAGTTCTCCTGAATGACATAACATCAGTCGACAAGAAATGACTGAAGATGAAGCCATCTAGGTTTTGAAACTGATGTAATTAGAAGACTGGGTATGAGGTGAGGTATAATAGTATATTGCAATATGAGTGTGGTACACTTTGATATGGATTGAGAAAAAGTTAAAAAAAAAAAAACAAGGCGCTTGCGCCAAGTTTTTTTTAATTTTTCGAGATTCCATTATGTTAAGGTAGAATTTTTTATCACTCACCTCATATTGTTCACCTCATATTGAACAATATGAGGTGAGTGATAAAAAATTCTACCTTAATGAATATACCTCATAGTGAGAATTCCTAAAATAAGTAATTCCATTATGTGTTTACCACATGAGTATTGCATACTATTTTTTGCATTATGTGTATTTATTTTAATAATTAAGTATTAGCTGTCCCGCGCCTTAGCCGAGCGGTTAAGGTAGGAAGCCTTGGTGCAGAGCTACGGGACTTGCGCTGGTTCGAGTCTCCATGGGGGAAGAAATTTTCTCATGGTATTTCGGCCAGTATGGGACCGGTGCCCACCCAGCATCGTGAGGCAATTGGGTAGCTACAATAAGTAGCGGCTCCAGGTTGAGGAACCAGCTATAATGGCTGGGGGACTCGACATGCTAACCACATGTCATCCCTACACTGGCTGTTGAATCTACCTCTGTGATTGACACATGTGGATGTGAAGGGCCAGCAGCCGGCTGGTAAAAGGGCAACCGCTGAAAAGTGGAAAGACCCTCAATCGGAGATCAGAAGTATTAGCTAAAATATTCTTCTTCTTCTTCTTCTTCTTCCTCCTTCCAAGTATTAGGCCAAGGCCTGTTACAATCCTATAGAAAATTTTCCCTCCAGCGTTTCATAGGATGGCCCAAGGATCTTCGTCCTCTTGGTATATAATTATAAACAGCTTTGGGGATCCAATTTGAACTCATTCTTTCTAGATGGTGTTTCCAATTTAGTTGGTACTGTTTAATATATTCCAAAATTGGTGTAGTCTTCAATTCTTTTAAGATATCGGTGTTCCTTTTCCGATCCCATCTGGTGTAACCCGCTGTTCTACGCATCAATCACATTTCACAAGCTGTTATTCTGCTTTCATGTTGTCTCTTTAGTGTCCATGCTTCACTACCATAGGTCAACACTGGTCTAGCCAAAGTGTTATATAAAAATAATCTGGTGTTTTGTTGTAGCTAAAATATTAATAAATACAATTGAAGATAAATGTTAGATTTCAGAAGATGAATCAGCTATATGTGTTGCTATGAAGAAATAATAAGTATTGTTGGTCATCTTTCATTGAGAAATGTTAAATCAATAATAAAAACATCATTAGAAGCTTTACTAGCTTTATAAAGTAATGTTAAATTTCCAATAAATGTCTTCTTAACTAAGAAGCCGCCATTTGCAAAGATAGAAGCAATGGTTTCAAAAAGCATTTGGCGATAGGGAATTACAACGTATATAAGAGAATTTGCGTCTAGATCGTAACTCGCCTCGGTAGCTCAGTTGGTAGAGCACTTGGCCCGGAAAGCCAAGGGTCCCGGGTTCGAGTCCCGGTCTAGGCGAGAATTTTTCTCTTCAAATATAATTGTTGGTCATGTCGCCATCTTCTTCTTCTTCTTCTTCCTTCCAAGTATTAGGCCAAGGCCTGTTATGATCCTATAGAAAATTTTCCCTTATGGGAAATTCTCGTATAAGACTTGAAAGCATAATAATAGTCCCTTCGATTGGTTGCTGGCCAAAGGAAGGCAAGACCAGTGATGGGGCTGCCATCTTATAGCCTCTTATATTTGTTAAAACTGTAAAACTAATTTGATTTGGGATTTATTTCTGATTATGGAGAAAGTTTTAAACGATGTGTGCAGTGATGATGAAATAAAAGATGTGTGGAAAGCTGGATGTGATGAATTAATACCAAAATTAATACAAATTGCAGTATCACTATCAATGTTTCAAAATAAATGTTTTTACTTGCCGCACTAGTGCTTTGGTCATTTTTAAAGTATTGAGATTTATTTTGTTTTATAGCAACCAAGATTGTATGTGGGAATGTCAAATTATGATGCACATCAACAATAATAGTAAGTATACAATATTAGTTACGGTAGTGCAAAAAGAATTTTAATTTAAATCTTAAATTAAACATCATAGTGATTTTTCCTATAAAAGTTATCTTATTTAATCTATTATGCTTATTTAATCTATTAAAATTGTAATTATACATTTTAAGATTATCCCATATAACTTATATAGACATGTGGTGGGTAATATATATTTTTATTTCCTTTATTTTGAGTATTAGAGAGCAAACTATTCTTACATGCTTGAGGTTAAAGCATTATTTGAACAATGAAAATGAAGGCATACAACGTGTTTGTTCACATCACAACTGGAACTTAGCTCAGAAGAGGTATAATTGAAAATGCAGAAGATCCTCTTTGAAACCAGTTCTGGATATTACATAAAATATGAGGTGAAGTATTAAATCTGATTCAAGTTAATTGAAACCTAAACATATAATTTGTTAATGTGATGTTGTAGGAGGAGATCTTGAATGAGTTGGAGAAGATTCTAGAAAAGGGAGAAGGAGAATTGTCAGAGTCAGTGAGTCAGATGACACATCTTCACGACCTGCTGTCATCACTACAAACACATCTACTGGCATACTGCAGCATAAATAACTTCGATTCTCCTCTAGTAAGTATCTGCCAAGGGCATTGTTGGAGAAATTATCTTCTTTCTAGCTCTACAGCCCATGATGGGCTTTGGTTTCCCTCATAATCATGTTTCAATCACTTCTCTGCTCTGCCATTTTCTCACTTCCATACTTCTCAAATACGCTATCTCATAGAATTCCAAAAGCTATGCTTCATTACTCTCCTCAAGCAAAAGATTGCTGGGTTGTCCAAAAAAGCAGTGGATGGAAAATTCCTCTTTGAGACCGCAACAGGCCACATGGCCTAAATACTTGCATGGATGATGATGATAATACTCCTCAAATTCATCTCCACATTCTGTAATCATTTTTTTCTTGGTCTTCCCTTCTTTCTAACTCCTATTATTTCATTATTCAGTAAATAATTTGGTAATCAGTGGTAAAGAGAAACATTTTATGCCTGAACTGGGAATTGAACCCCAAATCTTCAGTTTTACATGCTGATGTTCTAGACCACTGAGCTAATTTAGGTTTCCCTCCCATCCAAGCATAAATTTTCCTTTTTTTTTTTTTTTTTCATTTATTTATTTTTTTCAGCATGCCCCATTACCGTAGTAATATTACATGCATAACGTAACAAACATAAAATCAGATAACATAACATTACATAACATCACATATTTGGTTTTTGTTTACATGTTTTTTTTTATCTTCGTCACTTGTTAATCACTCATTTTCGTACACTATTGTTTTTATATATATTTTGAAATGTCTTAAATATTTGTGTATTAGGTCTTTCTCCGTCACAGGCCATGTTCCTCCTTCTTTGCTGATTTCTTCTTTCAACTTATTTCTAGAATGCTGCTGCAATTCACAATTATAAAGGAGATGTTCTACATTTTGAATTGCTTTTCTACATGGACAGGTTGCGTTGTTTAATATTCCAATACGATAAAGATGTGATTTATTTTTTCCATGACCAGTTACCATTTCAGAAAATTCTGGAGTTATTTCACATTTAAGTTTTAATCTGTCTCTGACTGATGGGAAGAACTTCTTACATGTTGCTCCTTTATCTGCGTTGTCCCATTCGTTCTGCCATTTAATGATTCCTTCTTCTTTTATTTGGGCAACTATTGATGATTTAGGTATTTTTGTATATTCTACGGTTACGCTGGTTTCTGTTGCAGCTTGTTTTGCCAATTGATCTGCCATTTCATTCCCATAAATTCCAACATGTGCTTTTATCCAGCCGAAATGTACTATCCAATTTTGTTCCCTGAGTTTTGCTATTGTTTGTCTTATTTTTGATATGATGTATCTCTGTTTGAAAAATTCTCCTTATATCTTACTTTCTTGATCCCATATTCAGTGCAATGAACCATCATTCACAAATACATATTGAATATCTTCTACATTATGAAGGCACAATGGGATTCCATACAGCTATAGCATTTGATTCTTATAAAGAAAACCTCATAATGTAAAAATTCCTAAATTTATTATATTAAGCCATAGCATTGTTTATTACATTAATATTAAGAAGCTAAAGCTATTGCTATGATTGACATAAATTAATTAATTCACACAACTGAACTATTGTAATTAATGGTAAAGAGAAAAATTTATTTATTTAATATGAGTTATGTATTTTGACTCAAAAATTCATTGGAGAACATTTTGTTTAAACTCACCTCATAGGATTCATGCTTCCATGACACCGTGGTTTCAAACACAGTCATGTTCATCCTCAGTCATAACTGAGTCGGAATTATGGCTGAGGATGAACACGACTGTGTTTGAAACTGCGGTATCATGAAAGCATGAATCCTATGAGGTGAGTTGTTTAAACAAAATGTTCTCCGATGAATTTTAATGATTATACCTCATAATTATATTTGAAGAGAAAAATTTTCGCCTAGACCGAGACTCGAACCCGGGATCCTTGGCTTTCCGAGCCAAGTGCTCTACCAACTGAGCTACCGTGGAAATTACAACGTATATAAGAGAAAAATTTGTGTCTAGATTGCAACTCGCCTCGGTAGCTCAGTTGGTAGAGCACTTGGCCCGGAAAGTCAAGGGTCCCGGGTTCATGTCTCGGTCTAGGCGAAAATTTTTCTCTTCAAATATAATTTATCCTTCAGTGAGAAGTGTTAAATTAATAATAAAAACGTCAATAGAATACCTCATAATGTTTACTTCCCAACATAAATTTAATATATTTTGACTCCATATTTTTTTTATTTTCTGCAGACTATAGTTTCATCACATTTATGCGACATTGTTAATGCATCATAAAAGAAATCTCATAGTATTATTTCGTACAAATATTAAATACACCAAACTCCCAATTATCTGTGTTAATCGGGACCGAGATATGCATGGAAAATCGAAAAACATGGATAATCCAATTAAGTTATTCGGTGCCGTGGAAGTTGATCAGAAATTTATTTACCCACTTTGACACTAATTAAATGCAACAAATATTCATAAAATATTATATTAAATGTATTTAGGTGTGAGTCATGATTATCATTAATTTATTTTACTCATAAATATGAAAAAAAAAAAAGTGGGACTGTTTCCTATCATGACCACTCTTGGTTATAACAGTTATTCAAAATGGCCAACTTAACCAGCGATAACTATGCTAGTAACCTTTTAGTGGGTTATCGCTGCTAGTAACCACCAATAACCACACTTATAACCAACAATGACACAAATAATCAGCGATAACCACACTAGTAACCACCAATGACTGCACTACTAACTAGCGATAAATCCACTTCTACAGCATTTCTGTGATTTCAATCTGTAGCAACAAACTTTCCGTGACTCACACAACGGAAATTTCCGAAATTGTATTGTATTCTCAGAATGTTGTTTGGTACCATTAAACGTGTCAGTGGAGGGGGTTGTGAGTGAAGGCTAGTTTCTAAGCACAGTTCACAGTAGCATGTTTAAAAATAAAGAATTTTTTCATAACAGTACAAAATGCAGTACAGTATGTATTTATCTTCATTTTTAAAAAATGCAGTAAAAAGAGTCATGCCCGGATAATCCACAAACTGAATAATATGCACACGGATAATCGGGAGTTTGCTGTAAAGAAAAATTTATACTTGAACCTGGAATCAAACCTTCAACTTTATGTGCTGATGCTCTAAACTACTGAGATAATTTAGGATTTCTTCCCATCCAAATATAAATTCTCCTTATACCTTACTCTCTTGATCCCATATCCAATGAAATGAACCATCATTCACAAATGCATACGTTTTTCTCTTTATCATTGCACTACTATAATAAAAAAACAGACAAATTACTGGTGTAGAATGTAATTAAGTGATTAAAAAACATATGGTGAGAAAAAGGTATGAAAAATAAGGAAAAAAAGAACTAGAATTTGACATAAAAATAGCCTTAAAATGTGTGATGTAAGCAATATGAATCCTGCAAAGATAGCTATAAATCACAGGAAAACAGGACTGTCAACCTATGAATATATGTGTTATAGACCATCATATTGCCTTACTCATTATCACTGTCTTCAACTCCACCGGGATGCAATCTGTTGTTGTAACATTATCAAACTATATTTAAATTAATATTGGGAAGTAAACATTATGAGGTTATATCATTAATAGTGAGTGGAGAACATATTTTTAACGACTCATCTCATATAATTTCAAATTTCTTTGATACCGGCGGTTTCAGATAATATCTTGTCCCTTTTCAGTCATGGCTTCCACATGACTGAAGAAGGACAAGATACTGTCTGAAATTGCCGGTATCAAAGAAATTTGAAATTATATGAGGTGAGTTGTTAAAAATATGTTCTCCACTCACTATTAATTATCAATTATCTAAAGAGAAGAGAAAATATATGAAACTTAAGATACATTTCGTACCGTAAATTAAGTTAGCTAAATATCTCGCTCCATATCTGAGTGGTTAAGGCAAGATGCCATGGTGCAGAGCTACAGGACTTGCGCTGGTTTAAGTCTCCATGGGGAAGACATTTTCTTATGGAATTTCGGCCAGTTTAGGGCCGGTGCCCACCCAGCATCGTGAGGCATTTGGGTAGTTACAATAAGTAGCGGCTTGAGTTTGAGAAAATCAGTTATAACGGCTGGGAGACCCAACATGTTGATCACATGTCACTCCTTCAATGGCTAGATGTTCGTCTGCCTCTTTGATTAACACATGTGGATGTGAATCCAGTAGCTGGCTGGTAGGGCAAAGAGCCTTCTAAGCCTATTGTACCGTGGAGTTTTTTTTTTTAATCTACCCAATATAACTTGTTATAACTTCAGATATTACTTCTCGAAGATAAGAAAACCATTCAGCAATTCTGTTATTTGGTAGTTTATTTTTCACTTGATACCTACACTCCTGTTTTGTTATTGAGTAGTCTTTGTTTTGTAAATCTGTAATATTGAAAGTATTAAAATAACAATATTTTGAGAATACACTCACTGTTTCTCATATTAAGTAAGTAATACTGTTTCTATATCTCATTATTTTTCTTTGTTTTTTATATAATACATTAGACAGGGACAATTTAATATGTCTTGCTTGTATACATTTTATTATTAGTTTTATTCTTAATTTTAACTAACATTAACTGGTTGCATTATAGATCGTAATATAATAGATATTATCTTTTTGATCAAATTTTTATTTAGTATTTAATATTAGAGTTAATTGAGATTTTGAGATTGTTATATTCTGATGTAATATATGTTTGTCATGGTGAGTGGAAGAGAAGGCCACATGGCCTTAACTCCACCAGGCTAAATAAATAAAAGATGTTCATAGAATTTGTTTAGAAGGTGGAATTGGGAAGTATTCAAACATCTACCAAATTCACCAGACAGGAGCCTTGGTGACTATAACTTGTTCACAAAGTTCAAAGAACCTCTATGAGGCATTCGATTTCAATCAAGAGGTGATATCCAGAATGCTCTAGATATATCAGATGAAAAAGATATCCAGAAATAGTGCTACAGATGGAGTGCTCTATATTCCAAGGATTTGGCAATGTATAGTTGACTTTGCAAGAGACTATAAATGAAGATTGTAATGTCAAAAATAATCTAAATACATTTTTTGTAATGTTATAGCAGTGTTGCCATTATTTGTTGAATGCCATAGTATAAAAATTAATACTATAGAAGAAGGTAATGAAAGATATTATAATTAAATATTTAACATTGAGCAATGCAAGCTTAATATGGTATGATAAGAAAAATAAATGCCTGGACGGGATTCGAACCCGGATCTCTGAGTCTGTACCTCAGTGTGATATCCATTACACCACCAGGCGAATCCAATTCAAACATTTATTTTTCTTATATATGTATTATATTCCCCATTATTACTAGATGTCGCGAGAACTCAGTCTTCACTGCCATCTAGTAGCTGACTATAACAAGTAAGCAAATTAAAGAGAACATTTTAACTTTATAGCAGTGACGCTTTATCGATGTTATAATTAAATATTTAACATAGAGCAATGCAAGCTTAATTTGCTTACTTGTTATAGTCAGCTACTAGATGGCAGTGAAGACTGAGTTCTTGCGACATCTAGTAATAATGGGGAATATAATACATATATAAGAAAAATAAATGTTTGAATTGGATTCGCCTGGTGGTGTAATGGATATCACACTGAGGTACAGACTCAGAGATCCAGGTTCGAATCCCGTCCAGGCATTTATTTTTCTTATCATACCAATGAAAGATATTGTTAGATTATATTTGAATTAATGTTGGGAAGTAAACATTATGAGGTTATATCATTAATACTGAGTGGAGAACTTATTTTTTAATGACTCACCTCTTACATTTTCAAATTTCTTTGATACCGACGGTTTCAGACAACATCATGTCCCTTTTCAGTCATGACTTCCACTGAGTTGAAGTCATGACTGAAGAGGGACAAGATGTTGTCTGAAACCGTCGGTATCAAAGAAATTTGAAATTATATGAGGTGAGTCGTTAAAAAATAAGTTCTCCACTCACTATTAATTAATATTGTTAGATGTCACAATACAAGAAAAAGCATGTTGGTACCACAAATTTTGTTAATCATGTAATTAATATCATTTGATTTAGTTTACAGTTTGTGGCCATTCATTATCCGTGGTCAGTTTTAACATGCATAGTGGATCATTTTGCTAACAATCCCCTAATTACCTGCTAGTGTGCATTGATAATATGATAATATTCTGGAACAATTGTTTGATTGTACATGATGTATTAACAGCTGTCACCGAGCATCACATTGCTGCAGAACCATCTGAGCATACTGCTACCACTTGCTTGTGAAATACTCAAGAAGGCTGGACATATAGTTAGCAGTTTCCCAGACTGTCAATCTCAACTCTACGGTAAGTGAATGTTTTAATAAATTTGAATTAGTAACATCCTAAAGTAAAGTAAGTAAAGTAATCCCACGACAGGCCTCAGGAGGCCATTGGGGTAGTAGGAGGTTAAGGCTCCCACTTTTTTCTAGACAATTGGCACTTAATGTCAGCCGGGTAGTCAGCCCTGCGTGACGGCCGCCTTTACCCCCAGAACAAGCTTCTGGTACTCATTTCCGTTAGAGGCTGAGTCGACCCCAGGGCCATAGTGCCGCCAGAAAGTTTGGGTCAGTTTAAAAATCCTGACCCCACCGGGACTTGAACCCGCGACCTTCTGGCTTGTAGCGCAGTACCTTAACCACTACACTATGGCGTGCCCCCAGTACTACCTCATAAAAAAAACTCCAAACACGACAGGCCTAGAAGGCCCTTGGCTGACGAGCCGGCTGCTGGCCTCACATCCACATGTGTTAATCACAGAGGTAGACGATCATCTAGCCAGTGTAGGGGTGACATGTGGTCAGCATGTCGGATTTCCCAGCCGTTATAGCTGGTATTCTCAACCTGGAGTCGCTACTTATTGTAGCTACCCAAATGCCTCACAATGCTGGGTGGGCACCGGTCCCGTACTGGCCGAAATTCCATGAGAAAAATTTCTTCCCCCATGGAGATTTGAACCAGTGCAAGTCCTGTAGCTCTGCGCTAAGGCTTCTTGCCTTAACCACTCGGCTATGGTGCATTTTAGTAAAATTTTAGTAGATCTTATATCAGTATGCCTCCATACTATCATCAGCTCTTTCAGAGCTCACAAGGAACTGTCAAACATTGTAAGCTGAAACATACCTTGAAATTTCTTCCAGAGAAATGTTGTGATGTGCCAAGGCTGTGTCCAAAAATTATCTGCCATTTTTAACTGCATGGCACAAAATCCTCCGCCAAATCTCTCATTTAAACTATAGGAGAGTAATACAACTAATAAATTAGTATTCCAGCATGTGTGTGGCACAATTCAAAGAACCTTGCTTAATAAAACCAGGAAAGAGACAATGATGAGATTTTATAAGACATTGGCAGTCCCGCTTCTAACATACGGAAGTGAATGTTTTAATTTTTCATTTTATACATCTCAATGATGGATAAATCATATTTGAAGAGAAAAATTATATGCTCAGACTGGGACTTGAACCAGGACCTTTGGCTTTCTAGCCAAGACTCTACCGACTGAGCTATCTGAGCAAGTTCCAATCTAAATGCAAATTTTTCTCTTATACACGCTGTTAATTTCCGCACCAAAGATCCTGGATTCAAGCTTCAGTCTGAGCATATATTTTTCTCTTCAAATATGATATGGAAGTGAAAACTGGATATTAAATAAATTTGGAAAAAGGAAGATAGAAATGGCAGAAATTTGTTTCTTAAGAAGGATAGCAGGACACATTTTAAGATATCATATCCGCAATACTGACATTAGAGAACAATTAAAAATATATGAATTAGCATATAAATTGACAGACAACAAATTAAAATGGTTTCAACATATAAATAGAATGGAGACATCTTGTCTATCAAAACAGGCTTTACAATATATTCCAAGAGGTAAATGTTCCGTTGGATGCCATATGACCAGATGGAAGGATATGCTTTGAGTCAGCACAGGCTTACAGCCTAACCTTGAAGTCGAAGAAGAAGAAGAAGAAGAAGAATTTGGTAGATTGGATAATCCTCATTACCTGCTGTCCACGTCACATCCTGATCCTCTCCATTCTTACTCAAGCAGGGACTGTATCCGCTTTGTACAGTGGGTTGCCATTGCTGGATATTGGCTTCAATTTATATGCCTTGCAGTTAAAAACAGCAGACAATTTTTTTGGACATGACCTTGGTACATTACAACGCTTCTTAAGGAGAAATTTCAAGGTAGGTTTTGGCATGCATTGGTTGACAATTCCCTCATGAGTAAAGAAAACATTGGGTTCGAATTCAAATATAGGCGTGCATTTTTCTCTCCACAAATATGATTTGTCCTTCAGTGAGAAGTGATAAATTTAAAATAAAAAAAAATTAATAATTCATGATTTTTGTAGATTATGAAGAAGTCTGCAGAAATAAAGTATGGATTATAATGAAGGAAAAATGTATTCCACAACATTTAATCATCGTCATTTCTCTTCCATGGAGTTAGGGTAGTTGTTAGTCTGATTCCACTCCCACTAGAGACTTAGTTCTGAAGACCTCTTGATTGGAAATCCTCATCGTCTTTCCGAATTAGTTTGTTAGACTTCAGGATTTTTGGTACTCTGTAGTTTGTCAGGTCCACCGCTGTGGTCTTGAGGTAGCATGCTGCCTTGTCACGCAGAGGCCCCAGGTTCGATTTCTGGTTGGGACAGGCTCCTGGGTGAAGTTTTTCGGGGTTTTTCTCACCTGTAAGACAAATGTCAGGAAACTTAAGGCCGAACAGTCTCCAAAAATCATCCTTATCATTATCATAAGTAATGCCACGAGTGATTTCCAAATTATCGATAAATTCACGACTCACGAAGTGAGGAGTGAATTTATCTAGAGAATTTGGAAATCAAGAGTGGCATTTGTTAGGACTATTTAACGAATAAAATAAAGCTGTTTACTCACAAATCATTATTTAACTACAGTTATTTAAAAATATTTTTATATTTAAAGTAAACGGTGATGTTGTGAAAACTAATGAGAAACGATAGGTAGCCTACGCTTCTACTGCTTCTTTTGTTTATCACTGCAACCAGATCATACTATTTATTGCCAAAGGAACGCAATATTGTAAGAATGCTCTCTAGTGGAGAAAAAATGAAACACATCAATCTGTATATTAATTCATTTTTGATTGTCGTATACATTTAAGAAAGTTGCAAACAGTGGTTTCTTTTTTTGGTGGTATTAATCAATTGCTACAAATGTTGACATGTAAGCACTATTATATACAATCTGGGTAGCCGTATTTGTTATAGGCTCAGTCACTGCAAAATAACGGTCAGACCTTTTCAGAATATTAAAAAGGAGGAGCTTTGCTTAATATATGATAATCCTAACGTTGATAATTATTTCGTGAAACACGTCTCTGATTGGTTGTAATACAGAAATCATTGAAACGTGATTGGTCATTGACTCCCATTTGGGGCATGAGTTAAATAGTCATCATAATCCTTCACTGGTGTGGAAAGCAATGGGAAGCTACCACACCTATAATTCCATAGTAAAGCTGCAAAGCAAACAATGAAAATGGTATGATTGCAGTGAAAGACCTGCCCTCGGGCAGAATTACTATAGAAATATAGAGAGAGAGTAGTTTGCCATTCTATCAACATGTTCTAACTACTCAGTTTTGTTATTTTATATTTTTTCTAACACCTGAGTAATTTTTAGTTTGTATGTTATTTCTGTATTAGTTTTATAGTCTGACCGTTTGTATTCTGCAGTTTTTGCATATACTTAATCTCTTCTGCTCTTTTTTTTGAGGCATCAGCTGCGTTGATGGTCCATTATTCACTACCATATATATAAATTTATTTTTTCCTAATGCCATCAGGTCATCTTTTACAAGATTTCTGGCTTTTTTCGCTGGCATTGGCAGAATTTTAATCAATTTCTAGGTTGGGGCATCTGGAAAGCAGAGTTATGTTACCCCAATGATGTGATGGGTGATAATGATAATGAAGCACCAGGAGAGTTCTTTATCTAAATTCCAGACCATGGGCAACCATAGGAATAATTCCCTTTAAGGAAAAATTCCCATGGTTTGACCGGGAATCGAACTCTGGACCTCATGAACTATAGTCAGAAACTCTGACCACTAGTGCATGAGGCTGTTCTATTCACTTACCATATAGAAGAGTAGGATTCATAAATTAATTATGGGAAATAACCAACTCGCCTCGGTAACTCAGTTAGTAGAGCATTTGGCCCGGCAAGCCAAAGGTCCCGGGTTCGAGTCTTGGTCTAGGTGAAAATTTTTCTCTTCAAAAATGATTTATCCTTCAGTGAGAAGTGTTAAATCAATAATAAAAACATCAATAGAAGCCCTACTGGCTTTGTAAAGTAGTGTTAAATTCCCAATAAGTGTCTTTTTAACTAAGAAGCCGCCATTTGCAAAGATAGAAGCAAAGGTTTCAAAACATTTGGCTTGAGGGAATTGCAATTTATATAAGAGAAAGATTTGCATCTAGATCGCAACTCGCCTCGGCAGCTCAGTTGGTAGAGCATTTGGCCCGGCAAGCCAAAGGTCTCGGTCTAGGCGAAAATTTTTCTCTTTAATATGATTTATCCTTCAGTGAGAAGTGTTAAATCAATAATAAAAACATCAATAGAAGCCCTACTGGCTTTGTAAAGTAGTGTTAAATTTCCAATAAGTGTCTTCTTAACTAAGAAGCCGCCATTTGCAAAGATAGAAGCAAAGGTATCAAGCATTTGGCGCAAGGGAATTGCAACGTATATAAGAGAAAGATTTGCATCTAGATCGCAACTCGCCTCAGTAGCTCAGTTGGTAGAGCATTTGGCCCGGCAAGCCAAAGGTCCTGGGTTCAAGTCTCGGTCTAGGCGAAAATTTTTCTCTTCAAATATGATTTATCCTTCAGTGAGAAATGTTAAATCAATAATAAAAACATCAACATTATGAAGTTTTTAGTTAATAGTTAATAAAAATTAAGTTGGCCGCGGTGGACTAGTGGTTATGCTCCTTGCCTTTGGTCCTGAGGGTCGTGGGTTCAAACCCGGCCGGGGTCGATGGTTTTTTTAGGACGGAAAAATCCAAGGAGCAAGTCCTCCAGGAAGGACTTTAAGCCGTGGGTCCCGAGTCAGAAGATTTTCAGGCTCGTAAAAAATCCTTATGCCTGAATGAAAAGGCCTCTAAGCAAAATTTACCGATTTTTCCCGTCCTAGTACTACCTTGGTTTCCTAGATGTCAGTATGAGGCGGAACGCTGACCACGGACCACTCAAAATGACATCTATACGAAAACAAGTGTAACTAAATTAGTATGGTTCAAATTCTTCCCTGTAGGGGGAGAGCGCCTAAATCTCTGTAAAGGGAAAACATAGGCTTACAATACAATACAGTAATAAAAATTAATAAAAATGAGTCGTATCTCACATCATACTCCGTGTTCCTCAAGCATGCAAACTGCAGTTTTCAAGAGGAATCTCTCCCATCTCCAGCCATCATTATGACCTGAGTAATTAATTATTAATTTGTATCAATTATTAGAAGAGTAGGATATTTAAGAAAAATTGTATCACCTCACCTCATATCCTCCTTATTAGACCAGTTTTGGGACCTTATTAGTTTCCATACTCAGGAATTTCACGACAGCTGTTAATGTCATCTTGAAGAAATGCCTCATGCTCCCACTGTTGGTAAACTGATGAATGAATTTTAATATGCCACTGGATATTTTCCATTGTAATTTTTTTTTATTTTGAGCTACTATTTACCTCCCTCATGTCAACCATTTCCTCTTAATTTTTAATATGTGTGTGTTCATGTTGTGCAGGTATTTTGCGCCAGTCCATAGCAGGTGCAATGTTGTCTAAGCTTTTACACTCATTACTTTTGCTGCCAGTGAACTATGTACAGAGTCTGCTATTTCATCTTCTTGGTGTATTACAACCTCTGGATAATCTCACGAGATATTTACCTGATTTTGAGTCTGAACAACACAGCAGTTCTTCTTCAGGTATATATTTTAATTAATTAAATATTTGTGTGTGCACCAAGTGGTTTTTGCTCAGAATATTGACAATTTAGAAAATATATTTAGAATATTTGAAGAAAAGAAGCCCTACTAGCATTATAAAGTAGTGTTTAAATTCCCAATAAATGACTTCTTAAACAAGAAGCTGCCATTTTGTGTGATAGAGCAAATCCTCTTAGCATTTGGCGATCAGGAATTAACAATGTATAAAAGAAAAATTTGCTTTTAGATTGGAGTTTCTCAGGTAGCTCAGAGGTAGAGCATTGACCTAGAAAGCCAAATGTGGGTTCAAACCCCAGTGTGAGCATATAATTTTTCTCTTCAAATATAATTTATCCTTCAGTGAGAAGTGTTAATAATAAAAATATATATTTAGGTGATTATAAACTCAGTATAAGGATTAAGGAATGGGCTTTAATATTAATAAAACACAATTTTTAATAATTAATTCAAAGGATGAATAAGAATGTTAATTGCTAAGGATGAATCAATAAACAAGTGGATCTAAACTTTTCTCTTTACCATTGAATACAGTAGTTTAGTTGTGTACATTAATTTAGTTATTTCGACCATATTAATAGCTTTAGCTTCTTAATATTAATTTAATAAATATAACATTTTTTTAAGTGTCTATTTTATTATGAATGAATTATTAAATTAATATTAAGAAGCTAAAGCTGTTACTATGATTGAAATAAGTATATTAAAGTACACTACTAAATTATTGTAATCAAATGGTAAAGAGAAAAATTTATGCCTGAACCGGGAATCGAACCCCGAACCTTCAGCTTTCCGTGCTGATGCTCTAACCATTGAGCTAATCCAGGCTTCCTTCCCATCCAAGCATAAATCTCTTTACCATTTGATTACAATAATTTAGTAGTGTACTTTAATATACTTATTTCAATCATAGTAACAGCTTTAGCTTCTTAATATTAATTTAATAAATAATGCTATAGCTATGTGGAGTCCCTTCATGTCTTCTTCAGGTAGAAGCCATTCATTGTGTATTTGTGAATGATGATTCATAGCATTTGAATGTGGGACCAAGACAGAAGGTAAAGGAAGGATTTATGCTTGGATGGGAAGGAAGCCTGGATTAGCTCAATGGTTAGAGCATCAGCATGAATGAATTAGTTTATTTTATTGAATCAGAAGTATGTGTTATTAATTCAAGTAGTATTGTGATAACTTTTTTATTCGACTGAATATCATTAATATTTATGGGGTGAAATCCCATCATCTTCTTAATGTAGAAGCCATTCAGTGTGTATTTGTGAATGTTGATTCATTCGCATTGGATATGGGATCAAAAGAGTATGGTAAAGGGAGAATTTGTATTGAATGGGAAGGAAGCCTGAATTAGCTCAGTGGTCAGAGCATCAGCACATATAGGTGAAGCTTTTATTATTTTAACTCCATGGCGGGACAGGCCTAGAAGGCCGTTGGCCTACCAGCCAACTGCTGGCCTCACATCCATGTGTGTTAATAATAGAGGTGGATAATAATCTAGACAGTATATGGGTGACATGTGGTCAGCATGTCAGTTCCTCAGCTGTTATAGCTATTTATATTATTACTATTGCTATATAATGTTATTGTTAGTATCTATCTATCTATCTATAATTGCATAGCCCATTGTTGAGTCATAGCCTCTTTTTTGTAAGGAGAAATTAGACCAAGTTAATTTTTAGTTACCTTATTTGCTCATAGACATCATGGATGGCATGCGGTCAACACACCGACCCAATGAGACATCTAGCAGGCAACTAAGGTATTATTAGAATGTTGATGTCAGTAAATTTTGCTTAGAGGCCTCTTTATTCTGTCTTAAGGATCTTTTATGAGTCTGAAGTCTTTTATGAAGTCTTCAGACTTGGAACCCATAGCTTAAAGTCCTTTCCGGAGGACTTGCTCCTTGGATTTTTCCGTTCTAAAAAATCCATCGGCTCTGACCGGGTTTGAACCCGTGATCCTCGGAACTAGAGGTAAGGAGCATAACCACTAGTCCACCGTGGCCGATTATTATAATTATTATAATTATTATTATTGTCAGCCACGATGGACTAATGGTTATGCTCCTTGCCTCTAGTCCTGAGAGTTGCAGGTTCAAATCCAGCCAGTGTCGATGGATTTTTTAGGATGGTAAAATCCAAAGAGCAAGTCCTCCAAGAGGGACTTTTAAGTCATGAGTCCCAAGTCTGATGATTTTCAGGCTCATACAAGATCCTTAAGCCTGAATAAATAGTCTCTAAACAAAACCTACTGACCTTCTTCATCCTTGAAATATCTTAGTTGCCTACTAGTTGTCTCATTGGATCAGTATGTTGACTGCATACCATTCATGATATCTTTAGGGAAATAAACATAAACAAAAATAAATAAATTATATTATTTTTAGTCTGAACATCTTACCTCAATATTTATGTTGATTTGTTCTTGAACATGTTCTGGAAAAGCTGACGATAAAACAGAATTGTTTTGAAACATGTTCAAGAACAAATCAACATTAATATTGAGGTAAGATGTTCAGACTAAAAATAATATAATTAAAATAACCTCAAAATATAACTTCCTAAAATTAAATATTAAAAATAAATTAACTTGGTTTAGTTACTCCTAACAAAGGAGAGGCTAAGGCCCTGAGCTATTACGCCGTTATATATAGGTGATTATTGTTATTGTTTTAAAATTACAATAGGAAGTAACATTCTTGTTAATAAATAAGGTGAGTCTTTTTTTCATCTTACCTCATAAAAGTTGAGTTCTTTTAGGATAGGTTTCAAAACAATTCTGTTTTAAGATTGAATTAAAATTCTTCATACTTCACCTCATATCCAGTCTTCTACTATACTGCAGTATCAAAGCCTGGGCAGCTTCATCTGCAGTAATATCTCGTCGATTGATGTTATGTCAATCAGAGGAACTGCTTCTTCCTCCCTTTGTTGGTGGATCATAAACCTCCGGATCCAATCAGAATCAGCGGGAATTTTAAAGTCCATAAGTTTTTCTTTCTTGTTTTTTTGAATGTGGATTTTTTTTTCCAACCCGTGAGTTCTTATTTGTTTTTTCTATTTATTTAATTGTTTCTATTTGTTTAATCACTTAATTAAACAAATAGAGAAACAAAAATAACTCACAAATTGGGGAAAAAATCCACATTAAAAAAACAAGAAAGAAAAACTTATGAACTTCAAAATTCCAGCAGATTCTGATTGGTTCCAGAGGTTTATCGGTCCACCAATAGAGGGAAGAAGAAGTAGTTCTTCTGATTGACATAACATCAGTCAACGAAAAATTACTAAAGATGAAACTGCAGTATAATTAGAAGACTGGATATGAGGTGAGGTATGAATCATTTTAATTTAATCTTAAATTAAACCTCATAGTGATTTTTTACTATAAAAGTTCAATTGTTTTTTATCTTCAGGTTGTCCAGATTGTTAATTTTTAAATAGTTGGCCCTCAGAAGAACAAGGATAGAATCATGAATTTTGAAATTCTTGGGGTGAGAGATTTAATATGCAAGTTCTTTGGACCACTAAAAGATGAAGTGGGAGTCAACATCTAGGGCTAACAACTTAAAAATCGACAATCTGGACAAGCTGAAGATAAAACAGAATTGTTCTGAAACATGTCCTAAAAGAATTAAACTTTTATAAGGTAAGATGCTACAGACTCACCTTATTAATTATTGTTGTTGTTATTTGATGGAGTTACATTGTCTTTTGACAGCAGAGTACTCCAATCTTCACACAATATGTCTCTGAGGTGAAAGAGAATGCTTAACTTGATTCAGCATGACAAATAGTTATTAACTTACAAAAAATATATACATACCTAAAATGACTATTTTATTGTTAACAGAAGCAAACACACCAACACCATTCGAGCCACCAGATTTCTCATCCATGTGGCTGGTGGATTTGGAAAGAATATGCAGTCTTGTGATTGGACGATGTCTGGGCGGTATGTTAATTGGTGTTCCTCTATCTGCCGAGGAAAGAGACACATGTCATTGGCTGAGCAGTACATTATTCTCGCACGGATTGGAAACAGTTTCTGGTGATCCAGGTATACCTTAAATATTGTTAAAGTAAACTTTACTTGAAGTAGAGGCAACCCAATTGCATTTTGAATAATTGTTGGTTAGTAAATTCAACATTACTTATTTTTAATAAAAATAAAAAAAAACTAAAAGGAATTTAGAGACTCGTACAATGGAATGCTTTAGATATATAAGAAAATTATGAAATTGAAAAATCGGCATTGCAGCTCATAGTTTGCTAGAGAATCACAAAATTGGAAAAGGAACTAAACTTTGAAACATTTAAAGAAGCCTTTGGAATTAACAGTTTGGGAAAAGATAACATGATCAGTAGAACAAATATAGATTCATAAATTTTGAAGTTCCTGGTGAGCAAAATTTAATCTCAAAGTTAATAATATCGGCACTAGATTGCAGTTTGGAAATTGATGGTCATGACAGAATTTCAACAGTCGAAGTTTGGCTGAGGATAGGAGTAATAGCTTCTAAAACCAGTCCTGTAAAAATCACAGAGTTTTATGAGTTGAGATGTAAAAAAGATTTCTCTGATTCAATATATAAATTACTTTTTTTTTAATTGATTGCTATATGTTGACTTTTGTTGCAAATAAACAAAATGGAGCTACTGAAACATTGACAGACACACACACACACACACTCTCACATATGTATATATATATATATTTTTTTTTGTCATGATCATTTTCGGTATCTAGTAAAGTAGGATCAATAAATATTTGTAAAATTAAAAAAAATTAATGAGGACAACCTCATTAGCTACATTCTTTTAGAATTTGCTAAAATGGCAATTTCTCAATCCGCCTAAATGATGAGAAGCTATCGCACATGTGTCAGATAGAAAGTTGAAATGTGTCTATTGACTTGGTATTACCTTGTACAATTTTCAAGTCTGGTGGATAACGAACCTGGTCCCATTACTTGGAAATCAGGCATGCCATTTTAGTAACAATCGCTAAATGAATCAGATTTTATATCTCACCTCATTTGTTTAATCTTTTTACGCTTGATCAGAAAAGAACGAAATTGAAGTAAAGATAAAATTAATGTATTAAATTTGGGAATTTTTAACATTATGAGGTTCAATTAATAATAATTAAATGAATCGTGATTTTTTCTTACCTCATACATCTATGTTTCTTTAAACACAGCACTGCAGTATCGGCGACACTTTGTCGTCATCGTCAGCTGTTTTCACGACTGTCAATTTTTTTTTTCTCTTTTTGCCGGTAATTATCTAGACTGCCATCTGGTGTTCTTTTGAAGGAATTCCTCTTCAAACTGCCATCTGTTTAACACCAGATGGCAGTTTGAAGAGGAATTCCTTCAAAAGAACACCAGATGGCAGTCTAGATAATTACCGGCAAAAAGGAGAAGAAAAAAAAATTGACAGTCGTGAAAACAGCTGACGATGACGACAAAGTGTCGCCGATACTGCAGTGCTGTGTTTAAAGAAACATAGATGTATGAGGTAAGAAAAAATCACGATTCATTTAATTATTATAAAATTAATGATTCATAAATTAATGAGTCATTTTTTAACATCTTACCTCATATTTTATGTTTCTTCAAACACGGGAACTAGTTTTTGAGAGAAGGATGTCTCTCATTTTCAACGACATTATGACTACTGGATTTCATTGGAAATCATTGGAATCTCCATCAATAACGTTGCCATCTGGTATTGATTTGATGAACTTTGAGATGAGGTCACGTTCATCAGGAATCTCGAAATTCATGGATCTAAATTTGTTCTTCTGAATATATATCTTCTCCCAAATTGTCAATTCTAAAGGTTTTTCCAAATGTTTTAAAAGTAGGGCTTCTTTTTCAATTTTATGATTCTCCAATAAACTATGTGCTGCAATAGCTGATTTTTCAGTTTTACCATTTTTAATATTTCTGAAGTGTTCCTTAGTGCGAGTGTCCAAATTTCTTTTTGTTTTTCCTATGTATACTTTATTGCAGTCCTTACAATTAATTTGATAAATTCCAGATTTTTTTTCTATGTGGTGTGTTCAATTTTTTATTATTAGTTATTAATAGATTACCAAGGCTAAATTTATTTATCGGTGCCAATGTAATATTAAATTTCTTGAAAATTTTTTAAAATTTGTTATGTATTTCAGGATGGTAAGTAATTTTCTTAAACTGGTTCGTTTTAAAATTTCCCATATTTAACTATGAATAAAATTAATTAAACTATTTGCTCACAGTTTATGAGAAATTCTATATCCAAAAATACAAAGACTTACCTTCATTAGGAAATTTTGCAGATTAATTTTTTATAGTGACAGGGAGCAGGCCCGATGACCACCCCTTAAAAAAATACAAAGACTACTTAGGAGCATATTTTAATGACATGGTTGATAATGGAAATGATAAAAAACAAATACGAGGGTCATACTGAAAGTCATGAGCAACATTTTTTTAAACAAACCAAGTACACCATGTTAATCTACAGACCTTTGTGCTACTTTTCAACATAGTCTCCATTCCTTTGCACACATTTTGTCCAGCGTTCTACAAGCTTGAAAATTCCCTTATGATAGAAGTCCGTTCCAGCTTCTCGAAGACACTGATGCACTGCTTTCCGAATATCCTCCAGCGTCTCGTAGCGTTGGCCTCTATCTACTCCTTCACAGAACCGAAAGATGGTAGTCGGAGGGTGCCAAATCGGGACTATAGGGAGGATGTGGAAGAGTTTCCCACCCAAATGTCCTGATCTTCACCACAGTGGCACAAGCAGTGTGAGGACGCATGTTATCGTGTTGCAGAATGATCTTCCTTCCAGGGCGTTTGTCGTGCAATGCACGATGGAGCTTCACAAGTGTCTGGATATAGCGGGCAGCATTTATGGTTTGTCCAGGTTCAAGAAATTCAACCAGAATGCAACCTTGCTCATCCCAGAAGACACTGCCCATAACTTTCCCAACAGATTGCACTGTCTTCCCTTTTTTCTTTGATGGCGAATTCAAGTGGTGCCATTCCATACTCTGGCGTTTTGTTTCAGGCTCGTAGCAATGAAACCAGCTTTCGTCACCTGTCACAATACTCGTCAAAAAATCATCACCTTCATTTTGAAATCTCTGAAGAAGGTTATGGGTGATGGTTCTTCTCTGAAGTTTGTGGTCTTCACTCAATAAACATGGAACCCTACGGGCACTAACTTTTCGGTAACCTAAGCTGTGAATCATTTCTTGCACTGCACTGTGTCCTACTGCAAGTTTTGTAGCGATTTCATTCACTGTGATACGCCTGTCATCTCTAATGAGCGCATCAACTCTTTCCTTGTTGCAATCCGTGGAGGCAGAGCGTGGGCGACCGCTACGAGGCTCATCTTTGATACTCGTGTTCCCATCTTTAAAATGTTTCACCCATCTCCTAACACTGCTGGCATCTCCGTAAGCACATTGAAGTCTTTGGTGAATATCAACAGCAGATTGTTCCTCTTTATCAAGGAATTCAAGACAGCACGCTGTCAAAACAAAACATTGATATCTGCCATTTTGGAAACACTGCGTGTGGTCACGTGATAGAAGCTATGACGCCACAAAACGGCAATGTTGTGGTATAAAGTCTGTAGATTACGATCCTGCAGTTGTTTTTGTTACATTATTGAAATTTGAATTTTAACAATGGGTTGCTCACGACTTTCAGTATGACCCTCGTATAACAAAGGAAGTGGACATTAAGATATTTTCCTTTAAGGAGTTTCCAAGTTCCTCTTTCATTCTCCATGTCCTGCCCATGCAGTCTATGAGACTTAACTGTTCTTATTATATCTGGTTTCCCATAAAGATCATATGTAGCTCACTGTTATGTAGGCCTAGTCTTCTCAATTTGCCTCTCTGTACTTCTCTTGTTGATCCAAAAATCAACTTTTATAAGATTCATGATGTGTTCCATTGAGGTTTATTCAAAATTAATATAAAATTATAGAATATTCACCTGAAAGGTCCGTCTCCTCAACTTAATTATCATTTAACTGTAGCGCTTTCGGGACTTGTCCCATCATCCTGCCGATGATGGGACAAGTCCCGAAAGCGCTACAGTTAAATGATAATTAAGTTGAGGAGACGGACCTTTCAGGTGAATATTCTATAATTTTATATTAATTTGGAATGCAGGGAAAATTGTAGAAGACTTATTAAATTCAACACCCATAGAAATAATATACAACAAAGAGGATCCTCCAACATATATACATTACTCTGGTTCAGGAACTAATCCTGACTTACTCTTTGTATCTTCTAATTTATACTCCAAAACCAAAAAACAAATTGTAGAAGATCCTGGCTCAGGACATAGAGCCATCATTGCTACTATTCAACTGGGGAATAACAACTTACTTCCAATGCATCTTAAACCCAGGTGGAACTTCAAAAAAGCCAATTGGAAACTGTACACAGACGAACTGGAAACCAAATTTGAAAATCCTTTAAACGTATCACTTCAGTCGGATCAAATTAACAAATCTATATGCAAAATAATATTAAAAACAGCAAAAAAAATATATACCACGAGGAATAGTTAAAAACTACAAACCCCCTTCTGGAATTCAAAATTAGAAAGAATGAAAATAGACCGAGATCTCGCTAGAAATCAAGCAGAAAAAACAAAAGACCCAAAAGATGTACAAAATTGGAGAAAACTGTGCGCACAACCCAAAAAAGAAATTAACAGCAATAAAAGAGAAAATTTTAATAACTTCCTCCAAAAAATGGATTATAGGAAAGATGGCCAGAAAGCATATAGATTTGTACACAATATACAAAATAAAAAAGAACGGCAAAAAACACCATTTATCCACAACAACAAACAGATTACAAATGAAAGTGAAATAGCCAACAAATTCAACAAACACTACGCAAACACCTATACTTTGTCCTCAGAGAACAAAAAAGAACAAAAAACAATAAAGAGAACCTAAAAATTACATAAAATCAACAAGCAGTACAAAAGATAATATCTTTAATAAGAATTTCAACATTAAAGAGTTAAACATAGCCATTAATAGTTTAAAATCAAACAAATCTCCAGGAGCAGATAATATACATGCAGAATTTCTCAAACACCTTGGCAATAAAGCCAAAACTCAATTGCTCTCCCTTTATAATCTTTCTTGGAACACAAAAGTTCCTGATGATTGGAAAAAAGCTATTATAATACCTATTTCGAAAACAAAAAAATCAACAAATACTTTTCAAATTATCGCCCAATAGCACTAACTAGTGTAATTGTTAAAACTATGGAAAAAATGATTTCAAATCGATTAAATTGGTATTTAGAAACCAATAATTTACTTTCACCCAATCAAGCTGGATTTAGAGAATTACAATCAACAAATCAACAAATTGTACACCTAAGTCAAGCTATTAAAGACAGTTTCAACAGAAAAGAAGACACTCTGGCAATTTTCGTTGATTTCCAAGGAGCATATGACTCTATTTGGAGATATAAATTATTAGAAAAATGCAGACTTTAGGCATTCAAGGGAATATGCTACTCTGGATCAGCAATTTTCTCATCCAACGGTTCATCGCTACAAAGTATAATAATCACCTCTCTAAATACCAACAAACACATCGAGGTTTACCACAGGGTTCTGTACTCAGTACCATTCTCTTCAATATCTACATTAATGATCTACCTAAGCCTATAGAAAAGCTCGAAACGAAAACCCTACTTTTTGCTGATGATGTTGTAATATGGGTCTCCAAACCGAAAAACCAAAGTCAACAATTAATAACCATAGCCCAACAATCACTAATACAGTTAGAGAATTGGACATCCCAGAACTTAATGAAGATAAATATACAGAAAACAAATTATCAACTATTTACATTAAGAAAGAAACCACTACCCATCACTCTGAAATTGGAGGGTGAATTATTAACTCAAACACATGAAGCAAAATATTTAGGAATAACTCTGGACACAAAATTAACATGGAAGAAACACATGGAGAATATATGTACAAAGATAGAAACAAGGTTACCATTATTAAAACGATTAGCAGGGAAAAAGTGGGGTTGCAACACACAAACCCTAAACACCTTCTACCAAATGTACATAAAACCTGTACTTCAATATTGTGAAGAAATCCTAGTAACTACTAAAGTGGAAAAACTTAATAAATTGCAGAACCAAATCCTCCGTCTGATAACAGGAGCCGTTAAAACAACACCAATCACTGCCATGCAAATCTTAACAAATAACCCAAACATAGCATCTGAAATTGAGAAAACAGCAGTCACACAGTATGAAAAATTTTTAAGGCTATCCCATAATAACTGGATCCAAAGAAAACCACAAGTATGTTTAAAATCTCAGCAAAGCTTCCTAAGCATTGTACAAGAAATCAAACAGAAATTGCAACTTCCACATTCAAAAGAAAATATGCAGATGAGAAACAACCCTCTAGAATTTTTGGAAATCGAATATAACCTTCATTTAACAGAAGACATCAAGAAATCTGAAACTCCTCCATATATTTTAAAACAAATGTCACTGGAAATGATAAATCTAAGATACCCAGCTCCTGAATGGATACATATTTTTACAGATGGCTCCAGCCTACCAAATGATGGTGGCACTGGTGCTGGTGCAGTATGTCCACTTTTTTCCTTTTATCGTAAACTAAACACAAATTCAACAAACTTTGATGGCGAAATTCTAGCAATTTTCTTAAGTTTACAAAATCTTTTATATCACATCCAAAAATTTCAAAAGTTGTAATTCTATGTGACTCCAAAGCAGCCATTCTTGCTATAACACGAGACACAACACCTAAAAGCATCAAAATTATCGAATGTCACAAAATGATAAAACATTTATCCCGTCTACATAAAAAAATTGTACTTCAATGGATTCCGGCCCATTGTGGAGTGACAGGCAATGAAATAGCCGATTTTCTAGCCAAGAAGGGTAGCAAAATTGTTTCAACCCCAACTTCTGCTCCAGTTTCCTTTCACTCTATCAAAAGAATTATCTCAAATAAATACCATCAATAACTTAGAGAAGAAGAATACACCACCAAAACATCTGGAAAGGAATGGGAAAATCTACAAGCTTATGACATTACTACATTACAAAGAAAATCTGCAGTAGCAACATTCAGACTGCTAACGGGACATGACTGCTTGAATAAACACCTACACAGAATTGGCATAACAGATTCACCTAAATGCCCTTTTTGCAATTTAAATGAAGATATGGAAAGAAACCATCTCCTCCGTTGTCCAGCTTTTGTAGAAGAGACCAGCCTTTCTGCTAAATATTGGAGTGCAAGAGAGCGAATGATTTCATTATCAAGTGCTCGACATTAGATACCAACCAACCATATTAATTTTGATCCAAAAATGTTCATAAAATCTTTATTCTCAAAAACTCATAATCTTTTCTCCTTCCTTAAAGTAAGAGTCAATGTTTCACATCCATATAATATAACTGGGAGTATAACAGTTTTATATATTTTCAGTTTAATTTTTTTTTTTTTTTGAGAGAAGTTGGGATGACAAGAATTCCTATAATTAGAGATCCGTGAGAGTGGTTTTATTTTTAGGGAAAATTTGTTTCAAAATTTCAAGATTTCAATATTATTGGGAATTTGGCGGTGTTATTCTAAAAAAATGTAAATTTAAATCCTAGTGTAGTATATTAAACACAATAAGAATGATATATCCAGTAGCTTAAGGTCAACTGTTAGCTTGTACAATTGATATCAATTTTAATACACTAAAATGCATAAAATTTTAATCGTAGTCCTAATTTGTAAGCAGAGTTTACCTTTTAAGAAAAAACAACCATGGTATCTCTGCATTCTCATTCTTAACCCATTAGGGGTCATGAGCCGATTAGATCGGCTCTGGTGCTCATGTCCATTACCTGCCAGACAATATAATTAAACTACTTGCAAAGCCGATCACATTGGCGGATGCGATTTAAATCTCTGACACAAGAGATTTTACCAGTGGCATGCAGAGGGTTAAGAGTGGCTGATGCACTTGGTTTTGGCATGACAATAGGTAGAACATTGAAAAAACAGAAAACAAATGATAATGAAAATTACTTGAGACTTAAGTAAAACACAAACTGACCAAGATATACATTTCACATTCACTGAGTATATCTGTTAATTGAAACAAAGTTTGAAGGGGGAAAGAGGAGGAATTAAAATTGCTCGTGACCATTGTTGTTTAAACTGTCAGTATTTGTTTTGTTACATTTTGTTAAAAATCCATGTTATAGATATGTAATCCAATAGAAAAAAATGTGTTTATGTAATTAAATTCTGTTTTAAATTAAATTGGGAATAATATTTATCAATATGAATTAATTACTCATGATCCATTGTTGGCTAATTCAAATTTGGCAGTGCTTGCATTGTGAGGTTACTGCTTGTGCTTAAAGAATTGTTTACTTCAGATTTTAACATACCATTACTTAATAATGATTGATATAAAATGGATAATAATGTCTGCAAAAATTTAGGGGGAAAAACTTATCTTACACATTAATATAATTCGTATATCTTGGAATTCAAATTGGCTATAGAACTTAACATCTATGGAGAGACCATATTTGAGCATGAGGAGGACAGAAAATATTACCTCTATGTTGCAAACTGTGTTGAAACCATTTCTCTTTCCAAGACTTCATGGAGGAAGCAGATATAGCAGTTAAAAAGAAGATGGAATCCAAAGTGTTTAAAAATGCACTATGAAAATTTTGCAAATAGAACAAAAAAATCTCCAGAATTTGTTGAAAATTTAAAATTTTGGTTTTATTTTGCGTTATCGTAGGATTTCGTGATTCAAGAATGCTTTTTTTAAGGTTATGGGTAGGGGAGTTAAGAAATGGTACAAGAAAATAACAAAATTAGAGCATTTCGCGTTATCACGACTCGCGAATTTCATGGATCTCTACCTATAATGCATAATAGCATACTTTTTCAGAATTGAGTTTATGTTTAATTTCTTTCTTCATCTAATTATACTTCCTAGGTATTTGAAGTCAGTCACTCCTTCAAAATTTCTTTCATTTTTCATTAACTGTCTATTTCTATTATGTAATGTATTTCTATGTGTGACCATATATTCAGTTTATTGATGTTTACTTGTAGCCCCGATTTCTTAGTGTTACTCAATAGAGTATTAAATTTTTTAAAATAATAAGTCCGATTGAGGGTCTTTCCACTTTTCAGCGGTTGCCCTTTTACCAGCCGGCTGCTGGCCCTTCACATCCACATGTGTCAATCACAGAGGTAGATGATCAACAGCCAGTGTAGAGGTGACATGTGGTTAGCATGTCGAGTCCCCCAGCCGTTTATAGCTGGTTCCTCAACCTGAAACCGCTACTTAGTGTAGCTACCCAATTGCCTCACGATGCTGGGTGGGCACCGGTTCCATACTGGCCGAAATACCATGAGAAAATTTCTTCCCCCATGGAGACTCGAACCAGCGCAAGTCCCATAGCTCTGCGCCAAGGCTTCCTACCTTAACCGCTCGGCTACGGCGCGGGACAAAAAAATAATAAGTACCATTTTATATCTGTCTTCCTCAATTAGAATGGATTTTTGTTTAAAAACTTGTAAAATAACGACAAATTTTACATTGGAAGAACAACAAGGAATTTTGACACAAGATACAATGAACATTTTAAAATGTTATTAATCATGAAGAGAAATTAGGTTTTGGCAAAACACATACTAGAAATGGGTCATCAGTTTAAACAAAATTGAAGATACCATCACAATCATACACAAAGAGAATAACAACAAGAAAATTAGCATCTTAGAAGACATGTAAAATTTGGTTGGTTGGTTGGTTGGTATCTAATGTCGAGCACTTGATAATGAAATCATTCGCTCTCTTGCACTCCAATATTTAGCAGAAAGGCTGGTCTCTTCTACAAAAGCTGGACAACGGAGGAATGTAAAATTTAAGAGAAGCAAAAAATATAAACATTTTAAACGAGAACACACCCACAGACGTAAACCTATTATATAATTTATATGCCAACATCAGTACCAAATAGCATTCCGAACATGAAATAGTTTGAAAGGCCTTCTTGATTTTTATGATTAACAAAGTTTTTTTAAACAAAAATCCATTCTAATAAGACGGATATAAAAGGTACTTATATTATTATTTTAAACAATTTATACATAACCATTGAGTTGTAGGCCTTCTTCATTCTCTGAATGTTTGATGGCATCTAAAATATAAAAGGACATTATAATTTATTAATTGTTTGTGTATTTGCAATTACAGTGGTGATAGTAAAGGATTTATCGCAGGCATGTACATGTGAGGGTTATGACTGATGGAGAAAATAATGAACAAGATAGACGTGTCACAAGTGAAAGATCATTTGCGATTAGCTCTGTTACCAACTGAGAAACAGCCTGCAGGTGCCAGGTGTGCCATTACAAGGAAATGATGGACTATGCACAGTCGCAGGACTGGGATACATGTGAAGTTGATGATGAGCCATATCTAGAGTGTGTTTCACGTGCCATGCTCATTACTCTTCTCAAACACACCGGCCTGCTCTCTGCCTGCTGCACCAATTACGAGTAAGTATTACACATTTACATAATCAGTTATTCAGTCTCCTGTACACATCACTCAATATTTATTAATTTTTATAATTATATAAGATAATCTCTAATTTAAGTGACCCCCCCCCCAATTTTGAAGCTTTTTTTTGAGAATTTTCTTGTTCTATGGAAAGATTGGTGTGAGTGTAAGCCATGCTTTATATAGATACCTGTATCAGCTTTTTCCTAAATTTGAAACTTGACAAGCCTAGATTATTATTATTATCATCATTATTATTATTACTATTATTATTATTATTATATTATTATATTATTATTATTATTATTGTTGTTGTCGCTGTTGTTGTCTTCAGCCAAGATTATGGTGCTATATTATTATTGTTATTGTCATAATGTCGGCTGAAGATAAGAGGAACTCCTCTTGAAAACTGCAATTCCCATGTTTAAAAAAACTTAAACTATGAGGTAAGATAAGAAGTGACCCATTCATTAATTGAATTAAGAACCTCATAATGTTATTTCCCACATGTAACTCTGAACCAATCACAACATTAATAGAAAAATATTGAATAAACTAGAGAGATCATGTGCTATGAATGCCAAACACTAGGATGGCAAGAATTGTTTTACGTTAGAAATATAGAAATATAGGTCGATCTTTAAAGAGATGGCATGAACAATTTTGAGTGGGAATAAACCAATAGATCTAATCTTTGAAGAAGAAGAAGAAGATGATGATGATGATTATTATTATTGTTATTATAGGGGAATGCTTCTCAGATATGGGTGGTATTGGGGAAATGAAATACCCGAGGTGAACCAAAATTTACAGCTACTGCCTTGTAGTTCCAGCGTTGATTCATTAAAGGCTAGAGGAAGAGAACCTTGATTACAAATTACCTGGTCCTCCAGGTTGGGGGTTGTAGCAATGTGCTCCTCATTCTACTGAAAAAATAAACAATGCAAAACCTAAAGAGAAGAATGCCGCTTGGAATTACCTTATCAACAAGAATTTCAAGAAGGGATAAGGTCAGAAACAGCACTATGAGGGAAATTATGCAAGTTGAAAAAAACATATTAGGAAAAATAGAAGAAAAACGTTTGAAATGGTATGGATACCTCATAAGAATGGAAGAAGAGAGAATACCAAAAATCCTTAATTGGAAAGCTAATGGAAGAAGTGGAAGAGGCAGGCCTAAAGAACGATGGATGGATGGATGGAGTAAAGAGAAGTATGGAAGCTAGAGATTTGAGGGAAGAAGATTCTTTAGACAGGAACCTCTGGCGACCAATCACTTTGGGTTGAAGAAGAAACACTGTATTGTGAAATATTCTTAAATAAAAAAAAATTTCTTTGTGTGTGTGTGTAACAACAATTTTTATTCTTTAGGTTCCACACTTGGTGGATAGATGACATTAATGCAATTACAGTATTACTCCGCTTTTATGTTCCTGCATTTTACGTTTTTCCGCCTTTTACAAAATTTTTAAAGGTCCCTTCAGTTTCCCTATATTCACAGAGTATTAAAAACCCTGCTTTTACGTTTCTGAAATTTTGTTTTCCCGCAATTTATGTCATAAAACGTCGATCTTTAGTGTTAAAGATTGAAGATATTCATTTTATTTGATCGATTGTCTCGCTTCTGTACAATCGATATATAGCAGAGCAAGTTCATTGAGCCAACAAAACCGGTTTTTTGTACAGTCGAAGAACACATAGTATGTGTCGATAAAGAGCAGAGCGTTGGCTCAGAACTTTAAAATATTTCTGAAATTCAACCTGAATTGTTTTTAATCTCTCAATAAAGATTCATAGTGCTGCTTGCTGAACCTCTCCTTGTTATTTATTTTTTAAATGGTGAAAGTAAAAAAGTAAAAGAAATAAAGTAATTTTATGTTTACAGCAGTTCAAAAAACACATTACATTGAACTATTATAGGAATATCACTATGAGGTTAATTTAAAATGAAATTCTTTACACCTCACCTGATATTTTGTCTTCTAAATAAATAAAAGACAGGATATGAGGTGAGATGTAAAGAATTTTTGTTTTAAATTAAAAGAAATATTACATTATTTAGCCAATATTGTATATTATTCCAGTTACTGCTTTTTTTGCATGTTCTAGAATGGTTGCTCAATATGAGGGTCAACATTTTTTAGTTCCTCCTTGTTTTTCATAATTAACACTTTCCCCCAATTTATACCACTATCCCTCTGGTCCCTTGAGAAGTGTAAAAGAGGGGTAATACTATATACTATTACTCTACTACTGTCACAAAAATTATATTGTTTGCATGTTTTATTTATGTGCTTTTTTTTTTCTGATTGGACTTTTCATACTTTGGGTTCCACACTAGGTCGATAGATAGCATTAATATATTGTTATTGTTTTCCAATGGCTTGCAGTTGAGATCCTTTAACTCATTTTGCTTCTTGCCTCCCAGTGAAGTCCACATCATTGAAAGGTTCTGGACAATTTTGCATAATGTAGCAGATGTTCCTGATTCATTCTTGAATTTGCATAAGGTGCATTCTTCACTTTTGGTTATTTTCATCTTATGTAGTGTTGCAGCAAGACAGTCAAGGCTTGTGTTCATTCTAAATGTGGCAACAGCTTCTTTTCTTGGTTTTTGGCAGTTGTTCTTCCAAGTATTTCTAATATCTGCCCATCTTTTACCATTTTCCAGTTGAGTGTAATGATGTGTAGGTTCAAATCCGTTTTTGATTTAATTAATTTCAATACTGTTAGGTGTCTTAACATTTGGATTGTATGATTTAATTTGGTTCCTTTCTTTGCCAGGATATCTCCTATACCATTTCCAGTAAGCCCACATGTGAAGGTATTCATTGAGCACAGATTTCCTTTTATAAGTGTTTCTAGTGCTCTTATTAACTTTCTTGTTTGGAGTATTGTTTTAGATGTGGATTATTGTTTGAAGTTATTGCCTGTATTGCTGATTTTGAGTCTACTAGGAGAACAGCTTTTTCAAATCTATTTGGCATGTACATGAGTTGTTCAAGTGCAAAGAGAATAAGTTCAATTTTGATTTTCAATAATATGGTTATTACTCCTCATCATCATCATTCTCTTATCATGTCCTCCTTTTGGATGATCGATTTATGCCTCCAACCATCTCTATCTTCCCATGCTTTGCTTTTCTTTTAAGTTCTTCCCAGTCGTATCCTCTCTCTTGTATAACCTTTTCTTCACTTGGTTAATCCATCTTTCTCATGGCATACCACGTGGTCATTTTCCTTGTATCTTGAGATTTAATAGTCTTCGTGGTCTAAACCATTTAGTCTAATTTTTCTGTCTGTTGTTAATTTTTCTACACTTAATATCTGATGATTTATTTAGAAAATAGTAATTTGAGGTTCTTTTTATCAAGTTTTTTGTGAGGTAAGATATCTCTGGATTAAAAAAAAACTTGACTTAATATCTGCCTGATTTTGTATTCCTTATTCTTGTGGTGGTGATGATGAAATGCTTTCAAAAAACAAATAAGCTCTGGGCATGGTTATTTATTACTATTAATTCTTATTGCTATTATTATATTGTTTTAGGAATGGGATTCATCCGGCTGTATGGGAAATATATCTGACGGTGTTTCAACTTCGCCGCAAGATTCTGTCTACTAAAAGTCATGAAGAAACTTCACCTGAGGAAGAGTCAAGTGAGTTTGTTTCTGCTCATAGTCGAGAAGCTGATGAGAAAGCTGGAAGAGATGACCATGTGGAAGATACAGGTAAAAAGAGGATCTAATCTCAAGGCATCTTCTCCATTTTTACTTTCCTTCAATATAAAAAAAAGTTAGCAAATGACATTCTGAGATGATGTCATTAAGACTGAAACTGTAATTATATTCCTCACTTTATAATATGTTCGTCCCAGTTTCTAGTGGTTCCAAGGTTTGTCAATTCAAAACCTGGCCAGTCATTAATGTAACTCCATCATCCTATAGATTGCAATTGGACAGTTCTTTATCATTTTTTCTGTTATTTTTTATTAGCTTTTCTTTGAATAACTTATTTTAGGAATTCTCACTATGAGGTATATTCATTAAGGTATAATTTTTTATCACTCACCTCATATTGTTCTTCTTATTTGACTATAAACCAGTTTCGGAACATAGTTTCTATTCCATCCTCAGTATCGTCACGACCGTTGTTCTGTCATCTTGAAGAGCTGTCCTTCGCTTCTTCCATTGGCTGACTGAAAAACCTCGAAACCAGGTCATTCACACTGGGAATTTCAAAGTTCATCAATTTCATCTTATCGAGAAAGAAGCTAAATTATTAAAACAAATAGAAAAACCAAAAGAACTTACTGTTTGGGAAAAGATCTACATTCAAAAGAGCGAAAGAAGAAATTGATGAACTTTGAAATTCCCGGTGAGAATGACCTGGTTTCGAGGTTTTTCAGTCAGCCAATGGAAGGAGCGAAGGAAGCTCTTCAAGACGACAGAACAACGGTCATGACGATACTGAGGATGGAACAGAAACTATGTTCCGAAACTAGTTTATAGTCAAATAAAAAGAACAATATCAGATGAGTGATAAAAAATTATACCTTAATTTACTTTGAATGTCTGCCTTCTGCATGTTCCTAACTCATATTTATACTTTATTAATTTCATTTGTTGGTAATGTACCTCCAACATATTGTGAGGTATATTTTATTTTGTTATGTTCTCCCATTTTTCAAGTTTACCCGTTGCCAATGCAATAATCAAACTGAGCACTGAGCACTTGTGTTGTTCTGCACATGATATTTTTTTTTGTTGGTTGCTGCCAATAATTCTTGACCAACAAGTTTAATTTTAAATTTATTAATTTTCTACTGGCCAGAGATATCTCCCACCTGCTTGACAGCTTCTTCTTGCATGCTGGGAGTTACTCTCGCTAGTCTTGTGGCACAGCCATTGAAATTTAGGCCAGTTGTCCACAGTCTCCAGTAATACTTGAAATAATTATTATAACTACATAGAAAGTTTATTATTTTAAGTGAATTGAAATGTTTAAATAATCAGTGCTCGTAAATAAACCAAGTTATTATTAAGAAAAGATAAATTAACTGAATCGGGATTTGAACCCAAAACCTCTAGCTCTTTGTGCTAGTGTACAAAGCTAGAAGTTTTGGGTTCAAATTCCGTTCAGGCGTTAATTTTTCTTTTCAAAATAATAATTGTCCATCATTACGAATGATAACATTTAAATTAATACCTCAAAAGCAAGTTATGTTAATATTTAAACAGAAATTTATAATTTTATTGATTCTTCTTCTGCTTCACTTCACGGGCTAGGTAAAATGCCTGTTCACAGTTGTTCTGTCCATCTTTTCACTGGCCTTCCTACATTCCTTGAACCTCTTAGCTTGTAGTTAAATGCTACTTTTGGTAATCTTGTTATGTTCATTCTTTCTACATGTCTAAACCATTTTTCTCTATAAATTTTATTGATAAATATCCTAATTAAGTAGATTGAAAATCCATCATCCAGGGAAGTACATGGAATGATCTACAAGGAAACTTCAAATAAAGAAATGTATTTTAATATTGAAATGTTACAGGAAGTATTACTATGAGGTTTAATTAAAAATTTAAAATAAAATTCTTTACACCTCACCTAATATCCTGTCTTCTATTTAGATTGGTTTCATACCTTAGCAGTTACATCTTCAGTAGTTACATGACCAATGTTTTGTCATCCTGAGAACTGCTTCTTAATTTAATGAACCTCCCAATCAAATCAACTTCCCGGGAATTTCAAAATGTATTAATTTTTCTTTCTTAGTTTTTGAACTAAATTCCTGGGGAAGTTGGTTTGATTGGGAGGTTCATCGGTCCACCAACAGATAAAGTAAGAAGCAGTGTTTCTGGACGACAGAACATCGGTTTTTGTAACAACTGAAGATGTAACTACTCAGGTTACAAAACTGCTCTAAATAGAAGACAGGATATGAGGTGAAGTGTAAAGAATTATATTTTAAATTTTAAAACATTTTAATATGATTACATTCAGCCACTTGCTCTAGGCATTTAGAAAAGGGAAGTGCAAACACATTCCTGGCCACAACAGTAATGTTTAAAGTTAAGAGGTTTTATTGAAGTGGTTTTGTTACAGATGAAGTTGAGAGTGAGTGTGGAGGAACGTCACAAGGCATTTTAAGTGATAACTACGAGGAACTGTGTCACACTGTTTTGTTGCGATGTATATTTCTACTGACTGCTGTGAAGGGTCTGGACAAACCTTGGCATGAAGAGGAACACAGCTCTGATGAAGAGACAGATAAGACCATCAGGGCAAATGACTGCTATACGTAAGCCACTTTTTTCATACTAATAGCAAATTTCACCATATTTATTATTTCTCATTATTATTTATGTTACAAGTTTTGAAAATTAATTGAACCATATATAGGAAATATCACTATGAGGTATATTTTAACATTTTGGCTATTTTTTACAACCTCTGACACGACTTTTTTAATTCCTACATAAACTCATGTCAAATTTTATTCTTAGAATTTCATTTTTCAAATTATTTCCCACCATGTACAATGATTTTTATTTTTTTTAACGATTATTCCAATATATTTTCTATGATATTTAACTACATGAAGACATGTCAGCCATGTTGATTTTAATGAATATTCTATACAACAACAAAGACTGTTCCAGTGTAGCCAACATAGAGTATGTACTCATATTTCAGAATTTCAGAACTTACTATTTATTTTTGGGCATTGCATTCTTTCACAGGTTAGAGTGCTTAATTATATTTGAGTTAATAAATTAATTAAGAACCTCATAATGTGTTTCCCAATTTTAACTTTGTATATTTGAGTTACTTATTTTAGGAATTCTCACTATGAGGTATATTCTACCTTAATATTTGAGTTACTTATTTTAGGAATTTACACTATGAGGTATATTCATTTAGGTAAAATTTTTTATCACTCACCTCATATTATTCTTCTTATTTAGTTATAAACTAGTTTTGGAACTTAGTTTCTGTTCCATCCTCAGTATTATCATGACTTGTTCTGAGGATGGCTCTTCAAGACGACAGAAATAAATAAAAGACAACAGTGATAAAAACTTTTACCAAAATAAAAAAAAATTGATTTTATCATAAATTAAATCTCATAGTGATTAATTCCTATAAAAGTTAAATATTTGAGTTGTTTATTTTTACTCACCTCATATTTCTGTAATCTTATGCAGACCAGTTTCGTCTCTATCTGTGCAACAGTTTCTATGCTTCACAACTGTCTCTCCTGCAAATTGATTTCTGTGCCCTCCGTTGGCTGACCGATGAACTTCCAAATCAATTTTTTTTTCCTTTTCACCGGGAATTTCAAAATTAATGCTTTTCTCTTTATTCTTGCATAAAATTCAAGAAATATGAGGTGAGTAAAAATAAACAACTTAAATATAATAAAAAAAAACCTCATAATGTTATTTCCTACATATATTTAATCATCATCATCATCATCATCCTGCCAGGTATTAGTCCTAGAAGAACTGTTATGGCCTGAGAAAGCGGTTTTCGTGCAATCTTTTCATAGGTCGACCAAGTGACCGTTTCCCATTTGGACAGTAGTTCATTATTGCCTTGGGGATCCTGGATCTAGCCATTCTTGAGACATATTCCTTCCAGTTTAGCTGATATCTGGAGATGTAGTCCAGTATTACATATATTTAATATATTGCTTAAATTGTATTAGGTTAGCTTTTAGGTTGATCTTTCAGAGGTTAGAGTATTTTAATTGCATTAGGTTAGCTTTTAGGTTGATCTTTCAGAGGTTAGAGTATTTTAATTACATTAGGTTAGCTTTTAGGTTCATTAAATATTTTGTATATGTTGACTGCATCCCATGATTCCATAGTATAAACTGCTTCACCTTTGTTGGTGCATGCGCATAGTGTATGATTGGAACTTGGAAAAATTTGTAAAGAATACCCAAAATTTTAAATAAATTCTTTATCATCTCATCTGTCTTCTAATTAGACTGGTTTTCAAACCTTATTGGTTTCATTTTCAGTGATTCCATTACCATCGTTCTGTTGTCTAGGAACCACTGCTTCTTACTCTGTCTGTTGGAAACCAATGAACCTTCCAATCAAATCAACTTCCCCAAGAATTTCAAAACTCGTTAATTTTTTTTTTTCGAATGTGGATTTTTTCCCCAAACCATAACCTCTTCAGGTTTTTCTGTTTGTTTTCTTAATTTGCATTTCTTTCCATTTGATGTTTTTCTATGCATGCATGAATGGCTACTGAAGATTTTTCTATTTCCCCATTTTTGATGTTCCTAAGATATTCCTTCACTCTGGTTTTCATATTTCTTTTTTATTTTTCCTATGAAAATTTACATCTGAATAAGAATCCGGAGTAATACAAGTGGTTAGTGTAAAATTTTCTCGCTTTTATGAGAGAGTAGTATGCAAAAAATGATTTATCGATCAAACTGAATGTAAAAAATGTATATGTAATAATGTTAAATAATAGCTGTACAGCTATAAATTTATCTACAATGACATAACAGCCCAGTGTTGGGCTTTATTATTTCCTTTGTTAGGAGTTACTAGTAATAATAATAATTCCATGGCGCGACACGCCTAGAAGGCCCTTAGCCTACTAGCTGGCTGCTGGCCTCACAACCACATGTGTCAATCACAGAGGTAGATGATCATCTAGCCAGTGTAGGGTTACATGTGGTCAGCACGTCTAGTCCCCCAGCCATTATAGCTGGTTTTTCTCAATCTGGAACCACCACATATTGTGGCTACCCAAATGCCTCACAATGCTGGTTGGGCACCGGACCCATACTGGCCAAAATACCATGAGAAAATTTCTTCCCCCATGGAGACTCGAACCATTGCAAGTCGCGTAGCTTTGCGCTAAGACTTCCTGCCTTAACCACTCGGCTATAGCGCGGGACCAAGTTAATTTATTGATTTCTTATCTTACCTCATATTTCATGATTAACTCTTTCATTAAGAAGAGTCATAATGTTGGCTGAAGATAAGAGGGACTCCTCTTGAAAACTGCAGTTCCCTTTTTAAAAAACATGAAATGTGAGGTAAAATAAAAGAGTTTCATTCATTCATTCATTGAATTAAGAACCTCATAATGTTATTTCCCATATTTAACCATAAATAAGTTAGTTATGCTTATTTTTCTACAGATGTCATGAATGGTATGCGGTCAACAATACTGACCCAGTAAGACATCTAATAGGCAACTAAGGTATCATGAAGGTCGGTAAATTTTGTTTAGAATCTCTTTACTCAGGCTTAAGGTTCTTTTATGAAACTGAAAATCTTCAGACTTGGGATCCATAGCTTAAAGTCCGTCCTGGAGGACTTGGTACTTGGATTTTTCCATCCTAAAATAAATCCATCAACCCTAACCTGGTTTGAACCTGTGACCCTGGGACCAGAAGTAAGGAACATAGCCACTAGTTCACCTCGGCTGACTTGCAGCTATATTAATAGTATTAATAATCCTATAATGAAGCGTTCTTGAAATAGAAATAACCCAATTGTATTGTAAGTGATGGTTCACTGCTACTGGGAAGTGGGATGTAAGAGAGAGAGAAATTTGTTTCTGAATAAGGACCCTGAGTAGCACACAGTTAGTGCATATGTTTATAAAACCAAAGATCTTTTATTCAAATCCCAAAAAACGTTCACCTCAAAAAATTATTTATCAATCAAACTAAGTATATTAATTTTTTTATAGGAATTAACACTATGAGGTCTTCAACATTTACAGGAATTAATCACTATGAGGTTTAATTTATGATAAAATCAAATGTTTCCTACCTCTCCTCATATAAATCTTCTAAGCAGATTGGGATTTCGAGATCATAACGGTCTCATCTTCAGTACAATCTTGGCGACTAATGTTATGTCAATCGGAAGAAACACTTCTTTCCTCTGTTGGTGGACCAATGAACCTCTGGATCAGGTCAGGATTTGCAGAAATTTCAAAGTTCATAAGTTTTCAATGTTAATATTATTCATTTTTAAACATCTTAATGATGGACAAATTATATTTTTCTTTTCAAATATAATTTGTTCATAAGTTTTCCTTTGTTTTTCTGAATGTGGATTTTTTCCAAAACTGTGAGTTCCTTTTCCTCACGGTTTGGGAAAAAATCCACATTCAGAAAAACAAAGGAAAACTTATGAACTTTGAAATTCCCACAAATCCTGACCTGATCCAGAGGTTCATCGGTCCACCAACAGAGGAAAGAAGAAGTAATTATATTATTTTTGGTCTAGACATCTTACCTCAATATTAATGTTGATTTGTTCTTAAACATGTTTCAAAACAATTCTGTTTTATCTTCAGCTTTCCCAGAAAGAAGAAGAAGTGTTTCTTCCAATCAACATAACATCACTCGCCAAGATTGTACTGAAGATGAGACCGTTATGGTCTCGAAATCGCGATCTACATAGAAGATTTATATGAGGAGAGGTAGTAAACATTTGATTTTATCATACTATGTGGTGTTATTTATTTATGTATAATTTTATCACTCACCTCAAATATTTTTAAAAATACAGTATTATGTGATTAATAAAATTGTACATAAATAAGTATATTAATTTACATACAGCATTGATTGAAGTGGGAGTATAGCAAGGTAACTCTGATTCTTGGCATATAAATTGGAATCTTGGAGAGAATATTATGGAATGTCTGAGATAAATGGCAGCCTTGTCCAAAACTTGACCTGCTAAATGAGGGAATGTCAGGAAACATGAAGAATAAGCATATTGAAGGAATAATAACTTTTTAGTGATATATTTAGGAAGTCACATCATGAAGTTTTATTTAATAATAATAATTAGATGAATCAGATTTTACTTCACCCCATATTTTTATAAAACTCAGAACTCTCAGATACCAGTTGACAATGAAAGAGATTCTCCTTCCTAAATCGGTCCTGAGTTTTACAAAAATGTGAGCTGAGGTGGGTAAAATCAGATTAATTTAATTTATGTTATTGTATTAAAATATTCTGGGCTTATAAAGCAGTGGTCCGTAACTGGTGTTTCACCCACGACTACAGAAGGCATCTTTAATAGCAAGTTCTTCTAGAACCAATCAGATGCTAGATTTTGTTTGGATATTCAGGGACCAGCACAAGTAGAAATTCAATGAATGAATGAATAAGTCATTTCTTATCTTACCTCATAGTTTATGTTTTCTTAAACATGGGAACTGCAGTTTTCAAGAGGAACATCCCTCCCATTTTCAACTGATAATATGACTATTTAACTATGAACAAGTATAAATACCGGGTTCAGCAGTCTACCACTCATACATAGCCTGTGACCAGGAAACATCATCTAGAAGAACTCGCCACTGAATATGCCTTCCATAGTCGAGGGAGAAATGTCTGGGAGAAACACCAGTTATTGGCCATGGCCCTATAGTCCAGAATATTGTAATACAATGACTACCAGCCATGAAATCCTGCATTCTACAATCAATTATTAATATTTGGTTTTTGGTTATATTTCAGGTTGATAGATGAGAGACGCGATTTTGTATCGCTGCGCAGACTCTGCAATTCTGTGCTCCTGTTTGTATGTGGTGAACCAGGTGAGAGACAAACTCTGATATCTGCAATAGATGCAGAAAATGGTTGGAACAGTGATCCAAAGAAACTGTGTGCAGCCATGAGCCACCAGCACAGCCGAGCTGAAGTAAGTCTTATATAATTTTTTTTAATAGTAGCATAGTATCTCCTGTTATTCTTATCCAGATCATAGGGCCTCAAAATAGCAACTTCAGCATCTGTATTCCATGCTAAAATCTTCAATTTTCCTCCCTTTCTGGTGTCCTCTTCATGACAGTTGTGATCTTCCTCTTTTCCTCTGGTCTTCAGTTTTCCAACATATGGCTTGTCTCTCAATAGCATCCTGATTTTTCCTAACAAGGGAACTGGCAACCTACTTTGAAATTTCTTCCAGAGAAGCATTGTGATGTAACAAGGCCATATCCAAAAAAAAAAATATACGATGCTTTTAACTGCAAGCAATAAAATCCAGCGCCAAATCTCTCATTTAAACTATAAGGAAGTAATACAACTCCTGACTTGGTGAATAGGATAAACCCTGACATCCTGTTCCTGTACCACATCCCCCAGACTCCACTCCACTCTATTCATACAGGGATGTTCATTTGGTTCGCACAGTGGGTTGCCATTGTTGAATTCTGGCTTCGATTTCTGTACCTTGCAGTTAAAATTGGCAGATAATTTTTTGGACATGGCCTTGGTACATCACAACGCTTTGCGGAGTCAGACAAGGATGCCCTGTATCACCACTTCTATTTAATGTATACATTAATGCTATCATCAGACACTGGAGATTGACAGTTCATGGTAATATTCCTCTCTCAAGACACACAATTTTAGACACACTCTTATATGCAGATGATCAGGCTCTTTTCGGCAATAATGAAGATGAATTACAATATTCCACTCATCATCTTAATATAATAGCCCAACGATTTAACATGGAAATATCAACAACAAAATCTAAAGTCATGGCCTTTCAAGGGAAATTCCCAGTAAGAAGTAAAATTTGTATTCAGAATTCAATATTAGAGCAAGTAAATTCATTTAAATACTTAAGGATATAATCTAACTTATAATGAGGAATGTGATATATCCTTTAAAATACAAAACTATAATAAAGCTTTAAGAATTATCAACCAATATTTAATTTTAGGAAGTTATATTTTGAGGTTATTTTAATTATATTATTTTTGGTCTGGACATCTTACCTCAATATTAATGTTGATTTGTTCTTGGACATGTTTCAAAACAATTCTCTGTTTTATCTTCAGCTTTCCCAGACTGGTTTTATTTATGTTGCATTATGTTGCACCACCTGGATGGAGCTGACATCGACATCCAGGTGGTGCAACATAATGCAACATAAATAAAACCAGTCTGGGAAAGCTGAAGATAAAACAGAGAATTGTTTTGAAACATGTCCAAGAACAAATCAACATTAATATTGAGGTAAGATGTCCAGACCAAAAATAATATAATTATCAACCAAGTTTTTAAACCATCAAAAGTGCAGAGACACACAAGAATGAAAATCTATAAAGTTCTTGATAGACCCATAATCTGTTATGGCAGTGAAGCTTGGACCATCAGAACTCAGGATGACCGTCATATTACAGCCACGGAGATGAAATTTCTGCGACGAACTGCAGGTTATAGCCTTCTAGACCACCAAAGAAATTCAACAATAGCCAGAGAGTTAAACATCGTATCTATATCTGAATACCTCCAAGAATATAGAAACAATTGGCTTGCCCATATTCAGCGCATGGATTGTCACAGAATACCAAAACAAATTCTTCAGTACATTCCTCGAGGCAGAAGATCTGTGGGTCGACCTTTTCGGAGATGGCGGGAGACCTTAACAGGCCACTTGGGCCTAATACTTGAAAAGGCAGATGAATGATATTATTATCAATAAGTAATGCCACGATGGATTTCCAAATTAGCGATAAATTCACGACTCCCTAAGTGAGGAGTGAAATTTACTAGAGGAATTTGGAAATCAAGATTGGCCTTTGTTAGGACTATTTAAGGGGGCGAGGCTGACGAATAACTTAAGCTGTTTAACTCACAAATAATTATTTAACTATAGTTATTTTAAAATATTTATATATTTAATGTAAACGGCGATGTTTGAAAACAAATGAGAAACGATAGGTACGCTTCTACTGCTTCTTTTGTTTATCACTGCAACCAGATCATACTATTTATTGCCAAAGGAACGCAATATTGTAAGGAGGAGCTTTCTTTAATATGGTAATTATAACACTGATAAATATTTCGTGAAACACGACTCTGATTGGTTGTAAAACAGAAATCATTGGAACGTGATTGGTCATTGACTCCCATTTGGGGCATGAGTTAAATAGTCATAAGTAATGCCACGAGTGATTTCCAAATTATCGATAAATTCACGACTCACGAAGTGAGGAGTGAATTTATCTAGAGAATTTGGAAATCAAGAGTGGCATTTGTTAGGACTATTTAACGAATAAAATTTAGCTGTTTACTCACAAATCATTATTTAACTGTAGTTATTTTAAAATATTTATATATCTAATGTAAACGGCGATGTTTGAAAACAAATGAGAAACGATAGGTACGCTTCATCTGCTTCTTTTGTTTATCACTGCAACTAGATCATACTATTTCAGAATATTAAAAAGGAGGAGCTTTCTTTAATATGGTAATTATAACACTGATAAATATTTCGTGAAACACGACTCTGATTGGTTGTAAAACAGAAATCATTGAAACGTGATTGGTCATTGACTCCCATTTGGGGCATGAGTTAAATAGTCAGTGTAACTACAATGTTTTTTTTTTATTCAGTGCCCCAAGTTGTCATTTTGACATTTCTGGTTTTCTTTCCTGGCATTGGCCACTTCTGAGGTTGGAGCACCTGGAAAGCAGGGTTATGGCTGCCCCAATGATTTGACAGGCGATGATGATGATAATACTGGTGCACCAGGAGAGTCCTTAATCCTAAACTTAATCTAATGAGGTGAATATGAATGATGATTATGATGGCCATATGATATTTGAGGACTGTTTGGGCCTTAAAGTTTACTGACTTTTTTTTTGTAATGAAGATAATCATATTGTACACATTGCTAAAATAAATGGTTTTTGATGAACACATAATAAATAAGAAATCAAAGAAATTTAAACAACAAAAAAGGTTATATGAATACACCACTCTGCAATGTAATTCCAAGAAAGATGAAAAATTCAAGAAATTTACTTACCATCCAGAAGTCCATAACAAATTTCAAAAGATTTTCAAAAAATTTAATACAACATTGGCTCCGATTAACAAATTCAGCCTGGGTAATCTTCTGTTAACTAATAAAAAAGTTAACACCCCAGACAATAAAAATCTGGAATTTATGAAATTAATTGCAAAGATTGCAATAAAGTATATATAGGAAAAACAAAAAGGAACTTAGAAACTCGCAAAAAAAAGAACACTTTAGAAACACAAAAAAATAGTGAAATTGAAAAATCAGCTATAGCAGCATATAGTTTATTAGAGAATCATAGAATTGAAACAGAAGCAAAACTTTTGAAACATCTATCTAAACCTTTGGAATTAACAGTTTGGGAAAAGATATATATTCAAAAAAACAATACTAGAACCTTGAACTTCGAGGTTCTGGATGAACCAAGCTTGATTACAAATTTCTTCAAAAGTACACCAGATGGCAGTTTAGAAAATTACTTCTTCAAAATACACCAGATGGCAGTTTGGATAATTACCGGCAAGGGAAAAAATTGACAGTCGTGAAAACAGCTGAGGATGGAATAGATGTTTTTCCGATACTGCGGTGCTGTGTAAAAAAAAAAGTAGATGCGAGGGTGGATCAAATATAAACCAGAATTTGTATCTGGAGGCTCTGGTAGCGAACTGCAAAGGTTGCAGTTTGGAGAGGAAGTTGGTGGGGGTGTCTGGAGTAGGGATCTTGATGTGTCGCACTCTGAAGAGCGGCTGCTTGCTTCAGTACGCCATGAGCGAGCAAGAGGTACACACATCTGTTGTGCAATACATTATTATTAAGTTTCTGCGAAAGAAGGCACTAAACCCTCTGAAATTTTGAGAAGGCTCCATGTGCAGTTCGGGGAAGCAACCCTTTCGAAGACGCAGGTGTATGATTGGCGGAAAAAAATTTTGGCGGGCCGGGATTCAGTGGAAAATGAGCCCCACCAAAGATGGCAACAAACAAGCATCACTGCAGACAACATCCGTGCTGTACGGGACCTTATTGAGGAGGATCGGCGCTTAACAATTTCTGAAATTGCTTCACACGTTGGAATAAGCTTCGGAAGTGTTCAAGCCATCATCAGTGATGAACTCAAATTCCGAAAATTGTCAGCCAGGTGGGTTCCTCGGCTCCTCAGCCAGGAACAAAAAAATTTGCGCCAGGAAGTGTCTCAGAGGCATCTGAGTCACTACAAGGAGGAAGGAAATGATTTTCTGAATCGCATTGTGACCTCTGATGAAACTTGGGTTCATCATTACACCCCAGAATCAAAACGTTCCAGCATGGAGTGGCGAGAGCGAGGTGCAGCTGGACCAGTTAAGGCCAAAACACGCCTTTCTGCTGGAAAGGTCCTTGCGACTGTTTTTTTGGGGCTCTGAAGGAGTTGTGCTAGTGGATTTCCTTCATGAGTGACGAACAGTGAATGCAGAGTACTACTGCTGGCTTTTGGACAAGACAAAAGCAGCATATCGCTACAAGTGCCGCCGGAAACCGATCCGAAATGTGATTGTGCTGCATGACAATGCAAGGCCACACACTGCTCGGTTGACACAAGAAAAACTGAAGAAAATGCATTGGACACCTCTGGAACATCCTCCTTACAGTTCTGTGACTACCATTTGTTTGGGCCACTGAAAGAAGACCTGGGAGGAAGGCGGTTTGGTGACAATGCAGCGGTAGAGGAGTTCATACGCAACTGGCTGACTACACGTCATCCTCATTCTTCAAGGACGACATCAAAAAGTTGCCAACTCGATGGCAAAAGTATGTTGGAAATGCAGGAGACTATGTAGAAAAATGAGGTGGTGGTTTTGTATTTTTTTGTTAATTCAATAAAATTGTAAACAATAATTCCGGTTTATATTTGATTCACCCTCATATATGAGGTAAGAAGTATTCACGATTCATTTGATTCTTATTTCTGACATTTGTCTTAAAAGTGAGGAAAAAACCTCATCCAGGAAACTTGTCCCGACCGGGGATCGAACAGGCCTTCTGCGTGACAAGGCAGCAATATAGTTTCATATAGCATGAGACTTCCTATTGTGAAAATACAATAGGAAGTAAAATTTTGATGTTCTACTTAATAAATAAGTGGAGTCTGCCGTCATCTTACCTCATATTTTGTAAATGAGACCTACTAATTTACATTCCCAATATATGAGTTAACGTCCACCACTGTGATTTCGAGATAGCGTGCTGCCTTTTTATGCAGCAGGCCCGGGTTCGATTCCCGGTTGGGACAAGTTTCTCGGGTGATGGTTTTTTTTTGGTGTTTTTCCTCACCTCTAAGACAAATGTCAGGAAACTTTAAGACCCAAACACTCCCCGAACATTATCTGGCCTTCATTATCATCAATATAATATTCACCTCATTAGATTAAGTTTAGGATTAAGGCCTCTCCTGGTGCATCATTATCATCACCACCCATCATATATCATCGGGGCAGCGTAACTCTGCTTTCCAGAGGCCTCAACCTCAGAAGTGGGTTACAATAACATCATGCCAGGAGAAAATACCAGAATGTTGAAATGATAACTTGGTAGCATTGAATAAAAAAAAAACTAAATGAGTTAACAGATGATGATAAAAGTAGTTAGCAGTATATACAATTTAAAAGTAATATAACAAATTTAACTTGAAAATAATTTTATAAAATTTTCCTTAAGAAATTCTCTTGCTTGTTACATTTTTGTTATGTTTTAAGTGATTTTGACATTTTGATAACTTTCCTTAAGAATAATATTACAGAACAACAATGCAATAGAGATATTATATTTTGGAATGCATCCATAGAGAAGGCCTTGAAATCCAGCAGAGAATAATTATTGTCTATGTCATATAATCTTTATATGAAGTTACACTGCTAACTGCTAAAAATAGTTTAGCAAATTTAGAAGTGTACATTTGTATTATGAAACAGGATTTATCAGACTGCTAACTAGTAAATTTTACACTGCTAATAAGTAGCTACTAAAAGATGTTTTATGATATAGGCCCTGAATAGAAGGCACCTCATATTATTAAAAATTAAAAAAAAGAAGTTTTAATAATTTTTACAAAATGTTTAAAATAATAGTAAGAATTATTAAAATGATGCTGTAACTCTACAATTTGACAAAAATTTTGTAAGATATTTTAAAACATGCCTGCATAATGGATACTTGAGCCAAATTTTCAAACCCTGCTGGGTATCAAACCCAAATCTGCTGGTTCTATTGCAGGCATGATTTTAACTAAGATAGTGCAGTGAGCTAAATTATCTTATTTTTAAGTGAATTGTTCTTGTTGCAGCACAGGTTATCAGCGCTGAATCAAATCTTGGAACTGCTAACAACTGCAGAGAAAGTTTGTTGCAAGGACGAAGATGTGGCACCAGGCAACACAATGCTGCTTAGTTGTGTGAGTATACAGTCTGTCCCAGACATTCTCCTTTTCTTACAGATAAACAAGTGTTCTTTTAATGTTAAAATTAAATTTCTTTATACCTCACCTCATATCCAGTCCTCTAATTAAATCATTTTCAAAACCTTGGCAGTTTATTCTTCAGTAATATCTCGACCAGTGTTATGTCGTTCAGGAGAACTGCTTCTTACTCCATCTGTTGGTGGAGTAATTAACCTCTAAATTAAATCAAATTCCTCAGGAATTTGAAAATTCATAAGTTTTTTTTTTAATGTGGATTTTTCTTTTTTAAACCATGAGCTCTTTTGGTTCTTCTATTTGTTTAATTGAACTAGCCTTTCTTTCAATTAGATGTTTTTCGGACCAAGTATGAGCAGCTACCATTGATTTTTCCACTTCACAATTTTTGACATTCCTAAGATATTTTTTCACCCTGGTTTTCAAATTTGTTTTTGTCTTCATAGTTAAATATGGGAACTATTATACTTACTTACTTACTTACTTACTCACTGGCACTATCGAACCCGTAGGTTCATGGCCGCGCGGACATAAGCTCTCCATACATCCCTATCCTGAGCTAATGCTTTCCAATCATTTCCTGTATAATCTAGTTCCCTCAAATCATAGTTAATGTTGTTCTCCCACCTCATTCTTGGTCTACCAACTGGGCGTTTTCCTTCTGGCTTTCCTACAAGAAGTTTCCATGCACGTCTTTCATTCCCCATACGCGCAACATGTCCTGCCCATCGCAGTCTACGGGACTTAACTGTTCTTATTATATCTGGCTTCCTATAAAGACCATGTAGTTCATTGTTATGTAGTCTTCTCCATTCACCTGTCTGTTCATCTCTCTTTGGTCCAAAAATTTTCCTAAGAACTTTATTCTCAAATACTCGTAATCTCCTTTCCTCCCTTAAAGTAAGAGTCCATGTTTCGCACCCATATAATATAACTGGTAGAATAATAGTTTTATATATTTTCAGCTTAACGTTTTTTGAAAGGAGTTGGGACATCAAAAGTCTCTGCAATGCATAATAGCATGCATTTCCAGAATTGAGCCTATGTTTAATTTCTTTGTGCATCTCATTCCTATTTGTGATTATTGTTCCTAGATATTTGAATTCAGCCAATTCCTCAAAATTTCCCTCATTTGTCATTAGCTGTCCATTTCCATTATATAATGTATGGGAACTATTATAAGGTTCTTAATTCAATGAATGAATGAGTCATTTTTTTCTTACCTCATACTTTGTTTCTTTAAATACGGGAATTGCAGTTTTCAAGAGCAGTCCCTGGAACGATGTCTGACTATGGAGTTCACAATAGTTTATATAAAATTAGAAATGGAGGACCACTGGCGAAACTGTGCCAGAAAAAGAAGGGTAGCTCATGGAGAACAATAAACTATAAATCACAAAAATAAATTTAATAAAAGGAAAACAATATTTATTATTAAAAACTTCACACGGAATCACATTTGCACAATTTAGTTTTACTTCTTCTTGTAAATTTTTATCAGATCACTGTTGCACTATTTAAATTTAGGTATTAATAATATAATTTTTGTGATTAATATTTAATTTTAGGAAGTTATATTTTGAGGTTATTTTAATTATATTATTTTTCGTCTGGACATCTTACCTGGGAAAGCTGACGATAAAACAGAATTGTTTTGAAACATGTCCAAGAACAAATCAACATTAATATTGAGGTAAGATGTCCAGACGAAAAATAATATAATTAATAATTTTTGTGAATTTAATGTGCATGTGCAAGGAGTTGAGCAAAACAGGTCCGCACCTGGCACTTGTCAATCTCCAACTGAAGCCAAGCTATCATTATGCGGGCTGTGTGGAAAATTCCATAAAGTTTAACATAAAATAATGTAGGCCATACTGTATTAACAAGCCAGTGTGCGCCAAGGAATAACATCCAATAAGAAAAATAATACATAATTAAATGATAACGCCCATAGAAGATGGAGATTTATACACTGACCAATTTAATTCGATTTGATTAGTTGGATGACTTGCAATTACACATAACAAAGACTCTGACGTCACTTACGAGTCTGCATCTGCATGAACTTTCTAGAAATATTAGCTTCCATGCAAGAGTGTATTATATTAAACATAATACTCAAATATATAGGATTATTATACATTTTAGAATCAAGTAATTATAAAAAGAGGGAGAAGATAAACAAATCTTCCAGTCCCTCTTATCTATAATGGCAGCTGAAGATAAGAGGGATTCCTCTTGAAAACTGCAGTTCCCATGTTTAAAGGAACATAAAGTATGAGGTAAGATAAAGAGTTACTCATTCATTCTTTTTTTTTTCTTTTTCCTTTATAAATTTTGTCACAATCTCTGCATTTAATCTGGTAAATTCCCAATTTATTTTCTTCTTTAATTTTATCATTTTTGTTTGTTTTAATTATCCTATTGAGGCTGTATTTATTCTTCGTTGCCAAACTTATGTTATAAACTTTTTAAAATCTTTTTTTAAACTTGTAGTGCTCCAATGTTCTTTTAATGTTAAGAATTGTTACTAATAATTGACTGGTCAACAATTTTTTTTTGTTTCATGACATTTCTTGCATTCTCTCCTGGGATTGGTGGAATTGTAATCCACTTCTGAAGTTAGAGTGCCTGGAAGGCAGAATTAAGTTATCCTAATTATATTATTTTTGGTCTGGACATCTTACCTCAATATTAATGTTGATTTGTTCTTGGACATGTTTCAAAACAATTCTCTGTTTTATCTTCAGCTTTCCCAGATAAAACAGAGAATTGTTTTGAAACATGTCCAAGAACAAATCAACATTAATATTGAGGTAAGATGTCCAGACCAAAAATAATATAATTAAAATAACCTCAAAATATAACTTCCTAAAATTAAATATTAAGTTATCCTGTTGATATGATGGGTGATAAATGATAACAAAGCACCAGGAGACTCCTCTAACTTAAAAAAAAATCCATGGCACAACAAATGTAGAAGGCCCTTTGCCTAACAACTGACTGCTGGCCTCATATCCATATGTTATCTTAGAGGTGGTTGATTATCTAGCACTATAAGGGTGAAATGTGGTCAGCATATCAGGTCCACCAGCCATTATAGCTGACTTTCTCAAACTGGTGCTATTATTTACTGTAGCTACCCAAATTCTTCATGATGCTGGGTGAGCATTGATCCCATATTGGCCAAATTTCCATGAGAAAATTTCTTCCCCCATAGGGACTTGAACTAGTGCAATCCTGTAAAAGTTCTCCACTGAGACATCATGCCTTAAATTGCTTGACTACAATGCAAGACTTTCTTAAACCTAATTTTGACCTAAATTCCAGACCATGGATGACAACATGAGTAATTCCCTTTAAGGAAGAATTCCTGTGGTCTGATCAGGGATCAAAGATGAAACCTCAAGACTGTAGTCAGGACCTCTAACCACAAGACTATGAGGTTGTCTGATGTTAAAATTGTTAGTAATAATTAAATATGATTTTGATGTTATATTTTAAATTAACATGTTCCGGAATTGGATATAGTTTTATTTTAGAAAGAAAAATAGTAGCTTTATTCGCTTAAAAATTAATGTTTAAATTCTCAATAAAAAATACTTCGAAAAGATTTTCATCAAGTAAACACTAACTCAATTGATTACTTTGAAAAGTTGTTGGAGTTGGAGTTTGACTGGAGATGAAGGCAAAAAACCTTTGAAACTGGTATCATAAAATCATGGAACTTTATGAGGTGATATTTAAAAACATTTTATCCAAATCATTTATAAATTGAAAATATCTCATAGATTTACTTCACTGTAATTTGATTTAAAAAATATATAACTAGGGCAAGGCATTTAATGACCTATAAATTGGTAAAACATGCATTTATGACCTAAAAAATACAAAAAATGACCAATAAAATAAAAAAATGATGAATAAAAAGTTGAGAATTACCAATAAAAATACTATTTATTAGATTAAGTACTCACTTGATTACTGAATTACATAAAATTTAAACTTATCAAAATATTAAATAAAAGTATTAAAAAATACATTTTAGAGTACCTTTTATTGCAGATAATCCATTTCAGTTACACAATCTACTTTTACAACAATTTTGAATTGCAGTTAACAATCAAAATAGGGGTAGAAGTTAGCATAACCTCTAAGAAATTGAATAAAATTCCTAGAAGTGGGCAAGTTCTTAAGCATATACCTTGAAAAATAGGGGTAGTAGTTAGCAAAACATGTACTTAATTCTAAGAAATTGTATTGACAAGGAAAAATACTGAATTATAATAAAAATCTCAAATCAAATACAAATAATGTCACAGCCTTCTCGAAAAGTGTAAAAAATGCTCAAAATGACCTAAAAATTGCCAAAAAATGACCTATCCCTAGAAAAGTGAAGAAAATGCAAAAAAAATGCCGTAATGAATTGCTTTTATTTAATCCGTTTTTTAATGTCATACATTTTCATATATGCAAGCAATGTTTCAAGCTTCATAAGAAAAAGATGCAAAATCATTAATTGCCTTGCCCTATATATAACATTTTATGATAAAATCAAATGTTTCCTACCTCTCCTCATATAAATCTTTTAAGTAGATCGCAATTTCGAGACCATAACGGTGTCATCTTCAGTACAATCTTGGCGACTGATGTTATGTCGTTCGGAAGAAACAATTTTTCTTCTCTCTGTTGGTGGACCGATGAACCTCTGGATCAGGTCAGGATATAGATCCAGAGGTTCATCGGTCCACCAACAGAGGGAAGAAGAAGTGTTTCTTCTGATCGACATAACATCAGTCGCCAAGATTGTACTGAAGATGAAACCATTATGGTCTCAAAATTGCAATCTACTTAGAAGATTTATATGAGGAGAGGTAAGAAACATTTGATTTTATCATAAATTCACCTCATAGTGATTAATTCCTATAAAAGTTAAATATAACATTTTGTTAGGACCTGAGTGTTCACCAAATTGTTGTTGGAATAAGTACTGAATTTGAGCAACATTTTTTCCAACTTCAAACCTGGTAGCTATTTTTTCCCCTGTAATAAAGTTTAACGAGAATTCACAATTTTGAAACTAAGATTCATATGCTAGTGTAACTAGGTTGTGTATATTTTATTTGGTACAGGTTCACCAGCAGTTGTTGGCAGGTTGTTTTGGGTTGGGGACACTGGCCAGTGAAGGACCATGCACTCAGTTATACCACTACCTGGACGCAGTGAGGGCAGCACCGCAGCCTCTCCAGTTGCAAATACGTAGCACTGTACACCAGATTTATTCTCTGTTGATCTCATCACTGGAGCAATACAATGGCAAGTACAGTAGTAAATTATCTTAAGTTAAAATTATAAAATACTAATAGTAATAATAATTATTTTACATATTGAATCAGAGAAAACTTTTAAGATATTAACAAATTCAATAGTACATTGACACCTATAAACTATTTTAAAATCATTAGGAATTAATTTAGCCTGAATATCTTTGTAATAACTAATGTGCCAGATAGTAAGAAATATGGATGTTTTATTTTAGGAAGTAATATTTTGAGGTTCTTTTAATCAAGTTATTTGCTATGATTGATTGCCAGTTTAGAGTGGGTTAAAAATGGGAAGAAAAGAAGAGGGATACCTAAGAAGACATGGATGAAGGGAATTATGAATTTGGTGAAGAACAGGGACTGCTGGATGGTGACTGCAAGGATAGAGAAGAATTAAGGAATAGAAACAAAACTTAATATTTGGACACAGGAAAATGTTGTATACATTTCAAATCTGTTGAATAAAAATAATAAGTTACTATGACTGCAGTAAAGTATAAAAAACTCCATGGCGCAACAGGCCTAGAAGGCTCTTGGCTTACCAGCTGGCTGCTGGCCTCACATCTACATGTGTTAATCACATCATCCTGCCAGTAGAGGGGTGACATGTGGTCAGCATGTCAGGTCCCCCAGCCGTTATAGCTGGTTTTCTCAACTTGGCAGTAAATATATATAGGAAAAACTAAGAGGAACACTTTAGAAATATCAAAAATGGTAAAATTGAAAAATCAGCAATTGCAGCTGAGCTGGAATTTGAACCCGAGACCTCTAACTTTATATGCCAGTCTGTTACCATTTATGCTATTCAGCCATCCCATTCCTAACATTAATTTTTCTTTTGATGTTATATTTAGTTTAACATATTCCAATCCTGGACAAATTTATATTACTTTTAAAAAAAATTTTGTTTTAATTGGAGTTAGAAGAACCGGGTTCTAAGGAGGCTAATGTAGGTAGACACGAACATAGGCTGGGAGACAGAGCCTGAAGTGCAACAACTGCATGCACATTTTTTTTATTGGTATTGTCTGATCATCAAATTGTGCCCACGTAAGATGTATGCGAACTGAACACTAATTCCTTGTCTTCATCAATGTAAGTCATGCTCCAGCATATCTCTACAACTACTCACAATTTTGAGCATTCTGGCCGGACAGACCATTAGCACTTGCAGGCTAGTGTCGTCAACTCACACATGAATACTGTATGACGGAGTGGTGAAGGTGAAAGAATAATTATTAAGTAAAAAATATAGAAGTGAGGAATCAGAATGCATTAGACCTACTGAAATATGAAGAAAAGTAATAATTAGGTTTTTTATTATTAATTTAACACTCGTCACTGAAAGCTAAATTATATTTGAAGATAAAAAGGTTCCGCCTCTAGACTGAGACTTGAACATGGGACCTTTGGCTTACCGGGCCAAATTCTCTACCAACTGAGCGACCGAGGCGAATTGTGATCTAGATGCAAATTTTTTAATTCCATGTCATGCCAAATGCTTTTGATAGAGGCAAAGGTTTTCAAGCATTTGGCACGAGGGAATTACAACATATATAAGAGAAAAATTTGCATCTAGATCGCAACTTGCTTGGGTTAGCTCAGTTGGTAGGAGCATTTGGCTTGGAAAGCACAAAGGTCCCAGGTTCAAGTCTTGGTCTAGGCAAAGATTTTTCTCTTCAAATGTAAGTAATAATTAACCTTATATTATTCAATATTCATCCCAAAACATAGCCTAGTGGTTAAAGCAAGAGGCCTTGGTGCAGAGCTACATGACTTGCAGTGGTTCGAAACTCCATGGGTGAAGAAATTTTCTCATGGAATTTTGGCCAGTATGGGACTGGTGTCCACCCAACATCGTGAGGAATTTGGGTAACTACAGTAAATAGTGGTTTCTGGTTGAGAAAATCAGCTACAATGCCTGGGGGACCCGACATGCTGTCCACATGTCACCCCTATACTGGCCGGATGATCATCTACATCTGTGATTAACACATGTAGATGTGAGGCTAGCAGCCGGCTGGTAGGCCAAGGGTCTTCTAGGGCTGTCGTGCCATGGAGTTTAGTTTATTCAATATTCAAGAGTCATGACACTGTTTAGGGGAAGTTTGGCAACATTCCTATAGTCTACCCGTAGAATCTGTAGAGAAGCTGTTCGAAATAAGCCATTTACACAGGAGGCAGGCAAACATGCACAGTCAATGAGGCCACAGAAGGAAGTTCATGAGGGAGAACAGATCACGTGAAATTACTCATTCCGCTCTTGAGTTTTAAACAAGAAAGATATCTAATCGCAAAACTGGCGAATTTCTCTTCACATTCCATGGATATACTTTACTTGGAAAGGTTCGTGGCTGCTGTTTGACGTGCTGGGAGGGAAATGTGTGGAATGGAGTGAGGACAGGTGTTACATTTTTTAAGAACAATTGCAGTGTGCTTAAGGTACACAGACCCAATGGTCTGACTGTACTACCTCATCAGCCATCAAATATACCACTCACTGTAGAACTTGATTTTGATGATGATGATGATGATGAAAGCAATAAAATATTGTGAAAGAATATTCATAGTTTAGATTTTGTTTTTGTATATGATGTATAAATCAGTATGAACAGAACAATAAAAATTTAGATTAACTGAAGTAATGTTACTGTTACAGGCAGCAATACACAGATCCTGACAGTGTTTGCTCTGAGTGTACGCTATCAACCAGCCGATATAACTCTTGCTGTGTCATCTGGGTTACTTCCTATACTTGCAAACATGTGTTCCAAGCCAGTTCACCACACTTCACCTTCTGAATGTCCACCAGTTCTTACTGTTGCTAGTATGCGACTTCTTCATATCCTCGCCATGTCTTGTGCGTAAGTTCATACTGTATATTTTCTAATTTTTGCAATATCCAAAATAAATAACTGGTGGCTTGTAAGTCATGACCGCTAGGTCATTCTCTTCTTGTTAGGAAGCGACCATTTTAACACTTTGTGAAGATTTTAAGAAATATAAAACAATACCTGAGATCTCAGTTGTCCTCAACAATCAGCAGTGTAGTTTTGTAGGAGGCCTTTCGAAAACTTAAGTTTCATCTTCTGCTTTCAGTTTGGTACTGACTGTTGCAGGTAATGATTTTGTACAGAGGGTTCACATTACTGGGTATGTTCTCAGAAGATGAAACTTAAGTTTTCGAAAGCCTCCTACAAAACTACACTGCTGATTATTAAGGACGACTGAGATCTCAGGTACCATTTTATATTTCTTAAAATTCTAACATAGTGACCTCAACGGAGTTTGATAATGTATTTTAAAAATCTTGTATTTTAACACTTGATAATAATCTTCATTCTTCCTTATTGTCATTATTTATGCTTGACTTTCAATTGAATAATAATTGTCATAAAATGACAACAGAAGTCAGAATATGTCACAGAAATAAAACTAGACAGATATTATAAAAATCTTTTTAAAATTGGAAAGTGCAGCCCAAAATATAGGCCTAAAAGTGAATAAAAGCAAAACAAAATATATGGAAATAACAAGCAGTCCAAGCAATGATGCCTGTTTTGCAGTTGGAAATTATAAGTTTGAGAAAGTGAAGGAATTTAAATATCTAGATTCTATGATAACGAATGAAAATATGATTGATAAAGAAATCAATCATAGACTAATGTTAGCCAGCAGAGGATATTTTGGTGTTAAAAAACAACTCAGTTCCCGATATCTAAGTCACCAATCAACAATAAAAATATATAAAACTTTATTGAGACCTGTTGCCCTCTATGGCTCTGAAAGTTGGGCTCCAACAAAAACTCATGAAAACAAAATTAAAATATTTGAAAGAAAAATATTAAGGAAAATAGTTGGCCCAATATGTGAGAGTGGAAACTGGTGATTTAGATATAATGATGAATTATATAAACTATATGGTGATGTTGATATCATTAAAACAATAAAGATGGCAAAAATTATATGGCTGGGACATCTCTACAGGGAAGAGGAATCAGACACGTGTCGTAAAGTCACATTGACAACTATAATTGGAAACCGAAGAGTTGGGCGTACTAATATTAGATGGCTGGACAGCATTGAACATGACCTGAGGACACTGGGTGTACGAGGATGGAGAAGAAAGGCAAAGAAGAGGGATGAATGGAGGCACATTGTAGGGGTGGTCAAGGCCTGCAATGGGCTGTAGAACCAATGATGATGATGATGATGAAATATAAAAAAATTATTGAAATCTAAACATTAGGCATGAGATTTTGCCTAAAAGCTGAAATTTAAAAATTGGTCTAGTGACCACCATGATTGTTTTGTCACAATGAAACTGGTGGACCTTTTGGAAATACTTTAAAACATGTGACAAGAACAATTTTTCTAAGTTCCAACCATACCTCATGCACATGCACCAACAGATGTGAAGCAGTTTATACTACGGAATCATGGAATGCATCCAATATTTGAACTCGCATTGCCAACAAACCTAAAAGCTAACCTAATGCAAAATAAGTACTCTAACCTATGAAAGAATACATGCTGGTTTTATTTGATTTAAGTTAATTAGTACAGACTCTATGTTGGCTGTATTGAAACACAGAATATACGTTAAAATCAGTATAGCTACCATGTCTTCATGTAGTTCAATATCGTGAAAAAAAAAATTCAAATAATCATTAGAAAATATGTAAAAATCATTGTAATTGGGGGGAAATAGTTTGAAAAATGAAACCCTAAGAATAAAACAGGTTTCAATCATATTGCACATAAACAGGCAGTCTTTAATGGTTAATGTACAGACTTGTGAACATTCCCATGAGCAGAGAAAATTTTAATATAGAGAGAAAACTCATTATAAAAATGGCAAATGAGAATAGTTTTAAGGAAAAGATGATTCATTAGAAAATAAATAAATTCAAAAAACAAAAAGTGATAAATGAAAGTATTCTTCAGACAGATAAAGAAATTGGTAAAAAATTCAGGAAATTTACATACCATCCTTTAGTATTTAATAAGTTTAAAAAAAAAATCAGCAAATTTAACATTAAATTAGCACCAAAATATGATTACAGTTCAAATAAATAAATTAAAACTATGAAAAATGAAAAGATTGATGAAGGCAACAAATCAGGGATTTATCAAATTTCTTGTAAAAATATACATTTGAAAAACAAGTTAATTAGTACAGACTCTATGTTGGCTGTATTGAAACACAGAATATACGTTAAAATCAGTATGTCTTCATGTAGTTCAATATCGTGAAAAAAAAAATTCAAATAATCATTAGAAAATATGTAAAAATCATTGTAATTGGGTGGAAATAGTTTGAAAAATGAAACCCTAAGAATAAAACAGGTTTCAATCATATTGCACATAAACAGGCAGTCTTTAATGGTTAATGTACAGACTTGTGAACATTCCCATGAGCAGAGAAAATTTTAATATAGAGAGAAAACTCATTATAAAAATGGCAAATGAGAATAGTTTTAAGGAAAAGATGATTCATTAGAAAATAAATAAATTCAAAAAACAAAAAGTGATAAATGAAAGTATTCTTCAGACAGATAAAGAAATTGGTAAAAAATTCAGGAAATTTACATACCATCCTTTAGTATTTAATAAGTTTAAAAAAAAATCAGCAAATTTAACATTAAATTAGCACCAAAATATGATTACAGTTCAAATAAATAAATTAAAACTATGAAAAATGAAAAGATTGATGAAGGCAACAAATCAGGGATTTATCAAATTTCTTGTAAAAATATACATTGGAAAAACAAAAAGGAACTTGAATACAAGATTGAAAGAACACCTAGAAATGTTAAAAATTGAGAAATAGAAAAGTCTGCAATAGCTGCACATGCTTGATTAGAAAAACATAGAATCAATTTGGGAGAAAATTTACATCCACGAGAATAAGGAGAAAACTATGAATTTTGAAATTCCTGGGGAAAAGGAAAAAAAGATTGATTTAGAAGGTCAGCCAACAGAGGGAGCAGAAATCAATCTACAGGACCGACAACCGCAAATTCAACAGTTAGAATGCATCAACAATGCCGCATAGATGCGACGAAACTATAGTCTGGAGAATAAAAAAAAAAATGAGGTGAGTCAAAATAACCCTAAAGAGTTTATCAAGTGTTTCAAAAAGTCATATCACATGTTGGAAAGTTTAGCCAAACTATTTTTCTTCTTACGTAAATTAATGAGTCATTTTTACATCTTACCTTATATTTAATGTTTCTGTAAACACGGGATCTAGTTTTCAAGAGAACCATCTCTCTCATTTTCAACCGGCATTATGCCGGTTATTTTACTTATTTTAGGAATTCACACTATGAGGTATATTCATTTACGTAAAATTTAATCACTCATCTCATATTATTCTTCTTTTTTTTAAATATAAACTAGTTTTGGAACTTTGTTTCCTTTCCATCTTCAGTACCTTCACGACCATTGTTCTGTCGTCTTGAAGAGCCGTCTTTTGCCCCTTCCATTGGCAGATTGAAAAAACCTTGAAACCAGGTCAATCTCCCCGGGAATTTCAAAGTTCATCAATTTCTCCTTTTCACTCCTTTGAATGTAGATCTTTTCCCAAACAGTGAGTTCTTTTGGTTTTTCTATTTGTTTTACTAATTTAGCCTTCTTCTTGATAAGATGTTTTTCAGGTCATGCATGGGCAGCCACTGCAAATTTTTCTACTTGCCCTTTCTTGACGTTCCTGAGGTGTTCTTTCACTCTAGTTTTCATATTTCTCTTAGTTTTTCCTAGAGTATGAGGTGAGTGATTAAATTTTACCTAAATACATAAATGTATGTTGAATTTCAGGATGTATGCATATCGTCTTGATATCGGAGTGGTTGAGAGTGTGGTAACACTAATACATTCACAGTTGGAGCACATCCTGGCTTCAGCAAGCACAACAGACTGCGGCAAAAGGGAACTACGTGCAGCAGAGCGAAGTCTAGGGGATTTCCTAGTATTTGTACGTCGTATTGCATCCAGTCGTATTATGCGCAAGTTGTTGGCTGGCAAACAGTGGACAGACACTCTACTCAAAGTTCTGGGACAGCAGATAACTGGCAGCGATTCTGCATTGCCGAGAATACAGGCGCTCCGTCCCAGACTCCTTGCTATACAGCTATTGGCATCTGTACTTCCGAGTCTTGATTCCAGCACGAGTACTGCACACAAAGAACAGGTGAAATGACATTTCTTAAGGTATATATACATATATACAGTATTACCCCGCATTTAATTTTTTTCCTGCATTTTACAACATTTTTTAAAAGCCCCTTCAGTTTTCTTATATTCACAATGTATTAAAATCCCTGATTTTACACTTTTACAATTTAATTTTCCCATAATTTATGTCACATCACATCGATCTTCAGCGTAAAAATCAAAGATGGAGAAACGGAAATAATACAACTTGTCATGACTATTGTTCATGCCAAAGCGATGCGTGGTGATGCTTGTGCTCTTTGTGCTACCTAGCATTCATTTATCATAATTTATCTTTTCTGTACAATCGATAAACAATGAGTGTATGTTCACTGAGCCAATGAATCTTGCTTAGATCTCGTATCTTGCTTCTGTACAGTCGATAAAGAATGAGTGTATTGTTCATCGAGCGAATGAAGCTTGGCTTAGAACTGGCGTCAATGATAAATATGTCAGTTCTGCACAATCGATAAAGAACGAGTTCATGTTCATTGAACCAATGAAGCCTATTGAGATATGTCAACACGATCTGACTTCGAGTTGTGGCAAAACAAAGCTCGCGAAAAAAGTGGTTTTTCCACTATAATTTCTTTCTTTTGTTCTATACGGACTCGTTCTCTATGATACAGACTTCTAACTGCTTCATACATAGTGTGTCGATTCTTGTGTGTTGACCTTGCTCCAAACTTTTTTTTAGTTATACAGTCATTATTATTGTCTTATTATTTTTTAGTTATTGTCATTATCATCATCTTATTTCTTTTAGTTGTCCATTGTTATTAGTGTGTATGCTTATTTTTGTTATTATTTTTTTTGGGCATTGTTTGGTTTGGATCCAGCGGTCATCTTGCTCTAAGTTCATTTTATTTAGTTACCCAATTCTTATTATTATTATTTTATTTCCTCTAATCAGCGGACGATTAAACTTTACAAATGACTGGATAATGGCTACAGTTCATGCTGGATTACTATATGAAAAGAAGAAAAGACAAGTTTATAATTGTTCAAAACACACATTACATTAATTTAGCAAATAATGTATTATCCCATCTGTTTTTTTCACGTTCTGGAATGGATGCAGAATATGGGGGTCGACATATTTGAGCTTATCTTCATTTCCCTCAATTTACACTTTCCCCTATTTTACACAATTTTTTCCCATGGTCCCTTGAAAAGTGTAAAAGAGGGGTAATACTGTATATATGTCTTATATATCTTAATATATCATTTAAATATTAAAAAAAAGAATTGTTTAACTTCCTGCACCCTGAAGTTAGATTCATAATGATTTTATTATTAATTTAATACTTCTCACTGAAGGACAAATTATATTTGAAGAGAAAAATTATATGCTCAGAGTGGGGTTTCAACACAGGACCTTTGGCTTTCTAGGCCAGTGTTCTACCGCTGAGCTATCTAAGCTCTCCAATCTAAATGTAAATTTTTCTCTTATACATAGTTAATTCCTGAGCACCGAATGCTACAAGCCTTTGCTCGATAATGCAAATGGAATTTGGTAGCTTTTGATGCTTGGGAATTAACAATGTATAAAAGAAAAATTTTCTTTTAGATTGAAGTGCTCAGGTAGATCGGTGGTGGAGCATTGGCCTAGAAAGGCAAAGGTCCTGTGTTCAAACGCCGGTCTGAGCATATAATTTTTCTCTTCAAATATAATTTGTCATTCAGTGAGGAGTATTAAATTAATACTAAAAACATCAAAAGAAGCCCTACTAGCTTTATAAAGTATTGTTAAAATCCCCAATAAATGTCCGCTTAAATAAGAAGCCGCCATTTGCATAATCGAGTAAATGCTCGTAGTATTCGGTGCTCGGGAATTAACAAATTATAAAAGAAAAATTGAAATTATGGGTGTACAAGAGGAGCTGGACATCATAGACATTATAGAAAAGAAAATATTACAGTGGTATGGTCATGTCAAAAGAATGCCAGAGCAAAGATTGCCTAAAATTGTTATGGAATGGATCCCAATGGAAAGGAGGAAGAGAGGAAGACCGAAGAAAACTTGGATAGAAGGAGTACAAGCAGCTATGAATATCAGAGGATTGGAGGAAGATCAGTGGATGGACAGAGAGGAATGGCATTTGGTTTCCGGAAGTCAGCGGTAGCTGTCATGATACCGGATGATGATGATGATGATAAAAGAAAAATTTGCATTTAGATTGGAGAACTCAGATAGCTCAGCAATAGAGCATTGGCCTAGAAAACTAAAGGTCCTGGGTTCAAGCCCCAGTCTGAGTATATAATTTTTCTCTTCAAATATAAATTAGATTCTTAGATAGATCATCGGTTGATTAATGTCTTTGACATCGTCCGATTCCTAATAGCCAATTTTGTCGGTCCATCAAATCTCCTGGTTGTAGATGTTTCTCCTTCATATATAAACATATTCCCTGACTCCAGGAGGTTATAGGTCTTCCTCTGCTTCGTCTTCCCTCAGGTTTCCATTCCAAAACAGATTTTGGTAGTCAATCTTTTTCCATTCACTGAACATGTCCATACCATCTTAATTGCTGAGTTTTAATATAATCTAAAGTAATGTCTTCAATCTTCATTTTCTCCCTTATAACTGAGTTCCTAATTTTTTCTCTTCTTGAAATTCTAGCAGCCCTTCGTATAAAATCCATTTCCATTGCCAAAAGGTACTTATTTGTTTTTGTTGTTAATGGCCAAAGTTCTGCTCCATAAGTAATGATGCTTTTAACAATTGTATGATATACATTAATTTTATTTTTATTAAAATTCATCGGAGAACATATTGTTTAAACAACTCACCTCATAGGATTCATGCTTCCATGATATCGCAATTTCAAACATAATCATGTTCATCGTCAGTCATAACTCCGACTGATGAAATTCTTCGGCCGTCAACTATTCTATTGTCGCCATCTTCAGTGCTGCCATCTATGGTTGAATTTATGAACTTCGAAATCAATGTAATTTCGTTAGGGATATCAAAATTCATTGATCTATTTTTGTTTTTCTGAATGTATATTTTTTCCCAAACTGTCAATTCCAAAGGTTTCTCTACTTGTTTTAAAAGTTTAGCTTCTCTTCCAATTTTATGATGTTCTAATAAACTACGTGCAGCAATTGCAGATTTTTCAATTTCACAATTTTTAATATTTCTGAAATGTTCTTTTGTCCGAATTTCCAAATTCCTTTTTGTTTTTCCTATATAAACTTTATTGCAATCTTCACAATTTATTTGATAAATTCCAGATTTCTTACTGTCTGGAACATTGACTTTTTTATTGGTACTTAGAAGATTACCCAGACTAAATTTATTTATTGGTGCCAAAGAAATGTTGTATTTGTCAAACATTTTTTGAAATTTCCTATGCATTTCAGGATGGTAAGTAATTTTCTTGTATTTTTTCTTTTCTTTGCAATTTTCTTGAAAATTTCAATAAAGAGTTTAAACATATCTTAAACACTGCTAGATTAAATGGTTTTGATAAAGAATTAATTATAAATAAGTTGAAGAAATTCAAACACAATAAAAGACTTAATGAATATACTACTCTACAAAATTGCAAAGAAAAGAAAAAAATACAAGAAAATTACTTACCATCCTGAAATGCATAGGAAATTTCAAAAAATGTTTGACAAATACAACATTTCTTTGGCACCAATAAATAAATTTAGTCTGGGTAATCTTCTAAGTACCAATAAAAAAGTCAATGTTCCAGACAGTAAGAAATCTGGAATTTATCAAATAAATTGTGAAGATTGCAATAAAGTTTATATAGGAAAAACAAAAAGGAATTTGGAAATTCGGACAAAAGAACATTTCAGAAATATTAAAAATTGTGAAATTGAAAAATCTGCAATTGCTGCACGTAGTTTATTAGAACATCATAAAATTGGAAGAGAAGCTAAACTTTTAAAACAAGTAGAGAAACCTTTGGAATTGACAGTTTGGGAAAAAATATACATTCAGAAAAACAAAAATAGATCAATGAATTTTGATATCCCTAACGAAATTACATTGATTTCGAAGTTCATAAATTCAACCATAGATGGCAGCACTGAAGATGGCAACAATAGAATAGTTGACGGCCGAAGAATTTCATCAGTCGGAGTTATGGCTGACGATGAACATGATTATGTTTGAAATCGCGATATCATGGAAGCATGAATCCTATGAGGTGAGTTGTTTAAACAATATGTTCTCCGATGAATTTTAATGATTATACCTCATAATGTTTACTTCCCAACATTAATTAAATTTAATTATATTATTTTTGGTCTGGACATCTTACCTCAATATTAATGTTGATTTGTTCTTGGACATGTTTCAAAACAATTCTCTGTTTTATCTTCAGCTTTCCCAGACTGGTTTTATTTATGTTGCATTATGTTGCACCACCTGGATGTCGATGTCAGCTCCATCCTGTGGTTGGCCAAAGAACCTCCAAACAAGGTCACCCTCCATCGGAATATCAAAATTCATAACTCTGTTTCTGTTCTTCTGAATATAAATTTTTTCCCAAATAGTCAGCTCGTTTGTATTTTCTAACTGTTTTAATAATTTTTGAAACATGTCCAAGAACAAATCAACATTAATATTGAGGTAAGATGTCCAGACCAAAAATAATATAATTAAAATAACCTCAAAATATAACTTCCTAAAATTAAATATTAATTAAATTTATTTTTATTACTTATATTTTTATCCCACAATATTCCATTGAGGCAAGCAATTGCAAATTTTCCTTTATTATTTCTATTTCTTATTTCCTCTTCATAACTCCCAATTTTATTTATTTTAATTACTAAATATGTGATCTCACTACAAGATTTTATTGTTTCTCCAGTCTCCAAAATTAAATTTTGTTCTGGTTCACCAATTGATAAATATTTTGTTTTTTTCATGTTCAAATTTAATTCCCATTCTTCATATTCTTCTATTACTTTTCTAGTCATATATTCTAAATGTTCATAATCTTATGCAATTAACAATTGATCATCTGCAAAATGTAAGTTGTATAAAGTTTTGTTGTTTGAAATAGGAATTCCCATGCTTGAACATTTTCTCATCCAATTCTTTAATATTTCATGTACATATATTTTAAACAGAGTCGCTGATAGACAACAACCTTGACGAAGACCTTTATTTATCGTAATACCATGTGACAATTTACTGCCAATTTTAATTTTAGACATGCAGTTGTCATATAAATTTTGTATAGCTTTAATTATTATATTCTTAAATTATATTAATTAGATTCATAATTTCATATTTATCTTCGTTGTTACATCTGACACCATTTCCTGACTTTTTTCCATGCTTCACGTTCCTGCCAATCATTAACTTTTAGGTTTCTGTCCTTCATGGCTGAATAAACACCATCATGCTAACACTTCTTGGCCCTCCTTCCTTCCATCTTTCTGGGGAGTCCAATTCCATATCTTTCTTGGCCATCGATCTTCCTCCAATTTTTTCTAGATGACCATACTATAGTAGCCTTTTTGCCGCCTCTATTGTGCGTGATAGTTCCATTGATTTTCATTATTTCTCGGATCATTTGATTAGATATGTGTTGTTTCTTTTGGTAATGATTCTGTTGGACTCAATGTGGGTTATTATTGCAGGTAGTTAAGGAGTTGTTTTGTCAGCTAGCAGCCAACATGTGGAGCATTCCTCAGGCAGTTGCAGAGCATCAGGCATTGATTAAACAGCGAGAGTTACAGAAGAAATTGTTCCAACTCAACAGTCCAGGTATTTAATAAAAATTCATTTTAAATCCACAACACTTTACAATAAAAATTATTTATAAAAATTATAAATAGGCAATGGAAGATACTAACCAAATTCTGTTTGTTAGTCTTCATATAATCAGAAATGAGCAAGAACAAAAATAGATCTCATTTGATGTTTTTGTTATTAATTTCATACATCTCATCGAATGACAAATTATATTTGAAGAGAAAAATTATATGCTCAGACCAGGGTTTGAACCCAGGACCTTTTGGCTTTCTAGGCCAATGCTCTACCGCTGTGCTATCTGAGCACTCCAATCTAAACGCAAATCTTTCTCTTATACATTGGAGTGCCCAGATAGCTCAGTATTAGAGCATTGGCCAAGAAAGCCAAAGGTCCTGGATTCAAACCCTGATCCGAGCGTATAATTTTTCTCTTCAAATATATTTGTCTTTCAATGAGAAGTCTGAAATTAATAATAAACACATCAAAAGAAGCCCTGCTGGCTTTATAAGTAATGTTTAAATTCCCAATAAATGTCTTCTTAAATAAGAAGCCGCCATTTGCGTGATAGAGCAAAGGATCGTAGCATACGGAGATCGGGAATTAACAATGTCTGAGCATATAATTTGACTTTCTGGGCCTATACTCTACCGACTGAGCTACACGAGTGAGTTCCGATCTAAACGCAAATTTTTCTCTTATATTCGTTGTTATTTCCCATGCACCAAATGCTATGAAACCTTCATTTCTGTCTTTGCAAATGGCGGCTTCTTTATTAAGAAGACATTTAGATCAGAACTCGCTCAGGTAGCTCAGTCGGTAGAGTATTGGCCCAGAAAGCCAAAGGTCTTGGGTTCGAGCCCCAGTCAGAGCGTATAATTTTTCTCTTCAAATTTGATTTATCCATCATTGAGATGTATTAAATGAATAATAAAAACATCAATAGACATCAGTATTTACAAACATTCCAACAGATAAAACAGTTGAAATTTGGGACAGATAGATAGTGAGAGCAGAGAAGAATACCTAAAATTAACTAAATTATGTATCAATTAAAAATGTTCTTCACTTACAAAGGTAAATTCTACAGACAAAGGTCAGGACTTGCATCCTCATTCTTGGTTAGTATGTTCATAGATAATTTTGAATGTCAGATAATCCAAGCTCATCCTTTGATTTTTAAATTTTGGTGCAGGTTTGTGGACAATATTATTTCAATAGTCAATCACAGACACTTGGAAGACGCTGTAAAACTTTTGAATATACAGAACAAAAAAAAATTAAATCTGTTATAGAAGTTGAAAATTATCAGAAAATACCACTTTTGGAACTAAAATCGATCTGAAGTGAAGAAAAAAGAAAAATACAATTTGAAAAATACAGAAAAGAAACACACCCTGATAATTATATTAAAGCGACAGTTTTCAATTACATCGCACACAAACATGGAGTCTTTAATAGTTGAATACATAGACTTGTAAACGTCCCCATGAGTAGAGAAAATTTTAAACAGAAAAAAAACAAATATTAAAAATATCAAAAGAGAATGGTTTTGAATAAGAAGTGATTCATAAGAAAATATATATATTCAAAAAAACAAAAAATTGATCAATGAAAGTACTCTTCGGACCGAAAAAGAAATTAATAAAAAATTCAGGAAATTTACATGCAATCCTTTGGCATACAATAAGTTTCAAACAAATTTCAGCAAATTTAACATTAAATTAGCGCCAAAAAATGATTATAGCCTGAATAGATTAATTAAAACCAACAAAAATGAAAATGTTAATGAAGGCAATAAATCACGGATTTATCAAATTGATTGCAAAGATTGTAAAAAAATATACATTGAGAAACAAAAAAGGAAATTGAACACAAAATGAGGTGAGTGATAAACATATTCTACCTTAATTGAACACAATATTGAAAAACGCCTTAGAAATGTTAAAAATGGGGAAGTAGATATATTTGCAATAGCTGCACATGCATGGTCAGAAAAACATAGAATCAAAGCAAAGTCCAAATTATTGAAACAGATAAGTCTAAGGAACTCACAGTTTGGGAGAAAATGAGATCCAGAAAAATAAAATAAAAATAATGGATTTTTAAATCCCTGGGGAAAAGGATTTAATTCGGAAGATCATTGGTCAAGGGTGTAGGAAGTAATCTACAGGATTGCCAACCATCAATTAAACAGTTAGAAGGAACTAAAGGTAATATGCAGATGTATTAAATCATGTCTTCGAGAAATCTACAATTATGAGGTGAGATGTTAAATTCTAACTCAATATTAATTAACAAACAAGTAGAAATCAACATCCACAGAAAAGACACACAGATTACATAAAAGCTTTAAGTTTTAAACATATAGCTAGCTAATAAACAAACAATGTTCAACAATTATATTTGAAGAGAAAATTCGCCTAGACCAAGACTCGAACCCAGGAACTTTGGCTTTCCGGGCCAAATGCTCTACCAACTGAGCTACCGAGGCGAGTTGCAATCTAGACACAAATTTTCTCTCTCCTCTCTCTTTCTTTTTTTTTTTTAATTCCCAATTAATGTCTTCTTAACTAAGAGGCCACCATATGCAAAGATAGAAGCAACAGTTTCAAAGCATTTGGCATGAGGGAATTACAACGTATGAAGAGAAAAATTTGCATCTAGATCGCAACTCGCTTCGGTAGCACAGTTGGTAGAGCATTTGGCCCGGAAAACCAAAGGTCCTGGGTTCGAGTCTCGGCCTAGGCAAAAAATTTATTTCTTCAAATATAATTTATCCTTCGGTGAGAAGTGTTAAATTAATAATAAAAACATCAATTTTCAACAATATTGGATCTAAAATTACACAACAATGAAGAAAAAAGGTACTAGAATTCAGCATTTATAGGAGAGAAACACACAGATAATTACATCAAATCAAGAGGTTTCAACCATAATTCACACAAAATGACAGTCTTCAACAGCCTAGTACATAGATTGGTAAATATACCTATGGACAGTGAAAATTATGAAATAGAAAAGGAGCACATAATTGAGGTAGCTAAAGAAAATGGTTTTGAGGAAAAAATTATATACAAAAAAATTGATAAGTGCAAAAAACAGAAATTGAGAAATGAAAGCACTCTTCAGATAGAAAAACCAAAAGAAAAAAATACAAGAAATTCACATATCACCCTTGAGCACACAATAAATTCCAAAAATGTTTTGGAAAATTCAACATCAGTTTAGCACCAAAGAATGATTGTAGCCAAAAAAAAAAAACTTATAAAAACCAACAAAATGAAAAAAAATTGAAGATAATAAAAATCAGGAATATATAAAATAAAATGTGCAGATTGTGATAAAATATACATAGGGAAAACAAAGATAAATTTAAACATTAGAACTAAAGAACACATAACAAATGTAAAAAGTCCACTGCTGTGGTCTTGGGGTAGCATGCTGCCTTGTCACGCAGTGGGCCCGGGTTCGATCCCCGGTCGGGACAGTTTTTCTGGGTGAGATTTTTATTGGGGTTTTTCCTCACCTGTAAGACAAATGTCAGGAAAAACTTTAAGGCCCAAACGGTCCCCGAAATCATATGGCCATCGCAATCATCATCATTCATATTCATCTTAGGTTAAGCTTAGGATTAGGGACTCTCCTGGTGCACCATTATCATCATCATCATATCATCGGGGCAATATAACCCCGCCTTCCAGGTGCCCCAACCTCAGAAGTGGGTTACAAGTATGCCATGCCAGGAGAGAAACCAGGAATGCCGAAAGACAAACCTGGGGCATTTGGAAAAAAAAAAAAAATGTAAAAAAAAGGAGAAGTAGAAAAATCTGCAGTAGCATCTCATGTTTGGACAGAAAAACACAAAATAGATCTAAATACAAAATTATTTAACAGTTAGAAAATACCAATGAACTCACGATATGGGGAAAAAATCTATATACAGAAGAACAAGGAGAAAATTATAATCTATGAAATTCCCGGAGAAAGGAGCCTCATTACCAAGTTCCTTGAAACACAGATCCAGGGCCGACAACTTGAAGAAAAGAAAAAATCAGTTTGTGCAACGCTGAAGATGGGGCAACAGCCCTGAAACATATGTCCGACTAAACAAGCATATGAGGTAAGAATGTTAAGAAAATACAAACTCAATATTCAGCAATATATCACACAGACTAACAAACATCCCATTGAGTGAAGGAAATTATAAAAAACAATACAACTAAAATAAATGGTTTTGATGAGAAGATAATAAATAAATTAAACATATTCAAGAAACTGAAACTAGTGAGAAAATATTCCACCTACAAACTAACAAACAAGGAAAAAAAATTCAAGAAATTTACTTACCATCCTGAAACATACAAAAAATTTCAGAAAATATTTAACAAATTCAACATTACAGTATACCTTGTCTGCTCTTAAAGTGATCCTCATCAAAACAAAACCATGTGACCTGCTCGCTTTTCATTGGTTATGGACATCGACATATGTTGTAGAAGCAATAAGTACGCAAAAAAGTAGTTCCCTTCATTAAATTATAAAATGTGTTCTCTGAATATACTTGTTATTAATATTTAATACTTGTTATTCTTCGTGAATGAAAATAATAATATTCAAAACATACAAAATATTCTAAAATATACCTAATCAATAATTCCAACATAAAGAAGTTTATTACATATGTGTGATGCATTTGAGTCATGCTTCAGTCGATTCTCATGAAACAAAATGGCTGAAAGTATCGAGTCTTCTGTTGCTGTGTCGTCATCTCCCTGTCAAAAGTGACAGTAATTGAGGCGCGAATGGCGGAAGGATATTGCTTCTACAACGCACATCGGTGTCCATAACCAATGAAAAACGAGCAGGTCACATGGTTTTGTTGTGACGAAGATCACTTTAAGAGCGGACAGGGTATAACATCTGTAAACAAATTCTACTTAAGTAATCTTCTGAAAACAAATAAGAAAGGAAAAGCCCCAGATGGTAATTAATCTGGAATTTATCAAATTAGTTACAAGTACTGCAATAAAGTATACATTGAAAAAATAAAAAAGAATATTATATTTTTGAAGAGAAAAATTTTCGCCTAGACCGAGACTCGAACCCGGGACCTTTGGCTTGCCAGGCCAAATGCTCTACCAACTGAGCTACCGAGGCGAGTTACGATCTAGACGCAAATTTTTCTCTTATATACGTTGTAATTCCCTCTCACCAAATGCTTTTGAAACCATTGTTTCTATCTTTACAAATGGTGGCTTCTTAGTTAAGAAGACATTTATTGGGAATTTAACATTACTTTATAAAGCTAGTAAGGCTTCTAATGATGTTTATATTATTAATTTAACATTTCTCAATGAAAGATAAATTATATTTGAAGAGAAAAATTTTCGCCTAGACCGAGACTCGAACCCGGGACCTTTGGCTTGCCGGGCCAAATGCTCTACCAACTGAGCTACCGAGACAAGTTACGATCTAGATGCAAATTTTTCTCTTATATACGTTGTAATTCCCTCTCACCAAATGCTTTTGAAACCATTGTTTCTATCTTAGTTAAGAAGACATTTATTGGGAATTTAACATTACTTTATAAAGCTAGTAAGGCTTCTTTTTTTTTTTTTTTTTTTCACAACAGGCCTCAGGAGGCCCTTGGGGTAGTAGGAGGTTAAGGCTCTCACTTTTTCTAGACAATCAGCACTTTATGTCAGCCGGGTTGTCAGCCCTGCGTGACGGCCGCCTTTACCCCCAGAACAAGCGTCTGGTACTCATTTCCGTTAGAGGCTGAGTCGACCCCAGGGCCATAGTGCCGCCAGAGGGTTTGGGTCAGTTTAAAAATCCTGACCCCAACGGGACTTGAACCCTCGACCCTTCGGCTTGTAGCTCAGTGCCTTAACCACTATGCTACGGCGTGCCCCCAGTAAGGCTTCTAATGATGTTTATATTATTAATTTAACATTTCTCAATGAAAGATAAATTATATTTGAAGAGAAAAATTTTTCGCCTAGACCGAGACTCGAACCCGGGACCTTTGGCTTGCCGGGCCAAATGCTCTACCAACTGAGCTACCGAGGCGAGTTACGATCTAGATGCAAATTTTTCTCTTATATACGTTGTAATTCCCTCTCACCAAATGCTTTTGAAACCATTGTTTCTATCTTTGCAAATGGCGCTTCTTAGTTAAGAAGACATTTACTGGGAATTTAACATTACTTTATAAAGCTAGTAAGGCTTCTAATGATGTTTATATTATTAATTTAACATCTCTAGGCGAAAATTTTTCTCTTCAAATATAATTTATCTTTCATTGAGAAATGTTAAATTAATAATATAAACATCATTAGAAGCCTTACTAGCTTTATAAAGTAATGTTCTTCTTCTTTTTCTTCCTTCCAAGTATTAGGCCGAGGCCTGTTACGATCCTATAGAAAATTTTCCCTTATGGGAAATTCTCGTATAAGACTTGAAAGCATAATAATAGTCCCTTCGATTGGTTGCTGGCCAAAGGAAGGCAAGACCAGTGATAGGGCTGCCATCTTATAGCCTCTGGTGAGGCTTTTCTGGAGAAGAAAAGAAAATAAAGGAAAGAAGAAATGGAAAAAAGGAAGGACTCCCTAGCCCTCGGATGCCCTAATAGCGTCGGGGTCGAAAAAACAAGAGTTAACCAAGAGAGGTTAGATAGTAAAGTTAAAAGCGTGCAAAACACAAGTAAGTGGAAGAAATGTTTTGCACAGCTTGGGCACCTTGTGGTCGCCATCCACATATCCCCTAGATGAGGAACCCTGAGGGGTTAAATTCCCAATAAATGTCTTCTTAACAAAGAAGCCGCCATTTGCAAAGATAGAAACAATGGTTTCAAAAGCATTTGGTGAGAGGGAATTACAACGTATATAAGAGAAAAATTTGCGTCTAGATCGTAACCCGCCTCGGTAGCTCAGTTGGTAGGGCATTTGGCCCGGCAAGCCAAAGAACCCGGGTTCGAGTCTCGGTCTAGGCGAAAAAAAATTTTCTCTTCAAATATAATTTATCTTTCATTGAGAAATGTTAAATTAATAATATAAACATCATTAGAAGCCTTACTAGCTTTATAAAGTAATGTTAAATTGCCAATAAATGTCTTCTTAACTAAGAAGCCGCCATTTGCAAAGATAGAAACAATGGTTTCAAAAGCATTTGGTGAGAGGGAATTACAACGTATATAAGAGAAAAATTTGCATCTAGATCGTAACTCGCCTCGGTAGCTCAGTTGGTAGAGCATTTGGCCCGGCAAGCCAAAGGTCCCGGGTTCGAGTCTCGGTCTAGGCGAAAAATTTTTCTCTTCAAATATAATTTATCTTTCATTGAGAAATGTTAAATTAATAATATAAACATCATTAGAAGCCTTACTAGCTTTATAAAGTAATGTTAAATTCCCAATAAATGTCTTCTTAACTAAGAAGCCGCCATTTGCAAAGATAGAAACAATGGTTTCAAAAGCATTTGGTGAGAGGGAATTACAACGTATATAAGAGAAAAATTTGCATCTAGATCGTAACTTGCCTCGGTAGCTCAGTTGGTAGAGAATTTGGCCCGTCAAGCCAAAGGTCCCGGGTTCGAGTCTCAGTCTAGGCGAAAATTTTTCTCTTCAAATACAATTTATCTTTCATTGAGAAATGTTAAATTAATAATATAAACATCAAAAAAAGAATATATTTATTTACTCTTAATAAAGAACTTTTCGAGAATAATAAAAATGTTGAAATTGAAAAATTGATTGTTACAGCTCATCTTTTGATTAATATTTAATTTTAGGAAGTTATATTTTGAGGTTATTTTAATTATATTATTTTTAGTCTGGACATCTTACCTCAATATTAATGTTGATTTGTTCTTGGACATGTTTCAAAACAATTCTGTTTTATCGTCAGCTTTCCCAGACTGGTTTTATTTATGTTGCATTATGTTGCACAACCTGGATGTCGATGTCAGCTCCATCCTGTGGTTGGCCAAAGAACCTCCAAACAAGGTCACGCTCCATCGGAATATTAAAATTCATAACTCTGTTTGTTCTTCTGAATATAAATTTTTTCCCAAATAGTCAGCTCTTTTGTATTTTCTAACTGTTTTAATAATTTAGTGTCTGAATTTATATTATGTTTTTCAGACCAAACATGAGCAGCAACTGCAGATTTTTCAATTTGTCCATTTTTAATATTTCTTATATGTTCTTTGGTTCTAATTTTTAGGTTTCTTTTTGTTTTTCCTATATATATCTTTTCACAACCCATGCATTCAATTTGATATATTCCTGACTTTTTATTTTTATCAGTTTTTTCATTTTTGTTGGTTTTTATTAGTTTATTTAAACTGTAGTTATTTTTGGTGCTAATTTAATATTAAACTTCTCAAATATATTTTGAAATTTATTATGTACACAAGGGTGATATGTGAATTTCCCATATTTTTTCATAGGTGGTTTCTTTTTCAAGATTACTTCTGTTTATCATTTTTTGTTTTTTATACTTTTCTATCCTTTTATGTACCATTTTTTCATCAAACTTTGGTCTGAAAAACATAATATAAATTCAGACACCAAATTATTAAAACAGTTAGAAAATACAAAAGAGCTGACTATTTGGGAAAAAATTTATATTCAGAAGAACAGAAACAGAGTTATGAATTTTGATATTCCAATGGAGCGTGACCTTATTTGGAGGTTCTTTGGCCAACCACAGGATGGAGCTGACATCGACATCCAGGTTGTGCAAAATAATGCAACATAAATAAAACCAGTCTGGGAAAGCTGACGATAAAACAGAATTGTTTTGAAACATGTCCAAGAACAGATCAACATTAATATTGAGGTAAGATGTCCAGACTAAAAATAATATAATCATCTTTTGATACAGGATTATACAATTAAAAAAGAGTACATCTAAAATAACTAACATCAGAAATAATCCGTACCTGTTATCCAGAATAAGAATACTATTGGTTTTCCGGTTCTTTGAGTCCAGTCGTCGCCTCTTCTTTGTTAGGAGTTTCTAGGCCTCTTCTTTGTTAGGAGTTTCTGGACCTAGCTAATTTAGTTACACTTATTCCCCTGCTGATGTCATGAATGGTATGTACCGTAGTCAGCTTACCGACCCAATAAGACCTCTAGTAGGCAACTAAGTTGTTTAAATCATATTTGAAGAGAAAAATTACACGCTCAGCCTGGGGCTTGAACCCAGGACCATTTGTGCTCTAGAGTTCAAGCCCCAGACTGAGCGTATAATTTTTCTCTTCAAATATGATTTATCCGTCATTGAGATGTATGAAATGAATAATAAAAGTTATCTACATAACTTAAGAAAAACTAAGTTGTTAGTTGAATGGTGGTTAGTAAATTTTGCTTAGAGGCCTCTTTTTTTCAGGCTCAAGGTTTTTTACAAGCCTGAAAATCTTCAGACATGAGACCCACAACTTAAAGTCCTTCCCAGAGGACTTGCTCCTTGGATTTTTGCATCCTAAAATTTCATCAACGCTGGCCAGGTTTGAACCCATGATTCCCAGGAATTAGAGGCAAGGAACATAATCACTAGATCACTGTGGCCAACATTTTATTATGTATATTATAAATATATTTTGTTGTTGTTTTCAAATGGCTAGAATTTGGTTTAACCATTAGTCCTCTTGCTTCCCAACAAAGTCCTGCCATGTCTTTCCTGTCCTTTTACTCGGGGTCTAGTCGCCTGCAGTATAGCAAGTGTTCCTTGCTTAGGAGAACATTTTCTCCACATAAGGAACATCCCATAGTTCTAGGGACAATCCCCATTCTATGAAGTAGTCATCCAAACAGTCATGCCCCTTTTATAATTTGAAGAGAATTATATATAAATATATTTTTATAATATAAAAATTCACCCTGCGTATATTCTAAACCTCTCAACAGATCTTCATGAAAATTTGTACAATCAGGTTTTCAGATACAGTGAGTGTTTAGCTGTTGTCTGTAATGCTCTAAAACTTTAAGGTGTAGGAGCTCATCTGGAACAAAAATTAAAAAGTCACTCTAGTGGTTGCAATTTTCGATGATTCACAATGAAACTCAGTAAATGTTTTTAAAATATACTGAGGTAGGTATTGCCCAAAGCTCAGCGAAATCCGGCCATCAGAAGTAGGGATTTACCTGAAATAAAAAATTTACTCTAGCAACAGTCATATGTGGTTCGTCACAATGTATATCATACAGTTTAATTAACATCTAATTTTACTTTTACTTATTGAACTAAAAAATAACAAAAAATTATTTAGACGTAATAGCACACACCGAGTATTAGCTAGTATGAAATAAAAATTAATTTAAAATCACCACTTATTTTAGGAATTCTCACTATGAGGTATATTCTACCTTAATTAAAATTACCAGTTTATTTTGCTACAGTGTTAGCAAACATACATTGATAATTTTATGTATGTTACAGGTGATGTGTGGCTGGACACCGATGACTGTGAAGAGAATGTGCCAGTCCAGGAGATGGGTTTTGATCCTGAGAAGTGCTTGTGTTGTACTGTGGAGGGGCGACAGACTCTGGTACATGGACCTGGTGGCAGGGGATATGGACTGGGAAATACAGCAATAACTTCAGGTCAGCTACTCATCCAACAATCTGTATCAAATTACTGATGAAGCTCAGATTTATATAAAAATATTTATTTTTTAATGTTAACCATCAGAAGAGATTTAAGAGTTTGACATAATAATCATGAACCATTAAATTTATTGGAAGATTTTATTTTTGCTTCTACTTATTTTTTACTATTCAATCTCACACTCTTCAAACAAAAATAAAAATATATAAAACACTTCTAACACCTATAATACTTATGGCAGTGTAACCTGCATGTTGTCCAAGATACAAAAAAAAGAAAAGCTTAAAATATCTGAATTAATATAAAATTATGGAATATTCAACTGAAAGGTCCGTCTCCTCAACTTAATTTATCATTTAACTGTAGCGCTTTCAACATAACTAAACTAGAAAAAGAATCTGACAACAACAAGAAAACATGGATAACACTTACATACACAGGAAAAGAAACGACAAAATTAGCCAATACACTAAAGAAAGCCGATAAAAACGTAAAAATAGCATACAGAACCAATAACAAATTAAACAACATAATAAACAATAACATTTAAGAAAATAACATTTTCAACAGCAAAGGAGTTTATAAACTGACATGTAAGGACTGCAACAAATTTTATATAGGAAGGACAAACAGGAGTTTTAACATCAAATTCAAAGAACATTTTCGAGACTTAATTCATGCAGAAGGGAAATTAAGCTATGCAAAACACGTTATCCATGAAGGACATCGCATGTTAAATATTGAAAACACCCTAACAGTAATGCACAGAGAAAATAATCCAGCGAAGATAAACGTACTCGAAGAGATGGAAATCATGAAAGCAGCTCACAACAACGACAGCCTGATAAACGAAAACAAACCCAATACATGCAACCCCCTCTACCAGATCTTCAGTGAAACACCAGTTTTGAATCCTGCCGATGATGGGACAAGTCCCGAAAGCGCTACAGTTAAATGATTAATTAAGTTGAGGAGACGGACCTTTCAGGTGAATATTCCATAATTTTATATTAATTTTGAATAAACCTCAACGGAACACATCATGAATCTTATAAAAGTTGATTAAAATATCTGATAGGAAAAACCTAACAAAAATTTTTGCACCACTGTGAAAATGACATTGGTGGATCAGATGTAATGATGAACTATACAAAGTTGACACTGATTCAGTCAAGGTGATTGAAGAATTGAGAATAAGATAACTGGATTACATTTCTATAAGTAATGCCATGAGTGATTTCCAATTTATCTAGAGGATTTGGAAATCAAGAGTGGCATTTGTTAGGACTATTTAACCAATAAAATTAAGCTGTTTACTCTCAAATCATTATTTAAATATAGCTATTTTAAGTCCACCGCTGTGGTCTCGAGGTAGCGTGCTGCCTTGTCATGCAGCAGGCCTGGGTTCAATCCCCAGTCGGGGCAGTTTTTCTGGGTGAGGTTTTTCTCGGGGTTTTTCCTCACCTGTAAGACAAATGTCAGGAAAAATTTAAGGCCCAAACGGTCCCTGAAATCATATGACCATCATCATCGTCATCCTTATCATTATCATATCATCATCATCATCATCCTTCACCGGTGTGGAAAGCAACGGGAAGCTACCACATCTACAATTCCCTAGTAAAGCTGCAAAGCATAGCATGAAAATACTATGATTGCAAGTGAAAGATCTTTCCTCCGGCAGAATTACTATGGATGGATGGATGAACTATTTTAAAATAATTATATATTTAATGTAAACGGTGATGAAAATGTTTCACATGTTCTTCCACTGCAACTTGTTCATATTATTTATTGCCAAATAGGATTGCAATACTGTAAGAACGCAACCTAGTGGAGAAAAATTAAAAGCATATCAAGCTGTATATTATATCCAAACACCTTATAGGTTATTAATTATTTTTTTTAGAGGTAACAAATCAGTAAAATCATTATTTAAAAAACATAATTATTGAACCAACAATTATCAAATGCATGTAGTTATAAAGAAATGTCAGTTGAACATGAGAGAGATGGTTCTCTTGAAAACTAGTTCCCGGGTGTTTAAGGGAACATAAAAATTAGGAGGTAAGATGTAAAAAAAAAATGACTCGTTAATTTACATAGAGGGAATCTTGTTCATTATTTGTTATAATTCCAACCGAATTTTTTAGTCCCGGGTCCCTACTGTTCACACTACTTCTTCTGACCTTTTCAGAATATTAAAACGGAGGAGCATTCTTTATATTTGGTAAACAGAAATAGATGATAGCAAAGTGAAACATGACTGTCATTGGTTGTAAAACAAAATTCATTAAAACGTGATTGGTCATTGACTCCCATTTGGGACATGAGTTAAATAGCCACAGAAAAGGAGCCACTTCCATGTTGTAAAGTATCTTAAATAAAATTGATAGCAAGTGGAAAGTTGGAAGACTTCTCATCATAGCGAGAAATGAAAAATATATACGACAAGGCTTCAGTGCTTTGAAGGAAGCAGCCTTACCAGTTGGTTTAAGTATTAATGATAGGAAGGCAAAATATATGGTAGTAGGCAGTAAAAAGAAAGACAACATATCAATGAAATTATGTATTGAAATTGAAGGAATGAAATTTTAAAGAGTGTCTAGCTTTGAATACTTTGGTTCAGTAGTAAATGCCACCTATCAGTTGAGTGAAGAAATTAATAGAATAAAGAATGCAAATAGATGTTATTTTGGTCTACAAAGGTATTTCAAATCCAAATATCAAACTCGAGATACTAAATGTTGTTTATACAAAACACTCATTATGCATGTATTGATGTTTGACTATGAAACTGGACATTGCCACAACTGGATGTAATGAAACTTGCAACTTTTGAAAGAAATATATTATTTAAAATATATTACCTAATTCAGGAATCAAACGGTTTGTAGAATGATTGATATAACTTGGAACTATACTTGCTTTATAAATCACCAGATTTTGTAGCTTCAATAAAAACAAGTGTATTGAGATGGGCTTGGACACGTACAAAGAATGAATACAAATGAGGTACCTGAAGAGGGTGATGCAGTCAAAGCCAGATGACAAGAAGTCAGCTGGAACACTAGTGCTTAGATGGTTAAATGGAGTTGATGAGGATGTGAAGAAACATGGCATTTTCAACTGGTGGAAGATCACCACTATAGACAGAAATGGATTTTATAGGAAAAAAATCACCATGAGGTTTAATTTAAATCTTAGAGATGCAGATCTTTCCTGCAAGCAGGCAAGATTTGACTTGGGCCGTTGTTTTGAAGATGATGATGATTATATTTGAAGTGAAAAATTATACTGCTGACTCAGTGGTAGAGCATTGGCCTAGAAAGCCAAAGGTCCTGGGTTCAAATCCCAGTCTGAGCTTATAATTTTTCTAATTGAGTTTTTTATTTTTTAACATTCTTACCTCATAAGTTTGTTTTGTTGGACGATTGTTTCAAAGCTTATTGCTCATTATCAAGTTCTTTGGAACACAGATCCAGGGCCAGTTTATGACAAGCTTAAGTTGGAGCAATAAGCTTTGAAACAATCGTCCAACAAAACAAACGTATGAGGTAAGAAAGTTAAAAAATACAAACTCAATTATTGAATTAAACCTCATAATGTTACTTCCTAATGATTTTAAAATATAATTTTTCTCTTTTAAAATTATTTTTCACTGAGAGTAATTAATATTATAATTACAAAAAATTAACGTTATCTCAGTCAAAACATAAATTTATTGTGTCGACGTTTCAATCTCATTATGTGAGATCATTATAAACAACCATGTCTTGAAAATGATCTCACATAAGGAGATTGAAACGTCGACACAATAAATTTATGTTTTGACTGAGGTAACGTTAATTTTTTGTAATTATAATATAATCTTTCTCTTCAAATATAATTTATCCATAGTGAGAAGAATTAAATTAATAATAAAGATAATGATAATGATTGTTTGGGAAGACTGTAGAACCTATTATGATGATAATAATTTTGTATTTTCTACATTTTCTGTTTGTAATTATTTTATTTTTCAGTTTTTCTGATATTCTAATTTAGTGCCTCTTTGACAGGAATTAGAAGTAATTATTTGTTTCTCTCTCCATGATGCAAGTGGTTAGACACTCGCTCTCCACCTCTGGATCTCTAGTTTCCATCTCGGTTCACTCCAATTGGGGTACATGGTGGACAAATCAGAGCTGGGACAGATTTTTCTCATGATTTCTCCCATGTTTCCACTGCCAAAACTTTTCATTCCACCACTTCTTTCTACTCATGTTATCCATTTCATTCCATTTTATTTCATCTGCCTCTGTCTTAGTGAATATACCTTCCTTGGCTCTGGTATCAAGGATTTCAGTTCAAACCTGGTTTGGGTGATGAATTTTTCAGGACTTAGAAATCCTAAGTATGGGTTCCTTTAGAAGGTAACAAAGTCATGTGTCCTGTGTCATAGATTTACAAAAGTAAAAGAACCTCCTTTCTGAAAAAGATACATCTAAGTAAAATTTTTCAACCCTTTCCCACCCATATTCAAATTGCAATACCGATAAACATAGCTGTTGAAAGTGAAATGATCCCACTGCTTGCCTTAGGGGGCCCTTGGGGTTGTAGGAGGTTAATGCTCCTACCTTTTTGCATGATGGCTGCCTTTATCCCTAGAACATATGACTGTATTTATTTCCATTAGAGGCTGAATATACCTCAGGACCATGCTGCCATCTGAAGGTTTCAGTACTTTTAAAATTCATTATGAGACATTTGTTAGGTGTTTTTATTATTAATTTCATACATCTCAAAGATAGATAAATTATATTTGAAGAGAAAAATTTACACTCAGACCGGGGGGGTTGAACCCAGGATCTTTCGCTTTCTATGTGAATGCACTACCTGAGAAACTCCAATCCAAACACAAATCTTTCTCTTATATACACTGTTTATTCCTGAGCGCCTAATGCTACGAAACCATTGCTTTGATCTTGCAAATGGCGACTTCTTTATTAAGAAGACCTTTATTGGGAATTTTGCATTATATTATAAAGCCAGTATGGCCTCCTTTGATGTTTTTATTATTCATTTCATACATCTCAATGATATATATTTTTCTCTTCAAATATAATTTATCCATCATTGAGATGTATGAAATGAGTAATAAAAAAAAATTGAAAAAGACCGCAAGTATAATATACAATGTAAAATTCCCAATAAAGGTCTTCTTAATAAAGAAGCTGTCATTTGCTAGATTGAAGCAACGGTTTTGTAGCATTTGGTACTTGGGAATTGTGTATATAAGAGAAAGATTTGCATTTAGATTGGATTTTATATATTAAATTTGGGAAATTTTAACATTATGAGGTTCAATTCATAAGAATTAAATGAATCATGATTCCTTCTTACCTCATACTGCTATGTTTTTTAAACACAGCACTGCAGTATCAGCGACCCATATTGTCACCATCATCAGCTGTTTTCACGAGTGTCAATTTTTTCTTTTGTCGGTAATTATCCAAACTGCCATCTGGTGTTCATTTGAAGGAATTATTTTCTAAACTGCCATCTGGTGTTCTTTTGAATGAATCATTTTCTAAACTGCCATCTGTTGTATTTTTAAACAACAGAAAAGGTTACAGGAATACACCACCCTACAACATGATTCCAAGAAAGATGTAAAATTCAAGAAATTTACTTACCATCCTGAAGTTCATAAGTTTCAAAAAATTTTCAGAAAATTTAATATAACATTGGCTCCAATTAACAAATTCAGCCTGGGTAATCTTCTGTTAACTAATAATAAAGTTAACACCCCAGACAACAAAAAATCTGGAATTTATCAAATTGATTGCAAAGATTGCAACAAGATATATATAGGAAAAGCAAAAAGGAATTCGGAAACCTGTAAAAAAGAACACTTCAGAAACATAAAGAATGGAGAAATTGAAAAATCAGCTATAGCAGCACGTAGTTTATTAGAGCATTATAGAATTGAAAAAGAAGCAAAACTTTTGAAACGTCTATCCATACCTTTGGATTTAACAGTTTGGGAAAAAAATATATATTCAAAAAAACCATACTAGAACGATGAACTTTGAGATTCCAGACGAACCGAGCTTGATTACAAAGTTCTTAAAAAATACAACAGATGTCAGTTTAGAAAATGATTCATTTAAAAGAACACCTGATGGCAGTTTAGAAAATAATTCTTTCAAAAGAACACCAGATGGCAATTTGGATAATTACCGACAAAAGAAAAAATTGACACTCGTGAAAACAGCTGATGATGGTGACAATATGGGTCACTGATACTGCAGTGCTGTGTTTAAAAAACCTAGAAGTATGAGGTAAGAAGGAATCACGATTCATTTAATTCTTATATTTAGATTGGAGTTTCTCAGGTAGCTCAGTTGGTAGAGCATTTGCATAGAAAGTGAAAGGTCCTGGGTTCAAACTGCAGTCTGAGTGTATATTTTTCTCTTCAAATATAATTTAACTGTTTAGGTCACTATGTAAAAGTTAAAAATATGAAATTGGCACTTGAGATTTCCTGTATATTGATAGCATTTAATAGTTGAGGACAACTGAAATCTCAGATACCAATTTCATATTTTTAACTTTTATCTAAAGGTTTATGGCAAATTAAAACTCCTTACCTCATTGGGACTCCAATCCATGACCTTCCAGCATGTAGGATATTGCCTTAACCAACTGTACTATGGCTTACCTCTTAGATGTTAATGAACATTGTCAACAAGAAATGACTAATATTTAATTTTAGGAAGTGATATTTTGAGGTTATTTTAATTATATTATTTTTAGTCTGATCCAGACTCTGGACAAGCTGACGATAAAACAGAATTGTTTTGAAACATGTTCAAGAACAAATCAACATTAATATTGAGGTAAGATGATCAGACTAAAAATAATATAATAAGAAATGACTATGCAAACAGTATTGACTTGAGTGAGTTTTGTTATTGCAGGTTGCTATCAGTGGAAGTTCTTGATTGTCAAGGAGAACAAAGGGAATGAGGGAACGTGTGTTGGAGTTGCGAGGTTTCCAATAAAGGACTACAGTCATCGCACCACTACAGACATGTGGCTCTACAGGGCTTATAGGTATAAATAGTCTATGTTTTTGATGAGAAAAATATAATCTATCCTTTATTGAGATGTATTAAATTAATGATAAAAACATAAATAGTCTAGTCTATATTGTGAGTATGACCAGCCTCATGGGCTAGTGGTCAGCGTTTCTGACCACCGTTCCATGAGGTTCTGGGTTCGATTCCTGGTCTAACCATAAGCATTTTTCCTTAACCTTATACTGCTATGAACGGGTATATGCGTTGGCAAAGAAAATGCTTGCCGTGCTATGGGCATGTATATCCATTCTCAACTCCAAACGCCTGCTAGTTATATAATACATATTGCATTGCTTTCAAACTAAGCAGGCATATACTGCCATCTCTTAGGAACCTAAATAAACTTTTTCCATATTTCTCCCTGCATTGAGCAAGGTGGGTTTTAAAGGCTGGAAATATCTCAGCAGTGAAAAGGTTAAAGGGAATTAATCCTGTGATTGCCCATGGTTTGGAATTTAGGTTAAGAACTCTTCTGGCATTTCATTATCATCTATCATATAATCGGGGTAACATAACTCCGCCTTTTAGGCACCCCAACTTCAGAAGTGGGTTACAATTACACCAATGCCAGGAGAGAACACCAGAAATGTCGAAAAGACAACCTGGGGCATTGAATAAAAAAAAATATTGTGAGTAGTGGGAGGGGCAAAAAAAGAGAGAGGTACACTGCAGCCACTGATTCTCCGGCCTTGACATTTTCACGACAGTGTTGCCGATATGGATATTCAGTGGGAGTGGCCTCTTTATGTATGTGGTTAGCAGACATACAGCTGGCAACATGTCAGCAATTTCAAACTTTACTAGCACGCTATAGCTGCATCAAGAGCAGTGATTGGTTGTGGCAAATGTTCACTCCCACTACAACCATTCTTATTGGCAGTAGAAGGTGAGTTCTCCCTTTACCCCTCGTACAACCTAAACTTCAGAGCCGGAGAATCGGCAGCTCGGGTATGGAATGCAGAGAGGGAAATGATTACCGAGGCTGAAAACGAATTAGTGTTGAGTTCGCATATCTTACGGGGGCACAGATCCGTTGTTCAGATAATATAAAACTAGAGGTCTTGGGTTCAAATCTTAGTTCAAGCATTAATTTTTCTTTTTTGAAATAACATAGATGTGAGCTGTTGTTTGTGATATATGTTTCAGTGGTAACTTGTACCACAATGGGGAACTGGCTCTTTGTCTACCAAGCTTCACGCAGGGTGACTACATCACAGTAGTACTGGATTTAGATGCCAGGACAGTCAGTTTTGGTAAGAACGGAGAGGAGCCACGCCTTGCATTTGAAGATGTGGATGCTGCAGAACTGTATCCTTGTGTTATGTTTTATAGCACAAACCCTGGTGAGAAGGTGAGACATTAACATTCTTAATTATATATTTATTAGGAAATAACAACATGAGGTTTTATAATTTACTGGCTTTTTAATGTATTGTAAAATTCCCAAATAAATGTCTTCTTAATAAAGAAGCCGCCATTTGCAAGATAGAAACAAAGGTTTCGTAGCATTTGGTGCATGGGAATTAACAACGTATATAGGAGAAAAATTAGTGTTTAGATTGGAACTTGCTCAGGTAGTTCAGTCGTTAGAGTCTTGGCCTAGAAAGCCAAAGGTCTAGGTTCAAGCTCAAGTCTGAGCATATAATTTTTCTCTTCAAATATGAACATGAGGTTTTACTTAAACAGTTAATAAATAAATCAGATTTTACACCACACTTCATGATGAAAAATACATAAAATCTGAATTAGAATTGGAAATAGACATTACATAAAAATATGATATAAACAATTATAATGAAGAGAATGTCACACAATGTGCATATGTTTTGCCATATCTATCAGCTAAGCTGGCTCAGTCACTATCAGGGTCGCCTTGAATATCACTGAGATAGAGGATCCAAAACTTATTGTAACTTTAGTAATGTAACAAAAGAAAAGCTAACCTTTATTTAACATGTTTTAAATGTATACAACATCTTCCTGTGCCCAACATTAAGTTTTGCTTCTCTTCCCCCATTCATCTCTATCCTTCCAGCCACCATCCTACAGTCCCCTGTTCATCAGATTTATAATTCCCTGTATCCATGTCTTCTGAGGTCTCCCTCTTCTCTTCCTCTGATCTGGAATCCACTCCAAACTTGCTAACTGGCAATCATCTTCATTCATCCTCTTCACGTGTAGAAACCATTGTAATTGACGATTTTATTATTAATTTAACACTTCTCATAGAAGGATAAATATATTTGAAGAGAAAAATTTTCGCCTAGACCGGGACTCGAACCCGGGACCCTTGGCTTTCCGGGCCAAGTGCTCTACCAACTGAGCTACCGAGGCGAGTTACGATCTAGACGCAAATTTTTCTCTTATGTACGTAATTGTAATTCCCTCGCGCCAAATGCTTGAAACCATAGCTTCTATCTTTGCAAATGGCGGCTTCTTAGTTAAGAAGACATTTATTGGGAATTTAACACTACTTTATAGCCAGTAGGGCTTCTATTGACGATTTTATTATTAATTTAACACTTCTCACAGAAGGATAAATTATATTTGAAGAGAAAAATTTTACAATTACAATTACGTACATAAGAGAAAAATTTGCGTCTAGATCGTAACTCGCCTCGGTAGCTCAGTTGGTAGAGCACTTGGCCCGGAAAGCCAAGGGTCCGGTTCGAGTCCCGGTCTAGGCGAAAATTTTTCTCTTCAAATACCATTGTAATTGTTTATTTCCCACAAATTGTATAATTGTTTCATTATAGTTCATTTTTTCTCTGATAATACTGTTTCTGATCCTGTCTAATTTAGAGCATCGGGCAGATGTTTTAAAAAATCAATTTCTGTAGATTGCAACTTTTGAATTTAATTTGATGTTTATTGTCCACATTTCTCCTCCATAAGTCATTAAACTTCTTACTATTGATTTACAAATATGGATTTTAGTTTCATTGAATAACTGCTTATCCCACAAAATTCCATTTGACATTGCTATTGCAGATTGACCTCTGACTATTCTTTTTGTTATTTCCAAATCATTGTTTCCTTCTTCATTTATTTCAACTCCCAAAAATTAATGGTATCTTTGGAATCTTCTAATACCAAATTTTCTCCGTTAACCTAACAACTAAATTAACACAATCAAGTTAACAATGAAGTAGTCAGAATGTTAATTATTAATGAGTTGGATATTTTGACTCACCTTATATTTCTTCATTAATAAAGTCAGAATGTTAATTACTGAAATATGACCTAAAAAAAATGTAGGCTGTAATACTAGAATATATTGATATTTATCATAATAGACAAATCACTAAGAATAATTTACTTAATATTTGAAGGAAGTGGCATATGAAATTTATTTTATTATAATTATTTAGAATAGTTTAGCTTGTAACTTGTGGCTATTGTAACATGTTGTTTTTGTTTTCAAATGGCTGGAGTTTGGTTTACACCATTAGTCCTTTTGCTTTCCTGCCCTTTTTATCAGGGTCTAGTCGCCTGCAGTATAGCAAGTGTTCCTTGCTTAGGAGAACATTTTCTTCACACAAGGAACATCCCATAGATCTAAGGACAATCCCCATTCTATGAAGGTGGTCATCCAGACAGTCGTGGCCCATTTCTAATCTGATGAGATATTTGTAACATGTACATCAAACCATTTGTGCAAGAATAGTGCAATGTTTTATTAAGTTCAAGAAACAATAGAACTAGAAGCATGTAGCCTACTCTTGCTGCAAACCACCAAGGATGCTGCCAGGCTTAATTTCCCATCCCCATCACATACCTTCTCAACATATATACTGTAGAGGGATTTGCAATTTTTGCAGCAATCTGGTACACAATCTAACGACTATAAAATTGTGCACCACCACCACCACCCTTTTTACAATTTAATTGATTTAACTATCAATTGCTTGCTAGTCAGGAAGTGGACCAGCACAGCAAACACATTTTCAGATGTAATATAGTTCTTAACTTTCAATAGATTTTATGCTGTAATAATGACATTACATTAATATATGTTTTCAGGTGAAGATGACAGACATGCAGGTACGAGGAACTCCACGGGACATGTTGCCAGGGGATCCACACTGTGCACCGCTGCCAGCTGTCATGTCAGAAGCGTATATATACTTGTTGAGAAAGCTCAGCACAACAGATATATGGGCCAGACAGGTACAATCATATAAAAAAGTTAATGGCAAATAACGCTATAAAGTTGTTGCTTTGATTAAATAGTACAAAAATATATCTGGCTGTCTTTGTCTTTCCATATTTTAGTTGTGTGTATGTATGTATATATATATATATATATATATATATATATATGATATGATATGAAAAGAAAAAAGAATGCTTGAGTCGGGATTTGAACTCGAGTCTCTAAAGTCTGTACCTTTAGCGCTCTAACCAACTGAGCTACCCAAGAATTCCAAGACAAACATACAATTTTCTTATACTGTAGTAAATAATTTGCTTAACTGTTACGTTAGCCGCTAGATGGCAGTTGAAAGATATTTCCGCTACCTCTTGTGTGAATTGAGAATACTACATGTATAAGAAATTGTATGTTTGTCTTGGAATTCTTGGGTAGCTCAGTTGGTTAGAGCGCTAAAGGTACAGACTTTAGAGACTCGAGTTCAAATCCCGACTCAAGCATTCTTTTTTCTTTTCATATCATATTTGCCTTCATTGCCAAATGTCAAAAATATATTTATAATATATATATATAACTTCATAGAAAAAAAAAATATATATATGAGTTGGAAACTTTATATATCACCTCATAAAACATACTTTTGAGCAAGCAAGGTTCAGAAAAGAAAAGTTATTCAAAGAAAGTACCTTCAAACTGTAAAAAAATAAAATAGAAAATATAGGAAATTTACATATCAACTTTTGAAACAAAAAAAAATTTCAACAAATTCAACCTCAGATTGGCACCGAAAAGTGATTTTAAACATACTTAACTAATGAATACTAACAAAAATGAAGATATAAATGAAGCAAAACATCAGAAATTTATCAGATAAAATGTGGGGATTGTTAAAAAATCTGCATAACGAAAACAAAAACAAACTTGAACATTAGAATGAAGGAACACCTTAGAATGTAAAAAATGGGGAAGTAGAAAAATCTGCTGTAACTGGCCATGATTGTCATAAAGGCACAGAATTGAATTAAGGCAAATTATTGAAACGGATAAGTCCTTAGAGCTCATAGTCTGGGAGAAGATATACATACAGAAACACAAAGACAAAATTATAATTTGACTTCCTATTGTTAAAAAATAAATAAGTTTGATCTGTTTGAAAATACAATAGAAAGTAACATTATGAGGTTTTACTTAATAATAAGTTTGGTCTTTTTTTTATGAAATATTTTAAATTAAATACTTTCCAATACTGGATAATATTATTTTGAAAAGAAAAATTAATGCTTGAAGCGGGATTTGAACCCTGGACTCTTGTTCTCCTACGAGTGTGCTGTCCATTATACCATTCAAATGATGATACAAACATTAATATTCCTTATATTATTTTTAGTCTGATCATCTTACCTCAATATTAATGTTGATTTGTTCTTGAACATGTTTCAAAACAATTCTATTTTATCGTCGCTTTTCCAGACTCAATCGACATTAATATTGAGGTAAGATGATCAGACTAAAAATAATATAATTAAAATAACCTCAAAATGCCCTTTTTGCAATTTAAATGAAGATTGTCCAGCTTTTGTAGAAGAGACCAGCCTTCCTGCTAAATATTGGAGTGCAAGAGAGCGAATGATTTCATTATCAAGTGCTCGACATTAGATACCAACCAACCAAATAACCTCAAAATATAACTTCCTAAAATTAAATATTAACATTTCTTTCCACATATACAGTTCTCAAATCGTCTGAAGGCAGATAGATGACACTACCAATAGCCAATGGCCGACTTCTATTAAATAAGTATTTTTTAACAAGAATTTTAAATTATCTTTTATGGAGTAAGCTTAATATTTTTTGATGAAATATTTTAAATTAAACACTTTCCAATATTGGATAATATTATTTTGAAAAGAAAAAAATTAATACTTGAACCAGGATTTGAACCCTGGACCTCTTGTTCTCCATACGAGTGTGCTGTCCATTACACCATTCAGTTACAGTCTGTAACTACTAAAGATGAGGCAAACATGTCTTGAAACATTTGTCTAACAGAAACAACGATAAGAGGCAAGAATTAAACAGACCAAACTTATTATTAAGATGCGTTTCAAAGCTTCTGTGTTTCATTGTCAGTTGGTACAGACTGATCTTTTTTTTAAGTTGTCGGTCCTGGATCTTGACTCCTGTTCCCTCCTCTTTTTGTTGTGGTCCAAAGAACTTGTTTATTAGGCTCCTAATTTGTTTTTACTTCCTAATATATTTTCATAACTTCCTATTGTATTTTCATATTAAAAATATGAATTATGAAATTCCTGGGGAGTAGGATTTGATTTGGAAGTTCATCGGTTAACCAATAGAGGACAGAATAATGGGCCTACAAGACTGCCTGTCAAGTCAACTGTCTGATGCCAATTGACAATGAAAGAAATTTTCTTTCAAAACAGTACTGAGTTTTACAAAAATATGAGTTGAGGTGTAAAATCTGACCAATGTAATTATTATTGTTATACAGTCGACCGTGGTGGACTAGTGGTTATGCTCCTTGCTTTTCTGGTCCCGAGGGTCGCAGGTTCAAACCCGGCTAGGGTCGGTGGATTTTTTAGGATGGAAAAATCCAAGGAGCAAGTCCTTTGGGAAGGACTTTAAGCCGTGGGCCCCGAGTCTGAAGAATTTCAGGCTCGTAAAAGATCCTTAAGTCAGAATAAAAAAGGCCTCTAAGCAAAATTTACCGACCTCAACGTCCTAATACCTTAGTTGCATGCTAGATGTCTCATTGAGTTAGTGTGTTGATGGCATGCTATTCTTGTCATCTATAGACAAATAAGGTAACTAAATTAACTTGATCTAGTGGCACCTGACAAGAGAGAGGGTATGGCTCAACATTGAGCTTTGCCATTATAGAAGATTTATGCAAAAAAAAAAATAAATAAAAAAATAACAATATTTATGCAAGTTTTGTTTATGTAGCTTTTATAATAGCTGAGCTATAAAAAAATTATTTCACCAATTTTTTTTCTCTGCCAAAGATGTAACTCTCGCCTTAATTTATTCTAAATTTAACAAATAAAAGACAAAAAAGTAGATAATATAATTTAGGTAAAATTTTATCACTCACCTCACATTTTTCTTCTTTTTTTTAAACTAGTTTCGGAACTTTACACTTCAGTTCCATCTTCAGTATTTTCGTGACTGTTGTTCTGTCGTCTTGAAGAGCCGCCTTTCACTCCCGTGTTGGTAGACAGAAAAAAACCTTGAAATCAGGTCGTTTTCCCCGGGAATTTCAAAGTTCATTAATTTCTCCTTTTCGTTTTTTTTAATGTAAATTTTTTCCCAAACAGTGAGTTCTTTTGGTTTTTCTATTTGTTTTAATAATTTAGCTTTCTTTTCGATAAGTTGTTTTTCAGAACATTCATGGGCAACCACTGCATATTTCCCACTTCCCCTTTTTTGATGTTCCTGAGATGTTCTTTCACTCTGGTTATCAAATTTCTCTTAGTTTTCCCTATGTAGACTTTCTCGCATTCTTCACATTTGATCTGATAATTCCCTGATTTGTTTTCTTCTTTTATTTTCTTATTTTGTTAGATCTAATTAATCTATTGATGTTATTGTAATTTTTGGGTACCAACCTTGAAGATGGAACTGAAGTGTAAAGTTCCAAAACCAATTTAAAAAAAGAAGAAAAATGTGAGGTGAGTGTTACATTTTACCTAAGTGAATATACCTCATAGTGGGAATTCCTAAAATAAGTAAGATAATATAATAATTTAAATGCAAATAATAATTCTAATTATATAGGATAAAATTTCATTGTTTGATGCAGAAAAAATAATTATCTAACAGGTAATTGTTTAAACTTGACTTAAAAGTGTCAGGTGTGTGTCAACCTCTGATATCTTAGGGAAGGAGTTGTAATGAAAGAATAAGAGGGCATAATGCTGAAAAAAATCATCATCTTCTTCCATACAATAGTAAGAGCCACATGCAAATACATTAGTCTCTACTCAAATTACTGCCAATCACCGGTGAGCTGACTTTCCGTGAGTAAGTCCAAAGATCGAATTAGCGACCCACTAACTGGTCATGCATGAAAATCGTCATTTTCGTAATATTGGCAAGAAATTATCCAGAATTCTCAGCAATAAAACCACTTCCCTTATTTTCGTCTGCTAGAGGAATGCATTTATGCTTGCGTCCCACAAATAAAACCGTATATGACGTCTGCATCGCGCGATATTACACCGATTCTCCTGTTCTTCCAGTTGAATTCTTTGATAGATGCTATTAAATTCCTGTTCTCCGCATAAACCGAAAACATGATCGAAGTCTTCAAGGTCCGACATCTTGGATAAAGCAGTAAGGTTTCAAAGTACATCGGTTCCCATTGGGTTGCTCACGATTCGTTTCTCTGCTAAGTCACCTCGCCAGGTAGCTTAGGAATTTCGACAATTATTATCACATGAACAGATTTTTGAGTATGCAAAAAGTCTTTGGATGCAACTTTCTCAGCAGAGTACGGGCAGAGAACGACTTTTACGGTCTAATGCGTTCATAGATACGAGCCTAAGACCTGATGATCTGTACATTCTCAAGGCTGGATCTTATCGGTGGCCCAAAGATCTCTTTCCATGTGGACAGAAGTGAAGCGTGGACTTTCGGGATTCTGTTCTTGGACAGATGTTGTACATGTGTTTTCCAGTTGTTGTATTGTTACTTGTTTATAAAATGGATAACTGATTCTAATTGAAGTTCTTATAGGACCTCTTCATTTCTTTTGTGATCCCATCGGGAATATAGGCATATTCTTGTGTGCTTTTATACTATGGAAGGTTTCATAATTTTGTTAATCATTCCTATTGTTATATTGCACTTACGGATTTTATCAGTGATGTAATACATTAAAAAACAACAATTTTATTATACCCTAGGTAAGAAAAATTATACACTCTTTCACACAATTTATTTTTTTAAACAAATTTTACTTAAGACAGGTTATTTCCCATGGAAGGTCATCACTTTTGTTTTTTATATACTGATCTTCATATAATATTTTTTGCCTACAATATTTAAATTATGTCTCAAGAGGGGCTGAAAAAATTCCAATGTTAATTTTTAATGACCAAAAATAAAGAATTGAACTGTAGTTGATGAACTGTTTCAGGTTAGTGACTGTTTGGTGGAACGGCTAAACCAGACAAAAGAGCTTCTACCACCCCCTGCACCAGAGAGTACAATCACATCAACTCAATCAAGCGCAGGTCATCACAGTAAGTTTATACACTTGTTAAATATATGTAGGTAGGAAATAACACTATGAGGTTTATTTTAATTAAATTTAAGTTGTTTTGTGACTCACCTCGTATTTCTTGATTTTTATGCAAACCTACGTTTCATCACTGAATTCGTGACATTCTCGATACATCACAACTGCTGTCTTGTGGTTTTCCCTTCTGCAAATTGATTTCTGCGCTCTCTGTTGGCTGACCGATGAACTTCCAAATCAATCCCCTCTCATTTTCACCAGTTATTTAAAAATTCATAGTTTTCTTTTTATTCTTGCAGATGTAAATTTTCTCCCAAATTGTGAGTTCCTTTGATTTTTGTAACTGTTTAAGTAATTTTGCCTTAGTTTCAATTCTGTGTATTTCTGACTAAGCATATGTGGCTATTGCAGATTTTTCTATTTCTCCATTTTTAAATTTTGGAGGTGTTCTTTCAATCTTGTATTTAAATTCTACAGAAAAGAAACTCACATTGATAATTATATTAAAGCACAGGATTTAACCATATTGCACATAAACGGGCTGTACCTAATAGATTAAATTTGAGGAGAAAAATTTTCGTCCAGACCGGGACCCATACCTGGGACCTTTGGTTTACCATACCAATGCTCTTCCAGCTGAGCTACCGGAGCGAGTTCCAATCTAGACACAAATTTTTCTCTTATATACATTGTAATTCCCATGTACCAAATGCTTGAAGTTGTGGCTTCATCTTTCCACTTGGTGCACAGGAATTACAATGTATATAAGAGAAAAATTTGCATCTAGATTGGAACTTGCCCCCGGTAGCTCAGTTGGAAGAGCATTGGTACGGTAAAGCAAAGGTCCTGGGTTCGTGTCCCGGTCTGGGCGAACATTTTTCTCTTCAAATTTAATTTGTCCTTCAATGAGATGTGTTATATTAATAATAGAAACATCAGTATTTAACACACAGATTTGTAAACGTTCCCATGAGCAAAGAAAATTTCAAGAAAGAGAAAAAACACATTATAAAAATAGCAAAAGATGATTCACAAGAAAATAAACAAAAAGTGATAAATGAAAGTACTCTTCAGACAGATAAAGAAATTGGTAAAACAATTGAAGAGATTTACATATCACCCTTTAGTATTTAACAAGTTTCAAAACATTTTCAATTAAATTAGCACCGAAAAATGATTATAGTTTGAATAAATTAATCAAAACCAACGAAATGAAAAGATTGAAGATGGCAACAAATCAGGAATTTATCAATTGATTGTAAAGTTTGTGAAAATATATACACAAGGAGAACAAAAAGGAATCCAATGATGTGCTTTCACAAAGGCCCTATGCTTCTAAGAGGAGTGGCAGGAACTATTTCAGTCATCCTATTAATTATTTACAAGCAAATTGTGTTTGCATCAAATAATATTGTTTTAAATGAATGTTAATAAATATTCTCATTAATTAATCTTAGATATTAAATTTAATACTTCTCATCGAAAGTCAGATTTTATTTGAAAAATAGTGAAGATTGAAAATAAGCTTCACTGTCTATAAATGTGATATGATTCCAAATAAGGTCTTCTTGATAAAGAAGCCCGTAGAGGCATTTGTGGAACGAAAAGTTCATAGCCTCAACACGCAGGAATTCATGTAATAAAGGAGAAAAATAATGAGCATTTGAATCGGAATGCCTGATAACTTAGCGGTCAAGAGCACTGGTGTACAAAACCAGATAATAATAATAATAATAATAATAATAATAATGTTTTATTTATTCTGGCAGAGTTAAGGCCTTCTCTTCCACTCAACGAGCACAAATATAGATATACACTATACTAATTATAAACAGTTAAAGATACATTAAATGTAGTAATGTAAATTTCATGTACAAACAACATTTTATACGATAATAACAATAATAATACGATAATAATAATATAATAATAATAATAATGATAATAATAATAATTATAATAATATAAATATGATAAATTATATGAGAAACACCAATTAATATATCCTTACACTAGGTAATAATGAAGTCGAGGTTAGAGCAAATATAAATTTAGATTTCTTTTAAAAGATACCAATGTCCGGCAGCCCCTTATATCTTGTGGTAGGGAATTCCAGTTGCGAGAAGTGAAGATAGTATATGACATGGAGTGATGTGATGTCCTATGTTGCGGTATATTAAGCAAGAGACTATGTTGTGATCTTGTATTTAAGTTATGGTTTGAGGATAGATACTGGAAATGAGAAGATAAATAATTGGGAATCAAGGTATCCATCCATCTATAGTAATTCTGCCTGAGGGCAGGTCCTTCACAACAATCATAGTATTTTCATGCTATGCTTGCAGCTTCACTAGGGAATTGTAGGTGTGGTAGCTTCCTGTTGCTTTCAACACCGGTGAAGGATGATGATGATGATGATGATAATGATAAGGATGATGGTGATGATGGCCATATGTTTTCGGGGACCGTTTGGGCCTTAAAGTTTTCCTGACATTTGTCTTACAAGTGATGAAAAACCCCGATAAAAACCTCACTCAGAAAAACTGCCCTGACCGGGGATCAAACCCAGACCTGCTGCGTGACAAGGCAGCACACTACCTCAAGACCACAGCTGTGTATAATCAAGGTATGTAGGATCTTAAATAAGAGAATTAGACAGTGCGATTTTCTTCTCTCTTTTAGATGTACCCATGACAATTCGTGGAATAATGGAGAAATGTGATCGTATTTTCGAACATTAAATATGAATCTGATACACATATTATGGATACGCTGCAGTTTGTCCGACAATCCGTCACTTATGTCAGTTACATCGGGTTCAAATCCCGATTCAGGCATACATTTTTCTAAGAATTAAATTAATATTTTTAATACCTCACCTCATATCCTTTAATCTTCTAGACTGCAGTTTCGGAGCTATATCTCCATCTTCAGTAGCCTCTCATCGAGCGGTGTTATGTTGTTTCTTGGCAGTTTTCTTCTTCCTTCTGAAAACCACCAAGAAACGACATAACACCGCTCGACGAGAGGCTACTGAAGATGGAGATATAGCTCCAAAACTGCAGTCTAGATAGAAGATTAAAGAATATGAGGTGAGGTAATAAAAATATTCATTTAATTCTTAAAGTAAACCTCATAGTGTTTTTTTTTTTCCTGTGAAAATTAGATATAATATATTTTTCTCTTGAAATAAAATTCTTATTAATATGTAAACAAAGTTACATTGTGAGGTTTAATAAAACAGTTAGAATTTACACCTCACCTCGTAAGATGGTACATAGAAGTATCAAAACTAGTCTTTGAGAAATTTGCAATTATTATTAACTCTGTTATTAATTAAGTTAGTAAACATTGTTGAGCATCACAATTACTATTTTGCAGAAGCTGAGAGCAGCGAAGATGACAAGAAACAGTCCGAGTCTAAACATAAAGCTGAGAAGAAAGCAGATTGGTTGAAAGAAATAAATTTGGAACAGTTATGTAAAGAAGTAAGTTAGATTAATATTGAGAAGCTAAAGCTGTTACTATGATAGAAATAAGTAAATTAATTACTTATTTTAGGAATTCTCACTGAACAATATGAGGTGAGTGATAAACATATTCTACCTTAATGAATATACCTCATAGTGAGAATTCCTAAAATAAGTAATTATAAGACATATCAAGTCTAAATAGGAAACACGAAAATCCAATATGGCGGACATAACCTCAGATTCAAAATATAACGAACATTTATTTGGCCTCAAAAAAGATATTAAAAAATTCTATAAATTAAGGGAAGACAGAAGGAAATGCATGGTGGATATCAAATTCATTAATGAATGCCTTAAATTGGAAATTGTACCAAATTTCGTAAGAGGAATAATCAAAGACAATGGCAGCCTACAACAAACCGTTTTGGAAAAGAAAGTTTTGAAAATGGAGAAGAACAAACATTACGAAAAAATAAGCAATTTCGACACTCAATTATACTTTTTACATTTGAAAATTTCTAAGTACATTGGCGAATTTTGTTGGGAAAATTTAGAAGAAAAGTTCTTCAGTAGGCTTAATTACATCATCAAACTAAATGTTACTAAACATGGGAAGAAAATCGAAAATTTGAAAATTAAAGCAATTGGAAATAAGAAGAAACTAGGAAACAACCATAAATCATCCAAGAACAAAAATCTTGAAAGTGAAAATGTGATTAATAGTAGTGTTGTCAACTTATCTTCAAAAACTTTTGATGACAAAGAAATGCAACTTTTGGAAAATGGTTTGAAAACTTGTATAAATTTTTCGGACAAAATAGAAGACTATATAGCAGATACAGAAATTCTAATTGAAAACATGAATATGGAAGACAAAATTACCATCAGGAAAAAATGAAAAAAAAAAAAGAAAAAAAAATGAACAATATGAGGTGAGTGATAAACATATATGAGGTGAGTGATAAACATATTCTACCTTAATAAGTAAATTAATGTACACAACTAAATTATTGTAATCAATGGTAAAGAGAAAAATTTCTGTCTGAACCTTCAGCTTTCTGTGCTGATCCTCTTACCACTGAGCCAACTCAGGCTACATTCCCATCCAAGCATAAATCCTCCATTTACCTTACTCTCTTGGTCCTACATTCAATGTAATGAATCATCATTCACAAATACACAATGAATGGCTTCTACATTAAGAAGTCATGAAGGGACTCCACACAGCTGTAGCATTATTTATTAAATAATATTGAGAAGCTAAAGATATTACTATAAATTAATGAACACAAGTAAATTATTGTAATCAATGGTAAAGAGAAAAAATTTCTGTCTGAACCAGGAATCGAACCTCAAACCTTCAGTATTTAATTCACACATTAATGCGGATACTATCAGTCTCAAGTTCCTTCCTTCTGGTCTCGAAGATGGTAGTTCAAACCTGTTTATTTTCTCGTGAATAATTTTTTCTTCAAAATTAAACTATTTTCTGTTGGAAGGAATGTTGTAGACTGAGAGAGCTTGGATGGCAGCTGATGTGATGAGCCACTACATTTTAAATCTTTTTTATTCTAGACAGAAGTTAGATGAGTGCAATATCAATGGCCAGTAGTTCATCAATATGTGTAGATTTACTTCCTGTGGAAACATACATGCTGAAGGGTTTACAGTGTATCCCAAGAGTGAATATTTTGTAGCATGGCAGCTCAGCGGTAGCACATGGAAAATTGCACATGCTGTTTGTAACTTTCTGCCACTCAATTCTACCTGCAGCAAGGGCTCCCCAAGCATAACATTTAAAATTCTCTCCCTTTTTTTTTTTTCAAGAAATTTGTTCTTAATTTTTATTCCCTGTAGTTAAAACTCACAGCTAGCTATATATATATATATATATATATATTTAGATTATATTATTTTTGGCCTGGACATCTTATCTCAATATTAATGTTGATTTGTTCTTGGACATGTTTCAAAACAATTCTGTTTTATCGTCAGCTTTCCCAGACTGGTTTTATTTATGTTGCATTATGTTGCACCACCTGGATGTCGATGTCAGCTCCATCCTGTGGTTGGCCAAAGAACCTCCAAACAAGGTCCCCCTCCATTGGAATATCAAAATTCATAACTCTGTTTCTGTTCTTCTGAATATAAATTTTTTTCCCAAATAGTCAGCTCTTTTGTATTTTCTAACTGTTTTAATAATTTAGTGTCTGAATTGATATTAAGTTTTTCAGACCAAACATGAGCAGCAACTGCAGATTTTTCAATTTCTCCATTTTTAATATTTCTTATGTGTTCTTTGGTTCTAATTTTTAGGTTTCTTTTTGTTTTCCCTATATATATCTTTTCACAACCCATGCATTCAATTTGATATATTCCTGACTTTTTATTTTTATCAGTTTTTTCATTTTTGTTGGTTTTTATTAGTTTATTTAAACTGTAGTTATTTTTTGGTGCTAATTTAATATTAAACTTCTCAATTATATTTTGAAATGTATTATGTACCCAGGGGTGATATGTGAATTTCCTATATTTTTTCATAGGTGGTTCTTCTTTTTCAAGATTACTTCTGTTTATCATTCTTTGTTTTTTATACTTTTCTATCCTTTTATGTACCATTTTTTCATCAAACCCATTTTCTCTTGCTACTTTGATTATGTGTTTTTTCTCATGTTAATAAAATGGAGAAATTGAAAAATCTGCAGTTGCTGCTCATGTTTGGTCTGAAAAACATAATATCAATTCAGACACTAAATTATTAAAACAGTTAGAAAATACAAAAGAGCTGACTATTTGGGAAAAAATTTATATTCAGAAGAACAGAAACAGAGTTATGAATTTTGATATTCCAATGGAGGGGGACCTTGTTTGGAGGTTCTTTGGCCAACCACAGGATGGAGCTGACATCGACATTCAGGTGGTGCAACATAATGCAACATAAATAAAACCAGTCTGGGAAAGCTGACGATAAAACAGAATTGTTTTGAAACATGTCCAAGAACAAATCAACATTAATATTGAGGTAAGATGTCCAGACCAAAAATAATATAATTAAAATAACCTCAAAATATAACTTCCTAAAATTAAATATTATATATTTAGATGTTATAACTATATTTTTGACATTTGGCAATGAAGGCAAATATGATATGAAAAGAAAAATGAATGCTTCAGTCGGGATTTGAACCCGAGTCTCTAAACTCTGTACATTTAGCGCTCTAACGACCTGAGCTACCCAAGTATTCCAACACAAACATACATTTGCTTAACTGTTATGTTGGCCACAAATGTCAGTCGGAACGATTTTCTGCTACCTCTTGTGTGAATTGAGAATACTACATATATAAGAAAAATGTATGTTTGTATTGGAATACTTAGTTAGCTCAGGTCGTTAGAGTGCAAAATGACAGAGTTTAGAGACTCGGGTTCAAATCCCGACTCAGGCATTCACTTTTCTTTTCATATCATATTTGCCTTCATTGCCAAATGTCAAAATATAGTTATAACATCTAAACATACAAGCAACTAACTTACTTACTCACTGGCACTATCGAACCCGAAGGTTCATGGCCGCGCGGACATAAGCTCTCCATACATCCCTATCCTGAGCTAATGCTTTCCAATCATTCCCTGTATAATCTACTTCCCTCAAATCATAGTTAATGTTGTTCTCCCACCTCATTCTTGGTCTACCAACTGGGCGTTTTCCCTCTGGCTTTCCTACAAGAAGCTTCCATGCACGTCTTTCATTCCCCATACGCGCAACATGTCCTGCCCATCGCAGTCTACGAGACTTAACTGTTCTTATTATATCTGGCTTCCTATAAAGACCATGTAGTTCATTGTTATGTAGTCTTCTCCATTCACCTGTCTGTTCATCTCTCTTTGGTCCAAAAATTTTCCTAAGAACTTTATTCTCAAATACTCGTAATCTCCTTTCCTCCCTTAAAGTAAGAGTCCATGTTTCGCACCCATATAATATAACTGGTAGAATAATAGTTTTATATATTTTCAGCTTAACGTTTTTTGAAAGGAGTTGGGACATCAAAAGTCTCTGCAATGCATAATAGCATGCATTTCCAGAATTGAGCCTATGTTTAATTTCTTTGTGCATCTCATTCCTATTTGTGATTATTGTTCCTAGGTATTTGAATTCAGCCACTTCCTCAAAATTTCCCTCATTTGTCATTAGCTGTCCATTTCCATTATATACTGAATTTCTACGTGTGACCATATATTTAGTTTTACTGATATTTACTTCCAGTCCTAATTTCTTAGTGTTACTCAATAGTGTGTGCGTGTTGGCCTTTAGTATCTCCTCGCTATCGGCCAGTAGTACTACATCATCAGCATAAACTAACAGCTTATTAATACCATTGAGTTGTAAGCCTTCCTCATTCTCTAAAGATTTAATGGCATGCTCTAGTACAAAATTAAATAGTAGAGGAGATAGTGCATCTCCTTGCTTCAACCCATTCTGGATTTCAAAAGTGTCTGAAAACTGTTTGCCTACACGCACCCTACTCTTTGAGCCATTTAGACACATTCGTATAAGTCTAACTAACTTTTTAGGAATTCCGAACTCCAGCAGGATACTATATAACTTCTCCCTCTTAATTGAATCATATGCTTTTTTGAAGTCTACATATAGTTGATGTACAGTACCATTATATTCCCATTTCTTCTCTAAAATCTGTCTTAAACTGAAAATCTGATCTGTTGTAGACCTGTTTCTTCTAAATGCACATTGATGATCTCCTAGAATGTCATCAATATAGGGAGTAAGTCTGCTTACTAATATATTTGTTAGAATTTTGTACGAAGTTGAAAGTAATGAGATGCCCCTGTAGTTGTTGCAATCTGTTTTATCTCCTTTCTTATAAATTGGTATGATAATTGATTCCTTCCATTCATCTGGAAGAGCTTCTTTTTCCCAAATCATACTAAGCAACCAGCGTATCTTGTCCATCAATTTTTCTCCCCCTGATTTTATCAGTTCTGCTGGGATCTCATCTGAACCTGATGCTTTATACATCTTCAATTTTTCAATCGCCATTTCAACCTCTAATGCACTTGGCTCTGCGACTAGCATTTCTGCTGTCTGTAACTTATCCTCCTCAATGTCCTGTTCTGTATGTACATTTAATAGCTGATTAAAGTAACCTTTCCATCTATTTAATATACTCCTAGAATCTGCAATCATATCCCCATTTTCATTCCGAATTATGTTTGTTCTAGCCTGAAACCCTTTCTTCTCTATACTAATTCCCTGATATAATTCTCTAATGTTCCTATTTTTTGCATTCATTTCAAGATCATTAATCTTCTCTCTCAAATATTCCCTCTTTTTACTCTTTAGTAACTTGGTGGTTTCCCGTCTAACACTACCCAATTGCTCTAAATTTACCTCATTTGGCTCGTGTAACCATTTCATTTTTGCTAGCTTTCTTTTCTTTACAATGTCGACACATTCCTCATCAAACCATTTCTTGTTTTGCCTCTTTTATAAACAACCAATGCTTTCTGATGCTGACAATTTAATAGTATCTCTTATAGCCTCCCATTCTTTATTTATATCAGTTTCTTCTTCGTTTGCCACATTGCCATCTGAAGATTCCAGTACGTCAAATATATTAGCAATTTTGATTTGGTATTCTTGTCGCATTTCATCATTTTTCAGAACAGGAAGGCTATAACTGTCATAAAAATTTAAAGGTAGGTCTCAGTATTATAATATTTATAGTTACCTTGTTGGTGCAGAATCCAGCTGTTAAAAATTTAGTAGATGAGTCCACCTGGACTTTTTACTCTTTATTTTCATGACTGAAGTCTGTTCTCAACCTATGTTGATAGTTCCGGAACATATACGTTTCTGATGTCACCCATTGCACTTCATTTGCTTCATGTTCCACATTGGCCGGATGTGCTCTATTTTAAATTTGTGGTGGCATGTTGTGGCATAGTTGGTTAAGGCAATATGCTACAAGTCCTAATGGGATTAGGATTTTTACACTGGCCCAAACCTTCTGGTGGTACCATGGCCCTGGAGTTGTCTCAGCCTCTAACCAAAATGACTACCAGGCATTTTTTCTGGGGGTAAAGGCAGCCTTCACACAAGATTGACAATCCATTTGACATCTCTTGCCAATTGCCTAGAAAGAGGGGAGCCTTTTATCACAAGGTCTCCCAAAACCAGTAGTGGGACCATTTCACCTTTTTTTTAATTTTATGTATGTGCACCACTATGGCAGATCACTTTACGTAGATTAGGTGTTCTTGTATTGTGTATGGAGAGGGGTACAGGATGAGTGTATGTTTATGTAGTGTAATGTTTACTGTATGAGGGATGATGATGAGGATGAAGATAAGGGACATAACCTACTCCTCTCAAAAAGCACCAAGGGGGCCACCACGTTTAATGTCCCCATCTGACAGACGAATCGCTACAAGAGTACACTTATTTGAAGAGAAAAAAATGTATGCACAGACAGGGACTGGAACCCATGACCTTTGGTTTTCTAGGCCAATGCTCTACCGATTGAGCTGTCTGCTTGTCTTCTGAACATATATTCTGGGGAGATTTGCAATTTAATGCAGGAATCTGGTGCACAGTCTAGCAATAAAAAATTGTACAATACCGCTTCTCCTAGCATAAAATGGGCAGAAACAATATCAAAATAGAGAATTATGGAAAAAAACTTGCCAGAAAAAAATTAAAATAGAAATGGAAAAAGCAAAAATGGAACTTAAGAGAAGACCATTATTCAATTGAAAGAATTGCATTGAATTGGAACCCTCAAGGACAAGAGGCAGACCAAAAGATACATGGAAGAGAACCATCCTTGAAGAATTTCAAAGGAGGAAAACCTGGGAAGTAAAGAAATTTTTCTCAGAATAGGATTCATTGGCAATTACTTATTTTAGGAATTCTCACTTTTTACATTTGAAAATTTCTAAGTACATTGGCGAATTTTGTTGGGAAAATTTAGAAGAAAAGTTCTTCAGTAGGCTTAATTACATCATCAAACAAAAAGTTACTAAACATGGGAAGAAAATCGAAAATTTGAAAATTAAAGCAATTGGAAATAAGAAGAAACTAGGAAACAACCATAAATCATCCAAGAACAAAAATCTTGAAAGTGAAAATGTGATTAATAGTAGTGTTGTCAACTTATCTTCAAAAACTTTTGATGACAAAGAAATGCAACTTTTGGAAAATGGTTTGAAAACTTGTATAAATTTTTCGGACAAAATAGAAGACTATATAGCAGATACAGAAATTCTAATTGAAAACATGAATATGGAAGACAAAATTACCATCAGGAAAAAATGTGAAAAAATTATCAAAGAAATCAAGGAAACACCAATAAACAAAAAGGGTTCAAGAAATATGAAAATTATTAAAGACATCAACAGTAAAAATGTAATAATTACTAAAGCTGACAAAGGCAACCAGTTGGTTATTTTAGACAAAGAAGAATACAACAACAGAATGGAAAAACTTTTGGACTCTGAAGAATATACACAGATTCAATCAGACCCCCTTAACAAAACCATTAAAGAAGTAGACAACACTCTCAAGAATATCAATCACATTTTAACTAAGAAAGACAAGTTTCATCTGAAGGTTTCAAATCCAAAAATTCCCAACATCTACGGACTCCCGAAAGTGCACAAAGAAGGGAAGAAAATGAGGCCGATAATTAACAACATAGGGTCTCCTACATATCATTTATCTAAATGGTTATGTAAGGAATTTAATAAAATGAAGGGATTTGAAAACTCTGCAATAGAAAACTCTTATGAATTGGTAGATAAACTAGAAAACATACAACTACAATCTTCAGACAGATTAGTTTCATTTGATGTTGTTTCCTTATTTCCAAGCATTCCAAAAGACCAAACTATGGAAATTTTAGAGATTTGGATGGAAAATAATAAAATTGAAAAAGTAAAGATAGTCGAATATAAAACTTTAACGAAATTATGTATCGATAATATGTTTTTCACCTACAATGGAAGATTTTATAAACAAAATTCAGGACTTTCGATGGGAAACCCTTTATCTCCATTCTTAGCTAATCTATTCATGGGGAATTTTGAACACAAGATAATTAACGGACATCGTTTAATTTTCAAGTTCTGGTGCAGATATGTGGATGACATAATTGCAATAGTTAATCATAAACAGATAGATGATGCATTAAAATTATTGAACATTCAAAGTCAAACTATAAAGTTCACTATGGAAAAGGAAATCAATGGAGAAATACCATTTTTAGATCTCAACTTAAAAAGGAATGAAGAAAATAAGATAGAATTTGGAATTTACAGAAAAAAGACACATATAGATAACTACATAAAAGCTTTAGGTTTCAATCACATAGCTTCATAAAGAAGCAGTTTTCAATAGTTTGACACATAGATTAGTGAACATACCAATGAACAAAGAAAATTATGAAAAAGAAAAAGAACACATAATCAATGTAGCCACGAAAAATGGTTTTGCTATAAAAATGATACTCAAAAAAATAAACAAGTTCAAAAGACAAAAATTTATTAATCAAAGCACTCTTCTAAAAGTAAAAGAAGATAATGTAAAATTTAGAAAATTCACATATCATCCATTAAAACACCACAAGTTTCAAAAATTTTTTAAAGATTTCAACATAAGGTTAGCACCCAAAAATGACTACAGCATCAGTAGACTGATTAGACCTAATAAGAATGAGAAAATTAAAGAAGAAAACAAATCAGGGATTTATCAAATTAAATGTGAAGAATGTGAGAAATTCTACATAGGAAAAACTAAAAGAAATTTGAAAACTAGAGTTAAAGAACATCTCAGGAATGTCAAGAAAGGGGAAGTAGAAAAATCTGCAGTGGCTGCCCATGCATGGTCTGAAAAACATCTTATCGAGAAAGAAGCAAAATTATTAAAACAAATAGAAAAACCAAAAGAACTTACTGTTTGGGAAAAGATCTACATTCAAAAGAGCGAAAAGAAGAAATTAATGAACTTTGAAATTCCCGGTGAGAATGACCTGGTTTCGAGGTTTTTCAGTCAGCCAATGGAAGGAGAGAAGGACAACTCTTCAAGACGACAGAACAACGGTCGTGATGATACTGAGGATGGAACAGAAACTATGTTCCGAAACTAGTTTATAATCAAATAAGAAGAACAATATGAGGTGAGTGATAAACATATTCTACCTTAATTCATTGGCAATGTTTTATGGATGTCCTCTGCTCCTGATAGGAGATAATGGAGATGATGATGATGAACCCTCCTGGCCTTGAAATTGAAAATTTTACAATTAAATTAATTTAACAATTTAAATTTTCAACTCTTTCACATATCAAACCCTGGTCAGAAAGCAGGCATGCTTCTACTTGAGCCAGCAGACTTGACTAGATAAAGAAACATAGTTTTGAGGAAGTTTAGAGCTGTTGGTATATTATAATACTTTTATTGTAGGTGTGGCCTGCACTTGCTGTGATTGGTGGTGTGGATAGAGGTTTACGTGTTGGAGGACAATGTATTCATAAACCATCAGGACGGAAGGCCGTTGTGTTGGGAACATTGAAACAAGGTCTTGCATCTGTTAAAGTTCAGTGGGACGATGCTGAAGCAAGTATCAGGTATAATACAATTTCATATTCTCATTACCATATTTACTTGAAACATGAGATGACTTGGAATTTTAAAGAAATTTTTTGATAATCTTCTCTTGCATCTTCTCAATGAGAGTATTCCAGAAACAAAGTTAAAACCATGATTACAGCTTTTTATTTTTTTTTGTTTCCATAATATTTTATATTATATTTTTTTATTCAAATTCAGTACTACTAAAAAGTTAATTTAACCTTTAATTTTAGGAAGTTATATTTTGAGGTTATTTTAATTATATTATTTTTGGTCTGGACATCTTACCTCAATATTAATGTTGATTTGTTCTTGGACATGTTTCAAAACAATTCTCTGTTTTATCTTCAGTCTGGGAAAGCTGAAGATAAAACAGAGAATTGTTTTGAAACATGTCCAAGAACAAATCAACATTAATATTGAGGTAAGATGTCCAGACCAAAAATAATATAATTAATTTAACCTGCTTGAATTCAGTTTTGATCCTTTTTCAACATGGTAACACAATGTTGTATTATCTTTCAGAAATAAAAAGTGAATAAATGTTTGCTATGTTGGTAGTGATGGTCTGTTGAGCACATTGGAACCATGTGAGCAGCTGCCAATGAACACCAGCAAGTTGACAAATTTGACACCTGACATATTTCTGCAGATTGCACGACTTAGTGGTCTGACTGATGAGGTAATAACCTTTGTATTTTTTACATTAATAAATACATTAGGAAGTAATATTATGAGGTTCTTCTTAATAAATAAGGTGAATCCGGTCATCTTGCCTCATAAATACACAATGTTACATTTGGTATGTTTCAATATGTTGTCCATACATCATCAAGTTGGTTCAGATTGTTGATTTTTATGTTGTCAGCCCTGGATGTCATATGACAATGGTATGGACAACATCTCAAAATATAATTTAAAAAACAAAAATTAATGCTCAAACTGGGACTTGAATCCTGGATCTCTGTTTTTGTACATCAGTATAATTCCAATTACACCATTCGAGTACCGATAAGAACATCAACATTTCTTTCTACTTATACAATTCTCATTCGTCCGAAGGCAGATAGCTGTCGCTACCAACATGCCAACTGACGTCTTCTATTCAGAAGTATTTTTATTGAGAATTTATACATTTTTTGAGTGGTAAAGCTTCATATTTCAATGCCAGACTAATACCTGGCAGGATGATGATGATGATGATGATTTCAGTGTTTTAATTTGAATTAACACTTTCCAAAGATGAGCAGATTCATCTTATTTATTTTTACATGTTTCAGAATTAAATCTGTTGTTGTTGAAAGTTCTAGGTTCTAAGAGCTTTTTTTTTGTTTTTGGACTGGGAAATAACAGTTGACAGTTCTTTACACAATTCAGTCATTTGCAGTTAAAAGTAGCACCACGATTCCCCTAATAGACAGAGTAATACCTTATGCGAGTTTGTTTCTGTAACTTAGCTCAGAATTAGTACCATTACTGAAGAATGAGTTATTTTTTATATCTTATCTCATAGTTTATGTTTTCTTAAACACAGTCATAATGTTAGTTGAAAATGGGAGGGATGTTTCAGAGCTTTTTACCTTTATCTTTAAATTATTTATTGTTTTTTTATGGGTTTTAAGCTTTTTTTTGGGATGTTAACTGACTTATCTAATCGTATTGGTGATGTAGCTTTATTGATGGCTATTGCTTGAATACTAAATTTTGGTAGATGAAATTTTGTTTCCTCTTGAAAACTGCAGTTCCCATGTTTAAGAAAACGTAAACTATGAGGTAAGATATAAAAAATGACCCATTCTTCATGAATAAGAACCTCATAATCTTGTTTCCCATATTTAACTGTGAATAGTATTATTATTACTGATGATAAGGCGGCTCCATGGTGCAGGCAGTTAGACGCCTGCCTCTCACCACTGAGGTCCCGAGATCGAGTCTCGGTCACTCCATGTGGGTTTTGTGGTGGACAAAACGGAGCTTGTGCAGGTTTTTCTTGGGGTTTTCTCCCTTTTCCCCTGCCATAATTTCATTCACCGTTTCTCCATACTCATCTCTTCCATTTCGTTCATCTGCCCCTGTGATAGTGCATCAGGCATGGTCGGCCGGCATCATTGTCATTCACAGACCTCTATATAAGGGACTTCATCTCATCTCATCTTTTCCCTCGACCCGACCCTGAGTTGAACACAAGTTTGAGTATATAGGACTATTGATGATAAAGTTTGTCTGATGTTTGCTGCAGTTTGAGTTTCCGAGTTGTGATCTCACAACGGCTGAGATGGAGCTTGTGAATGCCGAGCCTGTTGCTCAAGATATGAGAAGACGTCACTCATCTGTGAGCACTGACAGCTGGCGTCATGAGTCAACTGATGTGAGCAAGGTGATGGCTGCCAGAACAGTAGAATCACTAACTAATGAAATGGTTTCAAGCATCATCGGAGAAGTGACACAGCGACGTGGCAGCGCTGACAACTGACAAGCTAATACACACAGAACTACAAGTACACGGGGATAGTGATGCCAATACGACAAGTAAAGATGCCATTGCAGCCAGGTATATCTCATTACAATCATGTAGTATATAGGTGAAAATAACATAATTGTGCAGATTTTATTTGATGTGTCCAAATTGGGATTTGAACTCAAGGTTTCTGATTTTATGTACCAGTGCATTAGACCACTGTGCTACCTTAGCATCACACTTTAAATGGAAATGTTTCTCTCTCCTATACAATTCTGTGTGTCTGAGGCCATGAACCTTCGTTCTACACGCCATCTTACTGCTTCTTATTCAAGAAGGCTTAAAGCCTATTGTAAGCTTTACTAGCTACAATCTGTCTACAGTGGTGTAACAGCCCAATGTTGGACCTTAGCCTCTCCTTTGTTAGGAGTTACTAGACCAAGTTAATTTGGTTACACTTCAATGTTTTTTTATTCATTTCATATGTCTCAATGATAGATAAATTATATTTGAAGAGAAAAATTATATGCCCAGACTGGAGCTTCAAACCAAGACATTTGGCTTTCTAGGCCAATACTCTACCAACTGAGCTACCTGAGCAAATTCCAATCTAAATGCAATCTGCCCCAGTCAGAGCGTATAATTTTTCTCTTCAAATATGATTTATCCATCATTGAGATATATGAAATAAATAATAAAAACATCGAAAGAAGCCTTACTAGCATTATAATGTAATGTAAAATTCCCAAATAAATGTCTTCTTAATAAAGAAGCCGCCATTTGCAAGATAGAAGCGTAGGTTTCATAGTATTTGGTGCATGGGAATTAACAGCATATATGAGAGAAAAATTTGCATTTAGATTGAAACTTGCTTTGGTAGCTCAGTCTGTAGAGTATTGGCCTAGAAAGCCAAAGGTCCTGGGTTCAAGTCCCAGTCTCAGCGTATAATTTTTCTCTTCAAATATTAGTTACACGTATTACCCTAAAGATGTCATGAATGGTATGCGGTCAACATACCAACCCAATGAGACATCTAGTAGGCAACTAAGGTAATAAGAATTAAATAAATAAATCGTGAATAAATAGAAGTATGAGGTAAGAAATAATCATGATTTATTTAATTCTTATGAATTGAACCTCATAATATTAAAAATTCCCAAATTTAATATATAACTAAGGTAATACTAATATGAAGAAGGTCAGTAAAGTTTATATATCAAATTTGGGAATTTTTAACATTATGAGGTTCAATTCATAAGAATTAAATGAATCGTGATTTCTTCTTATCTCATACTGTCATACTCAATTGACAGTCATGAAAACAGCTGACGATGGTGACAATGGGTCGCTGATACTGCAGTGCTGTGTTTAAAAAACATAGAAGTATGAGGTAAGAAGAAATCATGATTCATTTAATTCTTATCAGTAAAGTTTGCTTATAAGCCTCTTTATTCAGGCATAAGGTTCTTTTATGAGCTTGAAAATCTTCAGATTCGGGACCCATGGCTTAAGGTCCCTCCCGGAGGACTCGCTCCTTGGATTTTTCCATCCTAAAAAAATCATAACTCCGACTGGGTTTGAACCCCAACCCTTGGAACCAGAGGCTAGGAACATAACCAATGACTTACTGCTGTAATAGTAAAGGCTAGCCGCTCTTAAAGTGATCCTTATCAAAACAATACCTTGTGACCTGCTTGCTTTTCATTGGTTATGGACACTGACGTATGATGTAGAAGCAATAAGTACACGAAAAAGTAATCCTCTTTATTAAATTTTAAATATGTCCTCTGAATATACTTGTTATTTTTCGTGAATGAAAATAATAATATTCAAAACGTAGAAAATATTCTAAAATATACCTGATCAATAATCCAACTTAAAATAGTTTATTACATATGGATGATGCATTTGAGTCATGCTTCAGTCGATTCCGATGCAACAAAATGGCTGAAGGTGTTGAGTCTTCTGTTGCTGTGTTGCCATCTAAATTTTTAAAACACAAGTCTGGCAAACCTTTGACTAGTGGTCAAATAACAGTTATTTTAAATGTATTTTACAAGTTCAGTGAAAAATCTCTCTTGCTTTCTTGTAATCTACTCCATTAAATGATCACATGTCTTAAATACTTCACACGTGCTCCCTGCCAGTGTGACAGTAATTGTGGCGCGAATGACAGAAGAATACAATTGGAGTTCGTTTATGTTAGGATCATTCTAAGAGCTGATAAGATATAGTGTTAAAATCCAATTTAAAGTCTTCTTGAAATAGAAGCAGCAAGGTAGTGTATAGAATAAAAGTTCACGGCCTGAGGTGAGCAGGAAGTAACACTATGAGGTTTTAATTAATTTTGAGTTTTATTTTGACTCACCTGATATTTCTTGATTTTTATGCAGACTTGAGTTTTGTCACTGAATTCATGATATTATCGATGCATCACCACAATCACAACTGCCATCCTGTGGTTGTCTCTCTTGTAAATTGAAAACTACGAGTTTTATTTAATAATAATAATAATAATAATTAAATTAATTATATTTTACACCTCACCTCATATGGGATTGTAAAAAATCTACATATGAAAAACAAAAAGAAACTTGAATATTAGAGTGAAGAAATAATTTGAATATACCCCATATGTCCCACACGGGGACACAGGTGCTCCCTAGCGGATGTTTCTTAACCAAGCTAATTTAGTTATGCTTATTTACCTTCAGCAAATATCTGGTTAAGGCAATACGCTACAAGCTGGAGAAGGTCGGGGGTTCAAGTCCTTACCCTTTATACCCTCTGGCAGCACTATGGCCCTGGAGTCAACTCAGCCTGTAATGAAAATGAGTACCAGACTCTTGTTCTGGAGGTAAAGGCAGCCGTCATGCAGGACTGACAACCCTGCTGACATCTCATGTCATTTTTCTGAAAAAAGTAGGAAGGTGGGAGCCTTAACCTCCCACTTCCTCAAGGACCTCTTGAGGCCTGTAGTGGGATTACTTTACTTTTTTATTTACCTACAGATGTCAACAATGACATGTGATTAGCATATCGTCTCAATGAGACATCTAGGAGGCAACTAAATTTTTTTTTTTTTCAGTGAGAAGTGATAAATTTGATATATAAGATAAAAGATAACTTAAGAGAAGAACAATGTGGATTCCGGAGTGGAAGTTCATGTATTGATAATATTTTCTGTATTAGACAATTACAAGAGAAAATCCTAGCAAAAAATAAAGAACTACATATGACCTTTATTGATTTAGAGATGGCATATGATAGTGTACCTCGACAATTGTTATGGATGGCAATGATAAATATGAATATCTGTGATAAATGGATTAATATTGTTAGGAGGATCTATAGTAATACAAAAGCTAAAGTAAAAATACAGAATAATTTAACAGAGGAATTCACAGTGAATAAAGGCCTTAAGCAGGGATGCAGTTTGTCACCAATCCTTCTTCTTCTTCTTCTGCCTTCCAAGTATTAGGCCAAGGCCTGTTACGATCCTATAGAAAATTTTCCCTCCAGCGTTTCATAGGACGGCCTTCCGGGAAATTCTCGTATAAGATTTGAAAGCATAATAATAGTCCCTTCGATTGGTTGCTGGCCAAAGGAAGGCAAGACCAGTGATGGGGCTGCCATCTTATAGCCTCTGGTCAGGCTTTTCTGGAGAAGAAAAGAAAATAAAGGAAAGAAGAAATGGAAGAAAGGAAAGACTCCCTAACCCTCGGATGCCCTAATAGCATCGGGGTCGAAAAAACAAGAGTTAACCAAGAGAGGTTAGATAGTAAAGTTAAAAGAGTGCAAAACACAAGTAAGTGGAAGAAATGTTTTTGCACAGCTTGGGCACCTTGTGGTCGCCATCCATATATCCCCTACATGAGGACCCCTGAGGGGGTCACTAATCCTTTTTAACATTTATTTAGACCAGGCTCTTAGCATGTGGTATAAAAAATGTTCTGAAATGGGTATTCCTATAGGAGGAAAAGTACTGCATTCATTGTTGTTTGCAGATGATCAAATAATTTTTGCAGGGGATGAAGATGATATGAAATATATGATAAATAAATTAATGGAAGAATATAAAAAATGGGGACTGAATATAAATTTACAGAAAACAGAATATATGTGTTTGGGAAAGGATGTGGATGACCTCATACTTGAAACAGGGAAAAAAAAAAAAAAATGTGAATTTTTTAAATATCTTGGGTCAATAATTACAAGTTTCGGTGCCTTGAAGGTGAAAGAGATGTACAGGCTAAAATTGCAATGGCAAAAAAATGCAACTAAGACATTACATGGAGTAATTTGGAACAAAAATATTACAAAGGAAACTAAAATGAAAATTTATAAGAGCATAATACAGAATATTTTGTCATATGGAAGCGAAACTTAGTCTTTGACGGAATTACAAAAGAATAAAATTAGAACAGTTGAATTTGATTATTTTAGAAGAAGCCTCCAAAAAACAAGACAGGATAAAATAAATGAATTCCTTTGGAGAGAAATGAAGGTCACCACATCTGTTGTTAAGAGGATTGAAAATCAAACGCTTAAATGGTATGGCCATGTACAAAGAATGGAAAATGAAAGATGGCCAAAAAATATATACCAATGATCACCCCCTGGAAGAAATAAACATGGTAGACCAAGATGGAAATGGAAAACCTACATCAGAACAATAATGGAGGATAGGAATTTGGAAGAGGGAGATTGGAATGATAAAGATAAATGGAAACTGAAGACGGCAAACCTATAAGTGGGGGAAAGCCGAAGAAGAAGAAGAAGATTGAAACTAAGGTATTATTAGCATGGATGAAGGTCGATTAAATTTTGCACAGAGGCATTTTTATTCAGGCTTGAGGTTCTTTTATGAGCCTGAATGTCTTCAGACTTGGAACCCATGGGTTAAAGCCCCTCCTAGAGGATTTGATGTTTGGATTTCTCCATCCTAAAAATCCATTACCCAGACCAGGTTTGAAACTGTGGCCCTCGGGACTAGAGGTAAGAAACGTAACCACTAGACCACTGTGGCCGACTAAGAAACACCTTAGAAATGTAAATAATGGGAAAGTAGAAAAATCTGCTGTAGCTGGTCATGCTTGGTCTAAAAGGCACAGATTTGAATAGAAGACAAAACTATGGTTGGTTGGTATCTAATGTTGAGCATTTGATAATGAAATCATTCGCTCTCTTGCACTCCAATATTTAGCAGAAAGGCTGGTCTCTTCTACAAAAGCTGGACAACGGAGGAGATGGTTTCTTTCCATACCTTCATTTAAATTGCAAAAAGGGCATTTAGGTGAATCTGTTATGCCAAGTCTGTGTAGGTGTTTATTCAGGCAGTCATGTCCCATTAGCAGTCTGAATGTGTTGTTACTGCAGATTTTCTTTGTAATGTAGTAATGTCATAAGCTTGTAGATTTTCCCATTCCTTTCCAGATGTTTTGGTGGTGTATTCTTCTCTAAGTTTATTGATATATTTATTTGAGATAATTCTTTTGATAGAGTGAAAGGAAACTGGAGCAGAAGTTGGGTTTGAAACAATTTTGTTACCCTTCAAAACTATTGAAACAGATAAATCTGTAGATCTCACAGTCTGGGAGAAGATATACACAGAAACACTAGGACAGAATTATGAATTTTGAAATTCCCAGGAGAAGGATTTGATTTGGAAATTCATTGGTCAACCAACAGATTGCAGAATAATGGGCCTACAAGACTGCCAACTGTCAAATCAACAGTCAGTTGCCAGTTGAAAATGAAAGGAATTTGTTTCGAAACCAGTTCTGAATTGTACAAAAATAGAGGTGAGGTGTAAAATTATATTAATTTAATTACTATTCAGATGTCTTATTTGTTCTGTTACGTTAGAATTTTTTTAAAAGGATCATTTTCTTAAAAGAAATGCAGTTTTGATTAATTGCATTAATTGAGGAAATATGGGGAAAAAATTGTATCATAAATCACACTGACTCAATTTCAGAGAAAAAATCTAATGAGGCAAACATGTCTTGGTTTTATTGTCATAAGTTTTATTTTTTCTCATCATACAAGTAATACATAAGTAACACAAGTATTTGCTGATAAAAACAATTTTAAAAAATTTCTGCGATTGAATATTGTTAAGACTTTTAAAATTTTATTTACAGGGTTGCCAATCATAAGTTACTTGAATGTGAAGTGGTGTGCCTACAGTTGTCATTTCTGCAGTTGGCTGCTCTGAAAACATTTGCTACACTTGTAAGCTGTGGCCGTTATGCTGAGCTACTTCTTGTACCTAATACAGTTGTGAATAAGCCAGAGCTTGGTAAAGACAAGGTAAGGTTTTCAAGGATCTCTCACAGTACACCATTTTATTTCCCCTCTTCCAAAGTATGTCAGTTAGAGTAGAGCAGTAATTTTATGTTATCAATAAATTAAGTGAAGAGATATTAGATTGAAGTTTTTTAAAACATTGGCAGCTCCTGCATTACTTTATGGGAGTGAAACTTGGGTAATGACCAAAAAATTACAAAGTAGAATACAAAGCATAGAAATGAACTTCCTTAGAAGAACAAATGGCTGCACAAGTTTGGATCGGATAAAGAATGAAGATATAAGAACAAAGTTAAATATATATATATCCACTGAATGATAAAATGAAGGAATATAGATATAAATAGTTTAGACTTGTAGAAAGAATTAATGTAACAAGATTACCAAAAGCAGCATTCAACTACAAGCCAAGAGGTTCAAGGAATGTAGGAAGGCCAGTGAAAAGATGGACAGAACAACTTTGAGGCGGAACAGGCAATTTACCTAGCCCGTGAAGTGAAGATGAAGAAGAAGAAAAATAAATTAAGAATAACAACTGAAAATTATTAAATATTTGTAGCCATTTTATCAGAAATAGTTCACTGCTGTGGTCTCGAGGTGAGCGTGCTGCCTTGTCATGCAGTGGGCCTGGGTTTGATTCCCAGTTGGGACAGGCTCCTGGGTGAGTTTTTTTCGGGGTTTTTCCTCTCCTGTAAGACTAATGTCAGGAAGCTTAGGGCCCAACGGTCCCCGAAAATCATCCAGCCATCATCATCATCCTTAACATTACCATCTTCATCCTTCACCGGTGTGGAAAACAACGGTAAGCTACCACACCTATAATTCCCTAGTAAAGCTCGCAAATCATAGCATGAAAAATGCTATGATTGCCATGAAAGACCTGCTCTTGGGCAGAATTACTATGGTTGGTTATCAGAAATTAATGGGAAATGACACTGTGAGGTAAATATCAACAGAATACAAATATGAATTTCAAATGACGTTTAGGAATTAAGACTCTGAGGTATTATATTTGAAGAGAAAATTATGTGCTCAAACTGGGGTTTGAACCCAGGACCTTTTGCTTTCTATGCAAATACTCTACCAACTGAGCTTTTGAGAGACTCCAATCTAAATGCAAATTTTTCTCTTATATACACTGTTAATTCCCGAGTGCCAAATGCTATGAAACCATTGCTTCAATCTTACAAATGGCGGCTTCTTTATTAAGAAGACCTTTAATTGGAAATTTTACTCCTTTGGCCAGCAACCAATTGAAGGGACTATTATTATGCTTTTAAGTCTTATACGAGAATTTCCCGGAAGGATCGGAAAATTTTCTATAGGATCGTAACAGGCCTTGGCCTGGTACTTGGAAGGAAGAAGAAGACATTATAAAGCCAGTACGGCCTCTTTCGTTGTTTATATTATTCATTTCATATATCTCAATGATGGATTTAAGTAAAATTATATCATGAAGAATGAGTCTTTTTTTTTGTTTCTTATCTCACAGTTTATGTTTCCTTAAACACGGGAAATGCAGTTTTCAAGAGAAACATCCCTCCCATTTTCAACCGACAGTATCAACCGATTTCATAACATAGGTTAAAAATGAGAAGGATGTCCTCTTGTATATTGCTGTTTAAGGAAACATGAACTATGAGGTAAGATAAAAGTGACTCATTTATTCATTGAATTAAGAACCTCAATGTTACTTACTTACTTACTGGCACTATCGAACCTGTAGGTTCATGGCCGCGCGGACATAAGCTCTCCATACATCCCTATCCTGAGCTAATGCTTTCCAATCATTCCCTGTATAATCTACTTCCCTCAAATCATAGTTAATGTTGTTCTCCCACCTCATTCTTGGTCTACCAACTGGGCGTTTTCCCTCTGGCTTTCCTACAAGAAGCTTCCATTCAAGTCTTTCATTCCCCATACGTGCAACATGTCCTGCCCATCACAGTCTACGAGACTTAACTGTTCTTATTATATCTGGCTTCCTATAAAGACCATGTAGTTCATTATTATGTAGTCTTCTCCATTCACCTATCTGTTCATCTCTCTTTGGTCCAAAAATTTTCCTAAGTACTTTATTCTCAAATACTTGTAATCTCCTTTCATCCCTTAAAGTAAGAGTCCATGTTTCACACCCATATAATATAACTGGTAGAATAATAGTTTTATATATTTTCAGTTTAACGTTTTTTGAAAGGAGTTGGGAAGTCAAGAGTCTCTGCAATGCATAATAACGCGCATTTCCAGAATTGAGCCTATGTTTAATTTCTTTGTGCATCTCATTCCTATTTGTGATTATTGTTCCTAGGTATTTGAATTCAGCCACTTCCTCAAAATTTCCCTCATTTGTCATTAGCTGCCCATTTCCATTATTATAGGTATTTCTACGTGTGACCATATATTTAGTTTTATTGATATTTACTTCCACTCCTAATTCCTTAGTGTTACTTAATAGTGTGTGCATGTTGTCCTTTAGGATCTCCTCGCTATCGGCCAATAATACTACATAATCAGCATAAACTAACAGCTTAATAATACCAGTGAGTTATAAGCCTTCCTCATTCTCTAAAGATTTAATGTTATTTCCCATATTTAACTATGTGTTATAGGAAAGACCTGGGGATATGGAGTCAGGTGCTGATGAAACTATGAAGGATTCAAGTTGTTTCTTATTGGAGGAAGTAGAATTGCGTGACTCTCTCAAACACATCATGAGGTAAGTCCGAATTTAATTATATTTACATCTTGTAGTTCAAAGATCATATAGCACCGACTTGATTGTTGGAATACAATAGCAGAAGAATATGGTTTAAAGATTAACATTGGGAAAATAGCAATCATGAAAATTTAACTTTTATAGGAATTAATCACTATTAATCATAGTTCGAACTTCGAAATTCCTGCAAATTTTGACCTGATCTAGAGGTTCATCGGTCCACCAACAGAGGGAAGAAGAAGAGTTTCTTCCGATCGACATAACATCAGTCGCCAAGAAAGTGCTGAAGATGATACCATTGTGGTCTCGAAATCGCGATCTACTTAGAAAATTTATATGAGGAGAGGTAAGAAACATTTAATTTCACCATAAATCATGAAAATATCTAGGAAAAAAAAAATTACCTGAAAAGAAAAACTATTGGCCCTTCCAATTCTTTTATATGTTAGCGAAGTATGAACAATGAAACAGAAGAATATTCAGAGATTTATCTGCTGAAATGGGATATCTTTGGAGGACTGTTGGATACACATTACAAGATCATAAAAAAATGAAGATATTGTACATGGAACCTTAGGAAAACAAAATTTCTGATTACACTGGTCAACGTGATTTTTGTCTCATGAGTACCAATAGTTGTACTTAATGTAGTTTTATCGTGTTTTCAAATATGTATTTGGAATTTCTTCATCACCTACAGTTTTTTTTTTTATTTCAATTTCAGTTAATGGATTTAAATAATTATTTTTTTAATAAATGTTTTTTTGTCCATTTGTCCATTGTTAAATAAAACCAAATGATAATAATTAAATGAATCATGATTTTTTCTTACCTCATACATCTATGTTTCTTTAAACACAGCACTGCAGTATCGGCGACACTTTGTCGTCATCGTCAGCTGTTTTCACGACTCGTGAAAACAGCTGACGATGACGACAAAGTGTCGCCGATACTGCAGTGCTGTGTTTAAAGAAACATAGATGTATGAGGTAAGAAAAAATCACGATTCATTTAATTATTATTAATTGAACCTCATAATGTTAAAAATTCCCAAATTTAATATATTAAATACCAAATGAGCTAACTCAGGAGATTTCAGCTATGGAAAAGAGATATCAAGGCAAATGGAATCCTAATATGCTGGCTGATTATTGTTGGACCATCAAGAGGGATGCTCCACAGGCAAAATATAGCAGAAAATCGTTATTTCTTACTTTCTAGGTGAGTCCAAATGTTTGAATATTGTGTAGTTACAAATGTAGAAAATATTAAAGTGTTTGAAATTATAAATGCCTGTCTCTCTGAAACCTTGCGTGATAGAGAAAAACCAATATCATATTTGAATTCAGGAGGACAAATACTATCAGAATCACATATTTTTCTTTCTGAGAAAGAAAAAAAGTTTGTTTTTTGTTGCTCAGTGTTATGAGACTAGATGGATAACAAGCATGTTCTTTGAATGGAAGATTGTAGGATGCTCAAATTCCTTCTGGATGGTATTACTATTGAGGCAGAAACAGGTCAACAAGTGGCCTAAATTTGTAAATGGACTATGATGATGATGATGTCAAAAAATAAGAAATAGATTAATGCAAAGGAGGGAATCATTAAATTAATTGAACAAAATTCTTAAGCTGGTAGGGACATGTGATAAGAATGAAGGATGATAGTTGGCCAAAGAAGATCTGTAAACAGCAATATCCTGGCAGAACAAAGAGATGAAAACCAAGGTCTGAATGGAAGAAAAATGTGCTGGGGTGATGAGAACCAGAGGTCTGAATTTGGAAGATGCATTGGATAGAAATAAATGGAGGAGTAGGAAATTAGCCATAGCTGTTGAAATCCCTGTTTATCTAGTTTTATTTTTTTATAAAATGCTAGCAGACCTGGCAGACGTTGTCTTGCCCGAACATTCAATTCTTGTGTCATTGCCAGATATAAAAATATATTCATAGTTAAATATGGGAAATAACATTATGAGATTCTTAATTCGTAAATTGAGTCATTTTTACATCTTACGTCATATTTCATGTTTCTTTAAACATGGGAACTAGTTTTCAAGAGAAACATCTCTCTCATTTTCAACCGACATTTGACATAATGTCAGTTGAAAATGAGAGAGATGTTTCTCTAGAAAACTAGTTCCCATGTTTAAAGAAACATGAAATATGACATAAGATGTGAAAATGACTCATTAATTTACGTATAAAAAATATAAGTTACTTTTTTACCATACATTTTACTAATTAATATGTTCACAAGAAAACTCCTCACTGCCATCTGTTGTGACTCAAGAAGTGTGCATTATGATGTCAGATTTTTGTCGTGTAAAATTGTCAGTAATGCTGATGACTACACATCTGACATAAAAAAGTTACTATTACCCCATCGCAGCGCCACCTACCGGGTCCAATTGTGAATCTAAATCATCCAGGGACCCACTCAAACACATAACCCAAAATTTCATCAAAATCTCTCCAGTCGTTTAAGCAGTTTTTAATTTTGGATTTTAAGTAAACTTCCACTTCTAATTGTCGGATTTCGCTCATTTTTGGATAATACCTACCTCAGTTTATTTTAAAGGATATATTGAGTTTTGTTGTAAAACATAAAAAATTCTGACCACTAGAGTAATTTTTAAATTTTTACTTCAGGTGAAATCCTACACCTAAATGTTTTAGAGGGTTCAATTGTGAATCTAAGCCATTCAGGGACCAACTCAAATACATACAAAAAATTTCATCAAAATTGGTCCAGTCGTATAGACATTTTTTAATTTTGGATCGGTTACACCATATGCGATCAGAAAAGGAACACCGATATCTTAAAAGAATTGAAGACTACGCCAATTTTGGAATATATTAAACACTACCAACTAAATTGGAAACACCATCTTGAAAGAATGAGTTCAAATCGGATCCCCAAAGGTGTTTATAATTGTATACTAAGAGGATGAGTTTATAATTGTATACCAAGAGGATGAAGGTCACTAGGCCATCCTGTGAAACGCTGGAGGGAAAATTTTCTATAGGATCGTAACAGGCCTTGGCCTAATACTTGGAAGGAAGTAGAAGAAGATTTTAAGTAAACCCCCACTTCTAACAGTCAGATTTCGCTAATTTTTGGATAATATATACCTCGGTTTATTTTAATAGGATATTCTGAATTTTTTCTTCAAATATTGTGAATTCTGTTGTAAAACATCGAAAATTGCAATCACTGTTTTTATATTTTCGTTTAAGGCAAACTCCTACACCTAATGATTTTAGAACATAATACATAATGGCTAAATACTCGTTGCATCTGAAATCCTGTATATACAAATTTTCATTAAGTCTATAAAGGACAAACAGACATATATTTATTAAAAATCATCGGAGAACATATTGTTTAAATAACTCACCTCATAGGATTCATGCTTCCATGATATCGCGATTTCAAACATAATCATGTTCATCGTCAGCCATAACTCCGACATATATTTGTTTATATATATATATAGGTGGATGGTATCACATGAGTTTGAAGCCAAACATTTATTGCGTGGCCTGTAGATGCCTAATGTTTTTTTTTTCATGTTATTTTCCTAATGTTAAAATAGAATGTGTCATACATTTACAGGTTTATGGTGAAGAGAAGTGTACAGCAGTGCAAACTTCGCTCGCTCGTGAGTTTAGGAGAATTGGAACGTGTGGAGACAGTGCTGCACTCTATGTACATGCGAGCTAAAGCAGAAGAAGGTTTCCACATTCAGGAAACTGAAACAAAAATACGAAGCTTGACAAACATACGAGATGTGAATGTTAACCAGCAGGACAACTCTCAGGTTAGATATAAGTCATACATGTACAGATTTATGTGTGGGTGGTGACTGGAAGAGAGGATGGGGTGAATAGGTAGATTGATGGATATATATATATATATTAAATTAATATTAAGAAGCTAAAGCTGTTACTATGATTGAAATAAGTATATTAAAGTACACTACTAAATTATTGTAATCAAATGGTAAAGAGAAAAATTTATGCCTGAACCGGGAATCGAACCCCGAACCTTCAGCTTTCCGTGCTGATGCTCTAACCATTGAGCTAATCCAGGCTTCCTTCCCATCCAAGCATAAATCCTTCCTTTACCTTACTGTCTTGGTCCCACATTCAAATGCTATGAATCATCATTCACAAATACACAATGAATGGCTTCTACCTGAAGAAGACATGAAGGGACATATATATATATATGTTTATTTTTATGAATGAGTTAGAGAAAATGTTTTTAATATCTCACCTGATAAAGTTGCATGTTTTCACGATACCGGTTTTAAGAGTATAATTTTACTTCTATAAGTGTCAGGCACTTCACTCTGCTACGCTGAAGGATAGATACAGGGAAGCAAGAGCCAAACTTTCTGTTTTGCTATAATGTTCTATTGTTTTAATTTATTGTATATATTTTTGTTTTCTCATAATTATCGACAATGACTTCTGTCAAGTCCCCTGCATTTGTATAAATAAATAAATAAACTTCTATCTTCAGCCAAACTCCAACTGTTGAAATTTTGCCGTTAACACCATCTTCTAAACTGCCATCTGGTGTCGATTTTATGAACTTGGAGATCAAATTATTCTCATCAGCAATTTCAAAATTCATGGCTCTATCTTTTTTCTCCCATCATACCATTGGGGTAACGTAACTCCGCCTTCCAGGTGCCCCAGCCTAAGAAATGGATTACAATTCTACCAATGCCAGGAGAGAAAGCCAGAAATGTCATAAAAGACAACCTGGTTGCATTAGACAAAAAAAAATATTTATTGTTTTGAATGTGTATATTTTCCCAAACTCTTAATTCCAAAGGTGAGATATTAAAAATATTTTCTCCAATTCATTCATAAATGTAAATACCTCATAGTGTTACCTCCCACTTTGATTTTGATTAAAAATATATGTGTGTGTGCATGCATGCACGCGCATGCGAGAAGTTAGAACCGTGGGATTCTACCTGATTCTTTTTTTTTAATTTTTCATGAGAACAGTTTAAAGTTTAGAATTAATAAAAATTAAGATGAGAACAGCAATAATTAAACATGTTGCTCATTAAGAACATAATATGAATATTATATATTTATAAAAATGATTCTTAAGAACCATTTAATATGGAAAACAAGAATAATAAAAATATTAAGTAAAACCCTCTGGTCCTAACCTGCACATTATCAAGTTTGGGTCCATGTATCTTTCTCAAAATTTTCCTTTCCCATATTATAAGACATACAGTACCTTTTTATGGGATAATAGTTAAGATTTCAGTCTGCTGTGGTGGGCTAGTGGTTATGTTCCTTGCTTCTCGGGTCAGAAGGGTCATGGGTTCAAATCCAGCCATGGTCAATGTATTTTTTGGGATGGAAAAAATTCAAGGAGCAATTCCTCCGGGAGGGACTTTAAGCTGAGTCTGAGGATTCTGTGGTTCGTAAAAGATCCTTAAGCCTGAATAAAGAGGCTTCTAAGCAAAATTTACCAACCTCCTTCATCCCAGAAATACCTTAGTTGCCTACTAGATGTCTCGGTCAGTATGTTGACCGCATACCATCCATGACATTTTAGGAAGGTCTAGTAACTGCTTTTAGGTTGGTCTAGTAACTGCTAACAAAGGCTAAAGCCCAACATTGGGCTGTTATGCCATTGTAGATAATGAGAAATAAGACTTGTGTTTTGTTTTGGTTTCATATTTATAAACAGTTGAGTAGTATACACAATCTGTCCTGCAATAACAGCTAATACTTGTTATATTTGAAGAGAGAAATTATATGCTCTGACTGGGTTTGAACCCAGGACTTTTGGCTTTTTAGGCCAATGTTCTACTGCTGAGCTATCTGGGCACTCCAATCTAAACATAAATTTTTTCTTATACATTGGTAATTCCCGATCGCCAAATGCTACGAGCCTTTGCTTTGATTATGCAAATGGTGACTTCTATTTAAGAAGACATTTTATTGGGAATTTAAACATTAAGATTAAATTAAAATGTTTCATACCTCACCTCATATCCAGGCTTCTAAGTAGACCGTGGTTTCAAAGCCTTGGCGACTTCATCTTCAGTACTTTCTTGTCGACTGAATTACTTCTTCTAATCGACATAACATCACTCGACAAGAAAGTACTGAAGATGAAGAATTACTTCTTCTGATCGACGAGAAAGTACTGAAGATGAAGCCACCAAAAGGCTTTGAACTGCGGTCTACTTAGAAGACTGGATATGAGGTGAGGTATGAAGCATTTTAATTTATTCTTAAATTAAACCTCATAGTGATTTTTTCCTATAATAGTTCAATTTAAACATTACTTTATAAAACCAGCAGGGCTTCTTTCAATGTTTTTATTATTCCTGGGTTCAAATCCCAGACTGAGCATATAATTTTTCTCTTCAAATATAATTTGTCCTTCAGTGAGAAGTGTTAAATTAACAATAAAAACATTGAAAGAAGCCCTGCTAAAATGTCTTCTTAGATAGAAGCCGCCATTTGTATAATCGAAGCAAAGGCTCATAGCATTTGGTGACCAAGAATTAACAATGTATAAGAGAAAAATTTGTGTTTAGACTGGAGTGCCCAGATAGCTCAGTGATAGAGCATTGGCCTAGAAAGTCAAAGGTCCTGGGTTCAAACCCCAGTCTGAGCGTATAATTTTTTCTCTTCAAATGTAATTTGTCCTTCAGTGAGAAGTGTTAAATTAATAATAAAAACGTAATACATGTTGGTTAGTTAGTAGATACAAATATGTCAGGATGTGGAATATGTTGCAGGATGCGGTGGTAGGACCATGCTCGCCTCACAACTCAGCTCTACATGCTCCTTCCCCCTCCTCACTGTCTCGGCTGGTGAGACGTATATCACCTTTGGTTCCACCGTCATCACTACCGCTAGCAGCAGCACTGTGCAGTTTCTCTGAATTCTCATCACCACAGCTCACATCTCCATCATTGTCCAACAAATCTACTCCTCAGTCAGCTCCCCTGTTGCGTGTTCATCGGCTGCGAACTCCTTCACCACCTCCACCTGCCATCGCAGCTCCTCTCATGGAAATGGGCTTTTCTCTTAAGCATGTTCAGAAAGCCATGATTGCTACAGGTATGTTCTCATGCCTGTCATTCATTCAATGAATATTACTTGTATTTAGTAATTAATTTATTAGCTTTAGTAGTAGTAGTAGTTGATTTCATTCTAGTTTTCCCTTAATTTAAAATACATTCTTTATCACCTCATCTCATATCCTGTCTTCTAATTAGACTGGTTTCGAAACCTTATCAGTTCTGTCTACAGTAATTTCACAACTGCTGTTCTGTAGTCTTGAAGCACTGCTTCTTACTCCATCTTTTGGTAGACTGATCTACCTTCATATCAAATCAACTTCCTTGGGAATTTCAAAATTCATTAATTTCTCCTTCTTGTTTTTTTGAATGTGGAGTTTTTCCCAAACCATGAGCTCTTTAGTTTATTTTCTCATCATCATCATCCGGTATCATGGCAGCTGTCGCCGTCTTCCAGAAACCAAATGTCATTCCTCTCTGTCCATCCATTGATCTTCCTCTAATCCTCTGATATTTATAGCTGCATGTACCCCTTCTATCCAAGTTTTCTTCGGTCTTCCTCCTTTCCATGGGATCCATTCAATAACAATTTTAGGCAATCTTTGCTCTGGCATTCTTTTGGCATGGCCATACCACTGAAATCTTTTCTTTTCTATAATTCTATGATGTCAGGCTCCTCTTGTACACCCATAATTTCCCTTATTTCTTTATTTCGTATTCTATCCATTCTAGATTTTCCAGCTAATCTTCTTAAAACATCCATTTCTGTGCTTAAAATTCTTTTCATTTCCCTGGCTGGAATTTGCCAGACTTCAGCACCATATGTTAAAATGTTCTGAATTATGGTTTGATATATTTGTAACAACAACAACATATTTGTAATTTTCTATTTTTTAAAATATTTTTGCTCCACCAAACAGAGTTTAAAGCATTTATTGCTTGTTTTGTTTGAGCGATTCTATTTTTAATTTCCACTGTTTCATCGCCTGAATGGTCTAATTTTGTTCCTAAATAAGTATATTCAATAGTAGGTTTTAGTTCTTCTCCATTGTTGAAATTTATATTTTCCATTTTTTTTTCTATCTGTTTTATTAATTTAGCCTTTCTTTTGATTTGATGTTCCACTTCCTATTTTTTACCTTCCTAAGCACTCTGATTTTCAAATTTCTTTTTGTTTTCCATGCGTAAATTTTATCACAATCTCCACATTTAATCTGATAAATTCCTGATTTGTTTTCTTCTTCCATTTCATCATTATTGTTGGTTGTAATTGAGGCTAAAATTATTTTTCAATGTCAATCTTATGTTGAAATTTTAAAAATTTGTTGAAAGTGATAAAGAATTTATTTTAAATTTAAAATGTACCTCAAAGTGTTATTTCCTATTAGTTTATATTTGTAGAAGTTTAAATTTATTTTCTTTTTATTCATTTTTTGAGAGAAGATTAATCCCCCAAGACTTTATCAAATAAATTGTTTGATGATAATTAAATGAATCGTGATTTTTTTCTTACCTCATACATCTATGTTTTTTTAAACACAGCACTGCAGTATCGGCGACACTTTGTCGTCATCGTCAGCTGTTTTCACGACTGTCAATTTTTTCTCCTTTTTGCCGGTAATTATCTAGACTGCCATCTGGTGTTCTATTGAAGGAATTCCTCTTCAAATTGTTTGATCCATCAGCAAATCAATACTATTTTCATTTATCCTATAGTTTAATTGTTGTAAATGTTTGTATGTGATTGATTGTAGGTAGTACAGGCGACATGTCTGCCACTACAATAAACACACTTGCAACCTGGATGATTGAACATCCATGCATTGACTCAGAAGTGTTAGAGGGACGAGATGATGACTCGGCTCGCACGGGAACCTCCGAGATAATGCTCAGTTGTTCTCAGGTAAGTTCCACAGTTTCCTATCTTTTCAAATATTCAAATCATTTTTATATGAATACCTCGCAGTAACCCGATTTTGCATCTCAGTCACTTCATGCGGGGTCATGGTTAACAAATTGGATACAGGACAGTTTTTGGTCCTGTTTTTCTCCTGTCAGAAACTTCATTCCAACATTTATCTATATTCATGCCATCCATTTCATCTGCTTCTCTGATCCTATGAAGATGAGATAGGCCTGGTAAGCCAGCACCCTTGTATATCACAAATGTTCAGTAATAGGGGCTTCATCTCAACTCATCCCTCGACCTGGCATTAGGTCGGACATGAGTGAGGAGTTTACATTTCTTCTTCTTCTTAAGTGGGACTACAGTCCAATGAGGACTTTCGTCTCCTCCACTGATCTCCTCCAGTGGTCTTTGTCCTTAAATCTTACATTCCACCGTGTGATTTTACATTTCTTAAAAATTACAACTTAAAATAGTTTATTACATATGGATGATACATTTGAGTCTTGCTTCAGTTGATTCTGATGCAACAAAATGGCTGAAGGTGTCGAGTCTTCTGTTGCTTCTGTCGCCATGTAAATTTTTAAAACACAAGTCTGGCAAACTTTGACTAGTGTTAAAAAAACAGTTATTTTAAATGTATTTCACAAGTTCAGTGAAAAATCTCACCAACTTTCTTGTAATCTACCCCATTCACAGTGCTCCCTGTCAGTATGACAGTAATTGTGGTGCAAATGGTGGAAGGATACAATTGGCATTTGTTTGTGTTAGGATCACTCTAAGAGTGGATAAGGTATAAATGAAGTGTTGTAATATGTGGGTATGCAGACAGGGTAAAGAACTATCAATAGGAGTACAGTATTTTATGGATAAGACACATTTTTTTTCGAAAAATTGCTTCCAAAATTCAGGTGCGTCTTATACTCGAAATTAATATAAATGGCCTGTGTTGATTTAAAATTCCCATCAGTCCTAAAAATGGCCATATATTTGATGCCACAGGAATTATCTCTATCTGGCAACATTGGATTCAACTGGCAGCAGCAGTGCACTGATGCGACAAACATGAGTTGCGGGGATTCACAAGCTTGCTAACACTATCTCCCTCCCTCCCCCCATCCCTATCACAAACCCATGACACTGTCTAGCATATGATGCATCACTGCAGTCTACAATGCCAGTAAACTTGAACAAATGGATTCCCAAATTTAATTAAATGGATGATGGATGAAACCCAACATGAATTCACATTGAAGGGAGTTTAAAAATGACATGCAATCAAACAAGTATGTCAGTCGATAAAACAGTTGTGGTCTATAGTGAGGGAAGACATTATTGTTAAATCTTCCAAGAAGTGCAGCATAAGTAATGCTCTCGATGGCAGTGAAGACCATCTTATATATGAAGAGGTCAACGATGACGTCGAAGAAGAAGAAGAAGAAAGTTCATATGACCATTTTCAGGGATTTTAAAGATCAGAGTGGTTTTATAAACTAAGAATTTTTTTTTAGTCTGGCTTTGCAATCTAATAATACAAATGTTTTAAAATCATTAGGAAGTTACATTATGAGGTTTAATTTAATATTTGAGTTTGTATTCTTTAACATTCTTACCTCATATGTTTATTCTGTTGGACAATCGTTTCAAAGCTTTAAAACGATCGTCCAATAGAATAAACATATGAGGTAAGAATGTTAAAGAATACAAACTCAAATATTAATAAAAATGTTATTTTTTTAAAAAAAGTTGCTTAAAAGTTAAGGTGCATCTTATAGTCCATAAAATAAGGTACTGTTCTCTGAGATTAACCCATCATCTACTTTGTTTTATCTTAATTTTAAAATAGAATGATTTAATGGAAAATACTGACAGTGTCGGCAGTGTAGATGAGGCAAAGAACCATCAGTAGGTGCTGTTGTCTGGGATTAAAATAGTGTGTCTTGTTCTCCATAGTAGCTTGTCCTGACTGATTATTTCACTGGGGATCCTATTGATGGTGACTGTATCATAGTGTTATATGTGTGTTCAGACAGTGGAAATGAGTCAGTGTTCACCTGAACTAGATATGGGATCTGCCAGACGTTCTGGAATTGGTCCAAGAAGAAGAGCTTGTTCAGATATTCGCAACTACTTGGCTGAAAGAGCAGGTATGTGTCACATATGAGTTTTGTGTTTCAATTAAGATAGAATAATAAATTCATATTCTCTGAAGGTCTTTGGGGATTGTTAAGGACCATAATGAAAAAAAAAAAACACAAAATTATTGTTGCATAGTTTAATTAGGAATTTGAGATGTATATAGTTTTTGATCAGAAAAAAGTATGAAAAATATTGAAAAATAGATTAGAATTAGACATGAACATAACCTATAATTTGTGATATAAACAATATGGATCCTGCAAGGATAGCTTTGCATGGTGGTTAAATATAGATTTGCCAACATACGTGAACATTCGTGTTACGGGAGGTCATGTTGCCTCTTTGTCACTTCCTCTTCCATTATATGGTTAATGGATGAACTTCTTCTTTCCAGGATTAGGTCAATGCGACCTGTTCCGATCTGAAGTCCATCGTTTCCATGGCCGTCCCAAAGATCTTTTTCCATGTGGTTTGTAGGTGTTGATATGGAAGAACTTACAAATCAAATATTAAAATTTACAACTTGTGGCCATAAAGTTTTTTTTGTACTACAGCACAAGACAGGGAGAGGCAGCACGTGAGAGGTGAGGCTCAACCACTGTATGGATTATCTCAGGATGTCGAGACTGCATCTGATTCAACAGTTCGATCAGCAGACATTACCTCCGGAGTGGTGAGTGCATCTAATTCAATTATATCTTCTTCTTCTATATGTCTGCTGCAGTGGTCTAGTTTCTTGCCTCTAGTCCCAAGGGTTGCAGGTTCAAATCCGGCTGGTGTCAGTGAATTTTTAGGATGGAAAAATCCAAGGGATTAGTTCTCTGGGAGGGACTTTAATCTGTGGGTCCTGGGACTGAAGATTTTCAGGCTCGTAAAAGAATCTCTCATCTGAATAAAAAGACCTCTGTGCAAAATTCTTTTACCTTTACTTTATTAATACCTCTTCCAATGCAATGAAACATCATTCACAAATACATATTGAATGACTCCTACATTAGTATGATACACAGCTATCATCATCATCATCATCATCATCTTAAGGCACGACAACTTCAAAAGTGAAAGTTTTGGCCTTCTCAATAATTCTCCTCCATGCCAATTTGTCTCTTGCCATATTCAAATTAGTCACTTTCATTTTCTTTAGATCGTTCATTGTGTCATCCTCCCATCTGATCGGTCTTCCAACTGCTCTGCCTCCCATAGGTTTCCATAACATAATTTATTAAATTGATATTAAGAAGCTAAAGTTATTGCTATGATTGAAATAAGTAAATTAATGTACACAATTAAGCTATTGAAATTGATGGTAAATAGAAAAAAATATTAATTTAATAAATAATGCTATAGCTGTATGGAATCCCTTCATGTCTTCTTAATGTAGAAGCCATTTAATGTGTATTTGTGAATGATGATTAGTTGCATTGGATGTAGGACGAAGAGGGTAAAGATAAAAGGAGAATTTATGCTTGAATGGGAAGGAAGCCTGAATTGGATCAAGGTCCAGAGCATCACCATGTAAAACTGAAGGTTTGGTGTTCGATTCCTAGTTCAAGCATAAATTTTTCTTTTTTTAATATTTGTAGGAAATAACACTATGAGGTTTCTTTTAATTATTATGAATTAGTTAAGTCGGCCGCGGTGGACTAGTGGTTATGCTCTTTGCCTCTGGTCCCGAGGGTCGCGGGTTCAAACCCTGCCGGGGTCGATGGATTTTTTAGGATGGAAAAATCCAAGGAGCAAGTCCTCCGGGAGGGACTTTAAGTCATGGGTCCCGAGTCTGAAGCCTGAATGAAAAGGCCTCTAAGCAAAATTTACCGAATTTTCCCGTCCTAGTATTACCTTGGTTTCCTAGATGTCAGTATGAGGCGGAACGCTGACCAGGGACCACTCAAAATGACATCTATAGGAAAACAAGTGTAACTAAAATTAATATGGTACAAATTCTTCCCTATAGGGGGAGAGCGCCTAAATCTCTGTAAAGGGAAAACATGGGCTTACAATACAAAAAAATAATGAATTAGTTATTTTGACTCACCTCATATTTTTTTATATTCTGTAGACTATAGTTTCGTGGTCAGAGAAGAAATGGGAATATAATGGTACTGTACATCAACTATACCCTCCATGGTATCTTTACCTTGTCGTGGTGGAGTGGCTTGCGTGCTTAAATGATCCTGAGAGCTATGCCGGCGGTAGCATTGCTGCCGATAGGGTTACCCATCCTGGACTGGTCGAAGGTGATAAGCCAGACGAAAAAAGTACCTTGGTCGAAAGAGTGACGATCTTTCACCGTAAAAATAGAACTGTCAAGAAATGCGGACATGGGTTCAACTGGGGTAAAATTTTCCGGAGGTCAAATAGTCCCCCATTCGGTTCTCCGGGCGGGGACTACTTCTGGGAACCCATGCCAAAGGATCAAACACAGGGACATGTTCGTAGGAACATGGAATGTTAGGACTTTATACAATAGCGGGGCACTAGAGATATTAACGCGGGAACTAGATAAATCGCCCTTGGATATAGTCGCTTTACAGGAAGTTAGGTGGCCAGGAGAAGGTAGTCAGGAATCAGGAAGCTTTGCATTATACTACGGGGGTGCAGAAAGACCTGCATTTGGAACGGGTTTCTTAGTCAGAAGGAGGATCCTATCCGCTATCCGAGATATTAAGTTTGTTAGTGATAGGATATCATACATAATTCTAAAGGGTAAACAACATGATTTTATAATTGTAAATGTACATGCCCCCACAGAAGATAAAGATGACAAGATCAAGGATGAGTTCTATGAAGAATTAGAATGCGTATTTGATAGCCTTTCACGATATCATATGAAAATTGTCTTAGGAGATTTTAATGCAAAAGTGGGACGGGAAGACATATTCAAACCAACAATAGGCAAATTCAGTCTTCATGAAGATAGTAATGACAACGGGGTTAGATTAGTCACATTTGCCACATCAAAGAATCTCATTGTTAAGAGCTCAACATTTCAGCATAAGGATATACATAAATACACTTGGACGTCCCCAGATGGAGAAACTCGTAACCAGATAGATCATGTATTAGTGGATAAATGCTGGCACAGTAGCATCATTGATGTTAAATCAGTTAGAGGGACAGACTGCAATTCGGATCATCATCTGGTCAGAGTGAAAATCAGACAATGGCTATCGCTTATGAGAGGAACAAACGCTAAAGATGATTCTGTAAAATTTGAATTAAAAAACTTGAAAAATGATGAAATGCGGCAAGAATACCAAATCAAAATTGCTAATAGATTTGAAGTACTGGGATCTTCCGATGACAATGTGGCAAATGAAGAAGAAACTGATATAAATAAAGAATGGGAGGCTATAAGAGATACTATTAAATTGTCAGCATCAGAAAGCATTGGTTATTTAAAAAAGAGGCAAAACAAGAAATGGTTTGATGAGGAATGTGTCGACATTGTAAAGAAAAGAAAGCTAGTAAAAATGAAATGGTTACATGAGCCAAATGAGGTAAATTTAGAACAATTGGGTAGTATTAGACGGGAAACCACCAAGCTACTAAAGATTAAAAAGAGGGAATATTTGAGAGAGAAGATAATGATCTTGAAATGAATGCAAAAAATAGGAACATTAGAGAATTATATCAGGGAATTAGTATAGAGAAGAAAGGGTTTCAGGCTAGAACAAACATAATTCGGAATGAAAATGGGGATATGATTGCAGATTCCAGGAGTATATTAAATAGATGGAAAAGGTACTTAATCAGCTATTAAATGTACATACAGAACAGGACATTGAGGAGGATAATTTACAGACAGCAGAAATGCTAGTCGCAGAGCCAAGTGCATTAGAGGTTGAAATGGCGATAGAAAAATTGAAGATGTATAAAGCATCAGGTTCGGATGAGATACCAGCAGAACTGATAAAATCAGGGGGAGAAAAATTGATGGACAAGATATGCTGGTTGCTTAATATGATTTGGGAAAAAGAAGCTCTTCCAGATGAATGGAAGGAATCAATTATCGTGCCAATTTATAAGAAAGGAGATAAAACTGATTGCAACAACTACAGGGGCATCTCATTACTTTCAACTTCGTACAAAATTCTAACAAATATATTAGTAAGCAGACTTACTCCCTATATTGATGACATTCTAGGAGATCATCAATGTGCATTTAGAAGAAACAGGTCTACAGCCTTTGTTCGTGGCATCATACACGGACATTAACCCGACCTAAGGGGAACCAGGGACATCTTCCTTGAACCCACTTAGGTAACTCTTAGCAGGCGTGTCCACGATGTGGGGGTGGACCCGACTCTAAGTCGGTGACTAAGTTCTGCTAAGGACCCAGTATTGCGGGGTATAATGCTTTACCCTTGTCCAGAAATCCTAGGAAGGGGGGTAAACCTCCTAATGATAGAAGGGATAAGAATAGTAAAATTTTTACTATTTTTTTTTCATTATTGATTAAAAAGGTTTGGTTAATAAAAGAGATTTGTAGAGAATTTATAATTAGGACGATTTAATTTCATCCATGAGGTAAAGAAGTCGTAAAGAGGGAATTGCGATGAAGATTAAGATAATGGCAGGTGCGATTGTTCATGCAACTTCAATTCAAATAATACCTTTAAGCTGATTAACTCTATTTATATTTTTCATTATTATGTTAATTATTTATTATGTTAATAAGTTATGGATGAAGACCACAATGGCAGCGAAGGCGAGGAAGAAAATATTACGACTCAACCGAACTGGCAGAGGAGGAAAATTTCAACTCGGCGGAACTGGCAGAAGTGGCAACTCTTTCTCCAGAGTTTAAAAGGAGCCCATACTCGGGGTAACAGGAGTGAAGTCTCCAACGACTTAAGTCGGAAGGAGCAACCCTTTCTGCTGGGATTATACACAGAAGAGCACGTCCAGAGGCTCTAAGGTGGCAGCCCCACCACTAGACTTGTCCTGCGTAACGCTCGTAACGTGACCAGGAGACATTTACGTTACTGGCAACCATCAAGTGAATAACCGGAATGATCAACCTAAGACAACCAGAGCAAGAAATAGGAATAAACAATTAGGACTTGTAGAAAAATTGAGAACTGCTACTTGGAACGTTAGAGGATTAGCAAATAAAGAAGAACTTCAAAATGAGTTAACAAAAGCCAATGTAGATATTTGCCTTCTCACCGAAACGAAAAAGAAAATGAAAGGTACTAAGGAATTAAAAGATTATATACTATTTTACAGTGGAGTTGCTCAGAATAAAAGGGCATCTGCAGGAACAGCAATTCTAATAAAGAAACAATTCAGAAATAAAATACATAGTTATAATTTCGTGAATGAAAGAATAATGAATGTTCGCCTGAAAACAGCACGAGGACATCTAACAGTAGTTTGTATACATGCACCCAAGGAGGGGAGAAAAGAAGAAAGTGCTGAATTCTATGAATCCTTACAAACACATCTGAACTCTCTTAATAAAACAGATTTTATTTGCTTAGGAGGAGATTTTAACGCCCGCGTTGGAAAAGAGACTGTAGAGAATTTGATTGGTAATAATGGCGAGAATACCTTAAACAAGAATGGAAAAACTCTTAGAAATTTTGTCAGCTTTAATGAATTAAAAATAACTAACACCCTTTTCCGTCATAAAGATATCCATAAATATACTTGGGCAGCGAGAGGCACTAGATCAATAATAGATTATATATTGAGCAATAAGAAATTATCTCATGTGATTGACACTCGTGTATATAGAGGATACGACATTAGTTCAGACCATTTCATCGTCATCTCTACATTTCACATGCCAAATAAATGGATTTACAAGAAGAAAACAAATGTAACAAAAGTAAAAAGGACAAATTTTAAAGTACATTTATTACAACAGGAGAGTATAAGGAGATTATACTCTTCACGATTATTAAACTATGTAGATCAAAGAGCTGTAAGTACTAATGTGAATGAAGAATGGCAAGATCTAAAAACTATTATATTAAAAGCTGCTGAGGAAGCCCTAGGGACAAAATCTACAAAAAGAAGGAAAAAAGGTTTATATATATGGAATGATGAAATTCAAGAAATGATCGAAAACAAAAAAAAGAGCATATTTAAATACATCCAATCAAAATCAGAAGAAGATAGAATTGCTTATAATTACAGAAGTGCCATTGTTAAAAGAGAAGTAAGGAAGTTGAAACGACTTAGCTGGGACAACTATATATCCAATATAGAATACGATTGCCATGGATCACAGGATATGGCTTACAAGGTTTTGAAACAACTGAAAAAGACACTGCCAAATTAAATAATATACCAGAAAAAGAGTGGCTCAAATATTATGGAACATTATGGACAGATATGTCAGAAATAAACATTGACCCCAAATTAAAGGAAATGGCACATGTAGATCTTCTTGAAATCAAAGAATTAGAGAACGCTCTAGAAACATTCAAAAATAAGAAAACTCCAGGAATAGACTGTTTAAATATTGAACTTTTAAAGTATGCTCCAAGAGAAATTAAGCAGAGATTCTTAGATGTACTAAATGTGTGCTGGAGGATGTGCATAATCCCGGATGAATGGAAGAAAGGACTTATATGCCCCATATTTAAAAAAGGAAGTAGACACGAGTGCACAAGTTACAGGGGAATCTGTTTATTGAATACAGCTTACAAGATATACGCTAAGATTATTACTAGACGATTAAATATAATAAATGAGTATATATTAAGTGAAGAACAGTGTGGCTTTCGGAAAGGTCGGTCATGTTCAGATGCCATTTTCACAATAGAGCAACTTATTCAGAAGAGAAGAAAATTTAATTTGCCAACTTGCATACTTTTTATTGACTATCAAAAAGCATTTGATAGACTGTCAAGAAATAAACTATGGGTTTCCAGGACACATTGTCAAAGTTGTGCAAAGCTTATATTTTAAATCAGAAATAATGATTGATAAAGGAGTTACAATGAGCGATAATACATTAGAAATTAATCAAGGGGTCAGACAAGGATGCCCGCTATCTCCTGCACTCTTTAGTATATATATAGACGAGATCATTGTACAATGACAATCAAATTTAACCACAGAGTTTAAAGTTGGCAGTACGATTCTAAATACCATACTGTTTGCAGACGATCAGACAATCCTTAGCTCTCCAGAAGACAATTTACAAATAGCAGCATATAAATTAAACGAAATAGCAAATAAATTCAATATGACAATCTCTGAAAGCAAATCGAAAGTAATGGCATTCAACGGGAAAGACCATATGAGGTGTAAAATCAGTATTAATAACAGTATAATACAACAGGTGAACAATTTTAATTATTTAGGATACAATGTATCATACTGCCAGAAGGAAGATATTAATATTAAATTAAATAGATTTTACAGAATGTGTGGCACTATAAGACGGACACTGAAAAATAAAACTTTGAGGAGCACACAACTAAAATTTTACAAAATTATGGCAGTGCCTGTCTTAACATATGCAAGTGAAAATTGGACTCTTAACCGTTCAGACAGAAGGAAAATAGAAACTGCAGAAATGAAGTTCCTACGTTCAGTAGCAGGTGTGACAATTTTGGACAAGAAAAGAAGTGAGGATATTAGGAATGACTTAAATATTTTCAATTTAACAAATTGAATTGACAACATGATGAGAAAACAACTGGTATGAACATGTCAAGAGAATGCCTACAGATAGAATCCCTCAGCTGTTACTAAAGTACAAACTAATAGGACATAGAAATGTTGGACGCCCATTTACTAGATGGGAGGATTCATTAAATCCCACTTGATGTGAAAACAGGTCAAAAGGCCTAATTTCATGAAGCAGAAGAAGAAGAAGAAGAAGGTCTACAACAGATCAGATTTTTAGTATAAGACAGATTTTAGAAAAGAAATGGGAATATAATGGTACTGTACATCAACTGTATGTAGACTTCAAAAAAGCATATGATTCAATTAAGAGGGAGAAGTTATATAGTATCCTGCTGGAGTTCGGAATTTCTAAAAAGTTAGTTAGACTTATACGAATGTGTCTAAATGGCACAAAGAGTAGGGTGCGTGTAGGCAAACAGTTTTCGGACACTTTTGAAATCCAGAATGGGTTGAAGCAAGGAGATGCACTATCTCCTCTACTATTTAATTTTGTACTAGAGCATGCCATTAAGTCTTTAGAGAATGAGGAAGGCTTACAACTCAATGGTATTAATAAGCTGTTAGTTTATGCTGATGATGTGGTATTGTTGGCCGATAGCAAGGAGATACTAAAGAACAACATGCACACACTATTGAGTAATACTAAGAAATTAGGACTGGAAGTAAATATCAATAAAACTAAATATATGGTCACACGTAGAAATTCATTATATAATGGAAATGGACAGCTAATGACAAATGAGGGAAATTTTGAGGAAGTGGCTGAATTCAAATACCTAGGAACAATGATCACAAATAGGAATGAGATGCACAAAGAAATTAAACATAGGCTCAATTCTGGAAATGCATGCTATTATGCATTGCAGAGACTTTTGATGTCCCAACTCCTTTCAAAAAACGTTAAACTGAAAATATATAAAACTATTATTCTACCAGTTATATTATATGGATGCGAATCATGGACTCTTACTTTAAGAGAGGAAAGGAGATTACAAGTATTTGAGAATAAAGTACTTAGGAAAATTTTTGAATCAAAGATAGATGAACAGACAGGTGAATGGAGAAGACTACATAACCATGAACTACATGGTCTTTATAGGAAGCCAGATATAATAACAACAGTTAAGTCTCGTAGACTGCGATGGGCAGGACATGTTGCGCGTATGGGGAATGAAAGATTTGTAGGAAAGCCAGAGGGAAAATGCGCAGTTGGTAGACCAAGAATGAGGTGGGAGAATAACATTTACTATGATTTGAGGGAAGTAGATTATACAGGGAATGATTGGAAAGCATTAGCTCAGGATAGGGATGTATGGAGAGCTTATGTCCGTGCGGCCATGAACCTACGGGTTCGATAGTGCCAGTGAGTAAGTAAGTAAGTAAGTAAGTACATCAACTATATGTAGACTTCAAAAAAGCATATGATTCAATTAAGAGGGAGAAGTTATATAGTATCCTGCTGGAGTTCGGAATTCCTAAAAAGTTAGTTAGACTTATACGAATGTGTCTAAATGACTCAAAGAGTAGGGTGCGTGTAGGCAAACAGTTTTCAGACACTTTTGAAATCCAGAATGGGTTGAAGCAAGGAGATGCACTATTTCCTCTACTATTTAATTTTGTACTAGAGCATGCCATTAAATCTTTAGAGAATGAGGAAGGCTTACAACTCAATGGTATTAATAAGCTGTTAGTTTATGCTGATGATGTAGTACTACTGGCCGATAGTGAGGAGATACTAAAGGCCAACACGCACACAATATTGAGTAACACTAAGAAATTAGGACTGGAAGTAAATATCAGTAAAACTAAATATATGGTCACACGTAGAAATTCAGTATATAATGGAAATGGACAGCTAATGACAAATGAGGGAAATTTTGAGGAAGTGGCTGAATTCAAATACCTAGGAACAATAATCACAAATAGGAATGAGATGCACAAAGAAATTAAACATAGGCTCAATTCTGGAAATGCATGCTATTATGCATTGCAGAGACTTTTGATGTCCCAACTCCTTTCAAAAAACGTTAAGCTGAAAATATATAAAACTTATTATTCTACCAGTTATATTATATGGGTGCGAAACATGGACTCTTACTTTAAGGGAGGAAAGGAGATTACAAGTATTTGAGAATAAAGTACTTAGGAAAATTTTTGGACCAAAGAGAGATGAACAGACAGGTGAATGGAGAAGACTACATAACAATGAACTACATGGTCTTTATAGGAAGCCAGATATAATAAGAACAGTTAAGTCTCGTAGACTGCGATGGGCAGGACATGTTGCGCGTATGGGGAATGAAAGACGTGCATGGAAGCTTCTTGTAGGAAAGCCAGAGGGAAAACGCCCAGTTGGTAGACCAAGAATGAGGTGGGAGAACAACATTAACTATGATTTGAGGGAAGTAGATTATACAGGGAATGATTGGAAAGCATTAGCTCAGGATAGGGATGTATGGAGAGCTTATGTCCGCGCGGCCATGAACCTTCGGGTTCGATAGTGCCAGTGAGTAAGTAAGTAAGTAAGTATATTTTTGTCACATCTATGTGATATTGTCGATGCATTCTAACTCTATGAATGTTAAAATGCATCGACAATGTCACATAGATGTGACGAAACTATACTTACTTACTTACTCATTGGCACTATCGAACCCGAAGGTTCATGGCCGTGCGGACATAAGCTCTCCATACATCCCTATCCTGAGCTAATGCTTTCCAATCATTCCCTGTATAATCTACTTCCCTCAAATCATAGTTAATGTTGTTCTCCCACCTCATTCTTGGTCTACCAACTGGGCGTTTTCCCTCTGGCTTTCCTACAAGAAGCTTCCATGCACGTCTTTCATTCCCCATACGCGCAACATGTCCTGCCCATCGCAGTCTACGAGACTTAACTGTTCTTATTATATCTGGCTTCCTATAAAGACCATGTAGTTCATTGTTATGTAGTCTTCTCCATTCACCTGTCTGTTCATCTCTCTTTGGTCCAAAAATTTTCCTAAGAACTTTATTCTCAAATACTCGTAATCCCCTTTCCTCCCTTCAAGTAAGAGTCCAGGTTTCGCATCCATATAATATAACTGGTAGAATAATAGTTTTATATATTTTCAGCTTAACGTTTTTTGAAAGGTGTTGGGACATCAAAAGTCTCTGCAATGCATAATAGCATGCATTTCCAGAATTGAGCCTATGTTTAATTTCTTTTTGCATCTCATTCCTATTTGTGATTATTGTTCCTAGGTATTTGAATTCAGCCACTTCCTCAAAATTTCCCTCATTTGTCATTAGCTGTCCATTTCCATTGTATACTGAATTTCTACGTGTGACCATATATTTAGTTTTACTGATATTTATTTCCAGTCCTAATTTCTTAGTGTTACTCAATAGTGTGTGCGTGTTGGCCTTTAGTATCTCCTCGCTATCGGCCAGTAGTACTACTCATCAGCATAAACTAACAGCTTATTAATACCATTGAGTTGTAAGCCTTCCTCACTCTCTAAAGATTTAATGGCATGCTCTAGTACAAAATTAAATAGTAGAGGAGACAGTGCATCTCCTTGCTTTTTTTTTTTGTGACAAAACTATCGTGTGCAAAATAAAAAAAAATTGAGATGAGTCAAAATAATTAACTCATAATAAATAAATTTTCTCTTTACCATTGATTACAGTAATTTAGATGTGTACATTAATTTACTTATTTCCATCATAGTAATGGCTCCAGCTTCTTACTATTCATTTAATGTTGTACATTTACATTTTCATCAGTGATAAGAGCATACTAATTTATACTATGGAACTCAAGAAGTGTAATTTCTTTTAAGATCAGTTCTCAACCTAGTAATGTTGAAAATCAGTTATATTCTTTATTTATATTTAAATTAATATTGGGAAGTAAACATTGTGAGGTTGTATCAGTAATAGTGAGTGGAGAACATATTTTTATCGACTCACCTCATATGATTTCAGATTTCTTTGATACCGACGGTTTCAGACTATATCATGTACCTCTTCAGTCATGGAGAAAATTCATCAGTGGAAGCCATGACTGAAGAGGGACATGATATTGTCTGAAACCGTCGGTATCAAAGAAATTTGAAATCATATGAGGTGAGTCGATAAAAATATGTTCTCCACTCACTATTAATATTCTTTATTCACTAGTTAAAATGAATATAGTTAACATCTGAAAATTACTTGTCTTCTAGTTTCCAACTGCAGCCACGCAGATGGACTATGGTTTGCCATTGATATGTGGTATCTGTCACCAAGTATCATCTCATCTCGCTGGTCATATGTTGTCTGCACATCCAGGCTGCGGATTGCTGTGGGGTGCAGGATACTGTGGCAACATACTTGGTAAGCCTTCTTTTATGATGTACATGTATGTGCGTGTATGTTGTTTAATGCCATCCACTGCACTTGTTGTGCTTCTTTTTCTGCAGTAGATGCCTAGAAGACATTATGAGTGAAATGATGATCTTGATGATTTTTGGGTTGTAGGCCGTGGTTGTGAGGCTTGTAGTTCCCTGGCGTATCGCCAGAGACTGCGTCTGGCATCTTCAAGGGTTGTCTTGGGACTGGCAATTTTGACCACTGTCTGTCCTATTTATATGTTCACTGCGATATGTTCGTAAGTTATATCTGCCTTCTGATTGGTCAGCGGTAGGGACTTCCATTGCGCCAATGAGATTGCTGTTTGATGGTGTAGTCGACTGTACTTGTAGAATTTTGCATTCTGCATTTTTTAGAACCGGTATCCATACTTTGTTGACTTTTAATGATTCTTCTTTTCTATTGAAACTATTTTTATGTTTGAATATTTCGATGGCTTCTCGTTGTAGACGGGTAAAATAGTGTGTGCAGTTAGATAATATGTCTGTATTCTGGTATTGTACTATGTGGCCATCAAGTAAAGAGCGTTCTGCTACTGCCGACTTATCCATTTGTTTAAGACGACTGTATCTTTCATGCTCCTTAAGTCTGGTTGCAATGTCTTTATGTCTTCTTTCCTTCGTAGTAGTTTTTCAAGACAATATACAGGCCTACCAAGAAAATCAAGAACCTTCTCAGGCCTATAAAGGATCAACTCCATCCTCATCAGACAGCAGGTATATACAGGATACCATGCAGTTGTGGAAAAGTGTATATAGGCACCACCAAACGCGGCATCGCAACTAGACTTAAGGAGCATGAAAGATACAGTCGTCTTAAACAAATGGATAAGTCAGCAGTAGCAGAACACTCTTTACTTGATGGCCACATAGTACAATACCAGAATACAGACATATTATCTAACTGCACACACTATTTCACCCATCTACAATGAGAAGCCATCGAAATATTCAAACATAAAAACAGTTTCAATAGAAAAGAAGAATCATTAAAAGTCAACAAAGTATGGATACCGGTTCTAAAAAACGCAAAATGTAAACCTCTACAAGTACAGTCGACTAGACCATCAAACAGCAATCTCATTGGAGCAATGGAAGTCTCTTCCGCTGACCAATCAGAAGGCAGATATAACTTACGAACACATCGCGGTGAACATATAAATAGGACAGACAGTGGACAAAATTGCCAGTCCCAAGACAACCCTTGAGGATGCCAGACGTAGTCTCTGGCAAAACGTCGGGGAACTACAAGCCTCACAACCACGGCCTACAACCCGAAAATCTTTTAGATCATCATAGCAACTCCAGCCGTGAAAGTCTACGTCAGTACATTATGAGTGAAGTTTTGAAGAAGTCACAGGATTCAAATATAAGTCATTCAAAATATCTCTGCAGGCGGAAGAATTTCGAAGCTCTGTTTGTTGCTACACATGACGTCATATAAGGCAGTGTACACTGTTAGCATCCCACATCCCATTCCTCTCTGCACTCATGGATAGCAGTGTCACGTGATCTATTCCTGCATAAACATGACTGCAGTGCCCTCCGTCAACAACTGCATTTACTCGGGTAATACCTAGGAATAATATTTACAAACAAACAGGAATGAGCTGCAGAAAGAAATTAAACATAGACTCAACTCTGATATTCTTCTATAACTAACTAACTCATTGGCACTATTGAACCCTTAGGTTCATGGAAGCACAGACATAAGCTCTCATTCTGAGCTAATGTTTTCCACTCATCTTCTGTATAATTTACCACCCTCAAATCAAGGTTAATGCTATTCTCCCACCTCAATCTTTGCCTATCAACTGTGCACTTTCCCTCTGAATTTCCTACAAGGAGTTTCCATGCCTCTCTCTCTCATAACCTATTTGTGCCACTGTTCCCTCTGTCAGAGTCTATGAGTCTGAACTGTTCTTATTACATTTGGTTACCTGTAAAGATAATGTAGCTTATATTATTTGGAGTCTGTTTATCTTACCTCAATATTAATGTTGATTTGTTCTTGAACATGTTTCGATTGGATCCCAACCATCCTCAGCATCTTGCCCAGACTGGTTGGATTTATGTTGTAAACCCTGGATGTCGATGTCAGCTCCCTCCTGTGGTTGGTCAAAGAACCTCCAAATGAGGTCATGTTCCGTCAGTATTTCGAAATTCATAACTCTGTTTTTGTTCTTCTGAATAAAGATTTTTTCCCAAATAGTCAGCTCTTTTGTGTTTTCTAACTGTTTTAATAATTTTGTGTCCGAATTTATATTATGTTTTTCAGACCAAACATGAGCAGCAACTGCAGATTTTTCTATTTCCCCATTTTAATATTTCTTATATGTTCTTTGGTTCTAATTTGTATATTTGTATATAATATAAGACTTGAAAGCATAATAATAGTCCCTTCGATTGTTTGCTGGCCAAAGGAAGGCAAGACCAGTGATGGGGCTGCCATCTTATAGCCTCTGGTCAGGCTTTTCTGGAGAAGAAAAGAAAATAAATGAAAGAAAGGAAAGACTCCCTAGCCCTTGGATGCCCTAACAGCGTCGGGGTCGAAAAAACAAGAGTTAACCAAGAGAGGTTAGATAGTAAAGTTAAAAGAGTGCAAAACACAAGTAAGTGGAAGAAATGTTTTGCTTAGCTTGGGCACCTTGTGGTCGCCATCCACATATCCCCTAGATGAGGACCCCTGAGGGAAATAATTTTGGAATATATTAAACAGTACCAACTAAATTGGAAACATCATCTAGAAAGAATGAGTTCAAATCGAATCCCCAAAGCTGTTTATAATTATATACCAAGAGGACGAAGATCACTGGGCCGTCCTATGAAACACTGGAGGGAAAATTTTCTATAGGATCGTAACAGGTCTTGGCCTAATACTTGGAAGGAAGCAGGAGAAGAAGTATATAATATAATTAAAAGAACCTCAAAATATGGTTGGTTGGTTGGTATCTAATGTCGAGCACTTGATAATGAAATCATTCGCTCTCTTGCACTCCAATATTTAGCAGAAAGGCTGGTCTCTTCTACAAAAGCTGGACAACGGAGGAGATGGTTTCTGTCCATATCTTCATTTAAATTGCAAAAGGGCATTTAGGTGAATCTGTTATGCCAATTCTGTGTAGGTGTTTATTCAAGCAGTCATGTCCCGTTAGCAGTCTGAATGTTGCTACTGCGGATTTTCTTTGTAATGTAGTAATGTCATAAGCTTGTAGAATTTCCCATTCCTTTCCAGATGTTTTGGTGGTGTATTCTTCTCTAAGTTTATTGATGTATTTATTTGAGATAATTCTTTTGATAGAGTGAAAGGAAACTGGAGTAGAAGTTGGGTTTGAAACAATTTTGGTACCCTTCTTGGCTAGAAAATCGGCTATTTCATTGCCTGTCACTCCACAATGGGCCGGAATCCATTGAAGTACAACTTTTTTTTGTAGACGGGATAACTGTTTTATCATTTTGTGACATTCGATAATTTGATGCTTTTGGGTGTTGTGTCTCGTGTTATAGCAAGAATGGCTGCTTTGGAGTCACATAGAATTACAACTTTTGTAAATTTTTGGATGTGATATAAAAGATTTTGTAAAACTTAAGAAAATTGCTAGAATTTCGCCATCAAAGTTTGTTGAATTTGTGTTTAGTTTACGATAAAAGGAAAAAAAGTGGACATACTGCACCAGCACCCAGTGCCACCGTCATTTGGTAGGCTGGAGCCATCTGTAAAAATATGTATCCATTCAGGAGCTGGGTATCTTAGATTTATTATTTCCAGTGACATTTGTTTTAAAATATATGGAGGAGTTTCAGATTTCTTGATGTCTTCTGTTAAATGAAGGTTATATTCGATTTCCAAAAATTCTAGAGGGTTGTTTCTCATCTGCATATTTTCTTTTGAATGTGGAAGTTGCAATTTCTGTTTGATTTCTTGTACAATGCTTAGGAAGCTTTGCTGAGATTTTAAACATACTTGTGGTTTTCTTTGGGTCCAGTTATTATGGGGTAGCCTTAAAAAATTTTCATACTGTGTGACTGCTGTTTTCTCAATTTCAAATGCTATGTTTGGGTTATTTGTTAAGATTTGCATGGCAGTGATTGGTGTTGTTTTAACGGCTCCTGTTATCAGATGGAGGATTTGGTTCTGCAATTTATTAAGTTTTTCCACTTTAGTACTTACTAGGATTTCTTCACAATATTGAAGTACAGGTTTTATGTACATTTGGTAGAAGGTGTTTAGGGTTTGTGTGTTGCAACCTCAAAATATTACTTCCTAAAATAAAACATCATGTAGCTTACTGTTATATAGTCTTCTCCATTCATATTGAACTTTTATAGGAAAAATCTTCTCTATTTACTTGACTTTTTGTCTCTCTTTGGTCCAAACATTTTCCTAACAAGGAAGCTATCAACCATTTCATGCCGAAATCTACCTTGAAATTTCTCTCAGAGAAGCATTGTGATATACGAAGACCGTGTCCAAAAAAATTATCTACCATTTTTTATTGGATAACCTTCACAACTGCAAGGCACAGAAATTGAAGCCAAATCCAGCAATAGCAACCCGAAGCAGATGGATTCCATGCATGAGTCAAAAGGAGTGCAGTGAGGCAGGACGTGGCACAGACAGCAGGTTGTGAGGGTTGCCCAGTCTGCCAATTCAGGAGTTGTATTACTTCCCCAAGTTTAAATGAGAGATTTGGTGCTTGATTTTAGTGCCTTGCAGTTAAAAACAGCAGTTAATTTTTTGGACACACCCTTGGTATATCATAACATTTCTCTGGGAGAAATTTCAAGATAGGTTTCAGCATGCAATGGTTGACAGTTTCCTTGTAAGAAAAATAATGAAATGAATTACATTATCATGTATGTGCATAAAACTACTTGAAGAACATCTGTAATGTAAAAAAGTCTGGCTCTCAAAATGTTCAGCTCTAAACCCAGTGTGTATGACCTATAACACTACCCTTGATATTAATGTTAACATGATGTTCAGGTACAAACTACCTGATGTGCAACGAATGTCAAGACAAGTACAGTATACAGTTCCAGTGCTTCCCCAAGTTCCCAGCATCACAGTCCGGCCTCGGCAGCAGCACCAGCATGGGTAATGTCAGTAACACAGTGCTACCAACCAACCTAGCACAACTATTGGCTCCAGACCTTCTCGGCAACAGCTCAGTGCAGGACGAAGGTAAATACTGATTTTTTTATTAACAATTATAATAAATTGTTTATTTTTTATTATTTCACTCACCTCATACTTCATATATGAAGTATGAGGTGAGTGAAATAATAAAAAATAAACAATATTAAAGAACCTCATAGTGTTATTTCCTATCTACATAACTTAATTATAATAGATATTAATAAATATTACCTATATTTTACTTTTATAGGAATTAATCACTATGAGGTTTATTATATGGTGAAATTAAATGTTTCTTATATTATTTTTAGTCTATTCATCTTACCTCAATATTAATGTTGATTTGTTCTTGGACATGTTTCAAAACAATTCTGTTTTATCGTCAGCTTGTCCAGACTGGTTTGATTTATGTTGCACACCCTGGATGTTGATGTCAGCTCCATCCTGTGGTTGGCCAAAGAACCTCCAAACCTTGGCCAACCACAGGATGGATCTGACATCAACATCCAGGGTCTGCAACATAAATAAAACCAGTCTGGACAAGCTGACAATAAAACAGAATTGTTTTGAAACATGTCCAAGAACAAATCAACATTAATATTGAGGTAAGATGAATAGACTAAAAATAATATAATTAAAATAACCTCAAAATATCACTTCCTAAAATTAAATATTTCTTACCTCTCCTCATATAAATCTTCTAAGCAGATTGAGATTTCGAGTCCATAACGGTCTCATCTTCAGTACTTCTTTGGCGACTGATGTTATGTCGATTGGAAGAAAACTCTTCTTCTTCTCTCTGTTGGTGGGCCGATGAATCTCTAGATCAATTATTTATGGGAATTTTGAGCAGAAAATAACAAGTGGACATCCTTTGATTTTCAAATTTTGGAGTAGATACGTTGTCGATGTAATTGCTATTGTGAATCACAAGCAAATAGAGGATGCTTTAAAGCTGTTGAACATTCATAGTAGAACTATAAAACTTACCATGGAAACTGAAAATGAAAGACAAATCCCATTTTTAGATCTCACTTTAAGAGAAAAGGAAGGAAACAAGATAGAATTTGGAATTTATAGAAAAATACACATATTGACAACTATATTAAAGCTTCAGGATTCAACCATTTTGCTCACAAAGAGGCAGTATTCAATATTTGACACACAGATTGGTAAAGACACCTATGAGCAAAGAAAAATATGAAAAGAACACATAATTAATGTTGCAATAGATAACGGTTATGAAGAAAATATAGTACACAAGAAAATAAATAAATTTAAAAGACAAAAATTAATAAATGAAAGCACACTTATAAAAGAAACAGAAAAAATAAAGTTATGTAGATAGGAAATAACACTATGAGGTTCTTTAATATTGTTTATTTTTTATTATTTCACTCACCTCATACTTCATAATTCATAGCAGACCCTGGGTTTCTTCACATATTTTGTGACATTGTCAATGCTGCATCACGTTCACAACTGACGTCCAACGGCCTTCTATCCTGCAGACTGACCTCCGTGCCATCTGGTGGCCGACCGAAGAATTTCCAAATCAGTCCTCTTTCTTTATAACCGGGTATTTCAAAATTCATAGTTGTATTTTCATTCTTGCATATGTAAATTTTTTCCCAAATTGTGAGTTCCTTCGGTTTTTCCAATTGTTTAAGTAATTTTGTTTTGGTTTCTATTCTATGTTTTTCTGACCAGGCATGTGCAGCTATTGCAGATTTTTCGGTTTCTCCATTTTTAACATTTCTGAGGTGTTCTTTTAATCTTGTATTTAGATTCCTTTTTGTTTTTCCTATGTATATCTTTTCACAATCTTTACAATTAATTTGATAAATTCCCGATTTTTTGCAGTCTTCAATCTTTTATTTTTGTTGGTTTTTATTAAATTACCTAAGCTGTAATCATTTTTCGGTGCTAATTTAATGTTGAATTGTGTTGAAAATTTTTTTAAACTTGTCAAATACGAAAGGATGGTATGTGAACTTCTTGAATTTTTTGCCTATATTTTTATCTGTCTGAAGAGTACTTTCATTGATGACTTTTTGTTCTTTGAATTTATTTATTTTCTTGTGTATCATTTTCTTTTGAAAACCATTATCCTTAGCAATTTGTATGATGTGTTCTTTCTCTTTATTGTAATTTTCTTTGCTCATGGGGACATTCACAAGTCTGTGTGTTAAACTATTAAATACTGCCTGTTTGTGTGAAAAATGGTTAAATCCAGTAGCTTTTATATAATTGTCGATGTGTGAGTTTCTTTTCTGTAGATTCCAAATTCTATTTTCTTTTTTTCTTCATTCCTAATAAATTTAAGGTCTAAAAATGGTATTTCATGATTATTTTCTATTTCCATTGTAAATTTGATGTTTTGTTTTGAATATTTAACAGTTTAATGGCATCTTCTAATTGTTTCTCTTTTACTATTGCTATGATATCATCTACGTATCTTCTCCAAAATTTAAACATCAAAGGATGTGCTTTAGTTACATGACATTCAAAATTCCCCATAAACATGTCTGCTAAGAATGGTGATAATGGATTTCCCATTGCGAGTCCTGATTTTTGTCTAAAGTATTTTCCTCTAAAGGTGAAGAACATTTGATTTAAGCATAATTTTGTTAGTTTTATGTATTCTTTAACGCTATCATCATCTAATTTGTTTTCTTTCAACCATTTTTCTAAAATTTTCAAAGTTGTGTCAGTCGGTATGTTTGTGAATAATGAAGTAACATCAAATGAGACCAATCTTTCTGAAGGTTCTATTTCTACATTTTCTAATTTCTCAACTAATTGGTAAGAATTTTCTACTGCTAAATTTTCAAATTTTTCCATACCTTTAAATTTATTGTTAAGCCATTTGGATATGTTATATGTCGGTGAATTGATATTGTTGATGATAGGTCTCATTTTCTTTCCGTCTTTGTGGATTTTAGGAAGACCATGAATGTTGGGGTTTCTGGGATTGGTATTTTTAATTTAAACTTTTCCTTTTGTGTCATAATTTTTTTAATTGATTTTAGGTTGGTTTCAACTTCTTTAATTGTTTTTGCGAGAGGATTTGTTTTAATTTTCATATTCTTCCCCTTAATAAATTCTCCATCCTATCATTATAATCGTCTTTATCCAAAATTACCAAATTATTCCCTTTGTCTGACTTTGAAAAAACAACATTTTTATTGTATAACTGTAGGCTTTCACGGCCGGCGTCTTGATCCCTATTAGGTTCGTCTTCCGGGCATATAGGCCGTGGTCCAGTCGTTCTTCTACTCGACGTTTCGTCTACTGCTGCGGTAGACATCTTCAGGAGATACTGCGTGCTCTCTGTGAACTCCTCAACAGTCGGCTGCAGACTGGCTGGTCGTTGGAAACTCCCTCCCTATTTATAGGCACGCCCCTGGTGGAGAGGCGTTTTCTGCGCGGTCCGTGTTGCGTGCTGTTTTGTCCAGGCTGTCGCTAGCAGAAGTCATAGGCTTCGTTGTCGTATTGTGCAATGCCGGGATCCAGATTTTGTTTATCTTCATGGTTTCTTCTTTTTGTTAAAGGATTTTTGTGTTTATATATTTCAATGGCTTCTCTGTACAGTCTGGTGTAATAATGTGATGTTTGGGACAATACCTGTGTTTCTTCGAATCTTATTATATGTTCTTGGTTGTTCATCCAGTGTTCCGCTACGGCTGATTTTTCCTTTTGTTTTAGTCTGCAATGCCTCTTGTGTTCTTGCAATTTGTGGTAACCATTCTTTTTGTTGTGCCGATATAAACTTCTCCACAACTGCAAGGGATGCGATATATACCGGCAGTACTTAACGGATCTCTTGTATCTTTGGCTGGGCGCAGTATATTGCTGATTTTTGTGTTGGCTTGTAGGTTGTAGATATGTTATATTTATTTAATATTCGACCAATTCTCTCCGTTATTGTCTTGATATATGGTAGGTACACCTTACCCTTAGCCTCCTCCTTGTTCCCGTTTTCGGATTTGTATTTATTGGGATTTATGGCTCGGCGAAAATCTGTTTTGCTGTATCCATTGGATTGAAACGCTGCTGGAGATGATTAATTTTTCTTGTAGATACTGTGGTTCCGAAATCCTTTTGGCTCGTTCCACCAGGGTTTTAATTATTCCGCGTTTTTTTGTCTGGGATGATGGTTGGACTGCTTATGTAGGTATCTGTCTGTGTGAGTCTTTTTCCTGTATACCTTGTGTCCAAGTGTCATGTCTTGGTTTCGAATTACTAAAACATCCAAAAACGGTAGACTGTTGTTCTCTTCTCTTTCCAGGGTGAATTGGATGCTGGGACAAATACCATTTAAATGTTGCCTGAAGTTATCAAGTTCTTCTTCACCATGCTCCCAAATGACGAATGTGTCGTCCACATATCTCAGCCAAACTGAAGGTCTTAATGTAGCATTCTCCAAGGCCTGTTTTTCAAATTGTTCCATGTAAAAATTGGCTATTACGGGGCTTTAATGGACTTCCCATGGCCACGCCATCTATTTGCTCGTAGAATATTCCTCCCCATTGGAAATACGTTTCTGTGAGGCATATGTTATACAGCGCTACTATATCTGGGGGAAAGAGTTCTTGCAAGTATGTCATAGTGTCTGGGATAGGTCTCTTAGTAAATAAAGAAACCACATCGAAGCTTATTATTTTATCGTTTGGCTTGAGTTTCAGAGTGTCTATTTTTTCTATGAAGTGCGTGGAGTTTTTTACAAACGTGTCAGTTTTTCCAATATACGGTTTCAATAGTGAGGGGAGAAACTTGGCGAGTTCATATGTAGGTGATCCAATGGCCGAAACAATAGGTCTGAGTGGTGTTCCTTCCTTGTGTATCTTTGGTAATCCATACAATCTAGGTGGCAGTGCTTCTGATTTGTACAATCCTCGTTTAGTGTCTTCATCAAGTGTGGAGCTCTTGATAAGTTTATTGGATTTACGTAGAACTCTTGCTGTAGGATCAGTTTTAAGAATCTTGTATGTCTCTGGATCTAAAAGCTGTTGCATTTTCTGGTTGTATTGTTCTGTTTCCATGATGACGGTGGCATTTCCTTTATCTGCAGGAAGAACGATGATGTCTTTTTACATGGAACAATTTGAAAAACAGGCCTTGGAGAATGCTACATTAAGACCTTCAGTTTGGCTGAGATATGTGGACGACACATTCGTCATTTGGGAGCATGGTGAAGAAGAACTTCATAACTTCAGGCAACATTTAAATGGTATTTGTCCCAGCATCCAATTCACCCTGGAAAGAGAAGAGAACAACAGTCTACCGTTTTTGGATGTTTTAGTAATTCGAAACCAAGACATGACACTTGGACACAAGGTATACAGGAAAAAGACTCACACAGACAGATACCTACATAAGCAGTCCAACCATCATCCCAGACAAAAACGCGGAATAATTAAAACCCTGGTGGAACGAGCCAAAAGGATTTCGGAACCACAGTATCTACAAGAAGAAATTAATCATCTCCAAGCAGCGTTTCAATCCAATGGATACAGCAAAACAGATTTTCGCCGAGCCATAAATCCCAATAATACAAATCCGAAAACGGGAACAAGGAGGAGGCTAAGGGTAAGGTGTACCTACCATATATCAAGACAATAACGGAGAGAATTGGTCGAATATTAAATAAATATAACATATCTACAACCTACAAGCCAACACAAAAAATCAGCAATATACTGCGCCCAGCCAAAGATACAAGAGATCCGTTAAGTACTGCCGGTATATATCGCATCCCTTGCAGTTGTGGAGAAGTTTATATCGGCACAACAAAAAGAATGGTTACCACAAGATTGCAAGAACACAAGAGGCATTGCAGACTAAAACAAAAGGAAAAATCAGCCGTAGCGGAACACTGGATGAACAACCAAGAACATATAATAAGATTCGAAGAAACACAGGTATTGTCCCAAACATCAACTTATTACACCAGACTGTACAGAGAAGCCATTGAAATATATAAACACAAAAAATCCTTTAACAAAAAAGAAGAAAACCATGAAGATAAACAAATCTGGATCCCGGCATTGCACAATACGACAACGAAGCCTATGACTTCTGCTAGCGACAGCCTGGACAAAACAGCACGCAACCCGGACCGCGCAGAAAACCGCCTCTCCACCAGGGGCGTGCCTATAAATAGGGAGGGAGTTTCCAACGACCAGCCAGTCTGCAGCCGACTGTTGAGGAGTTCACAGAGAGCACGCAGTATCTCCTGAAGATGTCTACCGCAGCAGTAGACGAAACGTCGAGTAGAAGAACGACTGGACCACGGCCTATATGCCCGGAAGACGAACCTAATAGGGAACATTTTTATTATTAATGTTTCTTATTTTCTTCATATTTGTTTTGCATATGTTTTTTATTTTTGTGTTTTTAATTTTTTCAATAACTTCCCCACATTCTTTTCTGATTATTGTTTGTTCTTTGTTCAGAAAAGAATGTGGGGAAGTTATTGAAAAAATTAAAAACACAAAAATAAAAAACATATGCAAAACAAATATGAAGAAAATAAGAAACATTAATAATAAAAATGTTGTTTTTTCAAAGTCAGACAAAGGGAATAATTTGGTAATTTTGGATAAAGACGATTATAATGATAGGATGGAGAATTATTAAAGGGGGAAGAATATGAAGAAATTAAAACAAATCCTCTCGCAAAAACAATTAAAGAAGTTGAAAACAACCTAAAATCAATTAAAAAAATTATGACACAAAAGGAAAAGTTTAAATTAAAAATACCAAATCCCAGAAACCCCAACATTCATGGTCTTCCTAAAATCCACAAAGACGGAAAGAAAATGAGACCTATCATCAACAATATCAATTCACCGACATATAACATATCCAATGGCTTAACAATAAATTTAAAGGTATGGAAAATTTGAAAATTTAGCAGTAGAAAATTCTTACCAATTAGTTGAGAAATTAGAAAATGTAGAAATAGAACCTTCAGAAAGATTGGTCTCATTTGATGTTACTTCATTATTCACAAACATACCGACTGACACAACTTTGAAAATTTTAGAAAAATGGTTGAAAGAAAACAAATTAGATGATGATAGCGTTAAAGAATACATAAAACTAACAAAATTATGCTTAAATCAAATGTTCTTCACCTTTAGAGGAAAATACTTTAGACAAAAATCAGGACTCGCAATGGGAAATCCATTATCACCATTCTTAGCAGACATGTTTATGGGGAATTTTGAATGTCATGTAACTAAAGCACATCCTTTGATGTTTAAATTTTGGAGAAGATACGTAGATGATATCATAGCAATATAAAAGAGAAACAATTAGAAGATGCCATTAAACTGTTAAATATTCAAAATAAAACAATCAAATTTACAATGGAAATAGAAAATAATCATGAAATACCATTTTTAGACCTTAAATTGATTAGGAAAGAAGAGAAAAAGAAAAATAGAATTTGGAATCTACAGAAAAGAAACTCACATCGACAATTATATAAAAGCTACTGGATTTAACCATTTTTCACACAAACAGGCAGTATTTAATAGTTTAACACACAGACTTGTGAATGTCCCCATGAGCAAAGAAAATTACAATAAAGAGAAAGAACACATCATACAAATTGCTAAGGATAATGGTTTTCACAAGAAAATGATACACAAGAAAATAAATAAATTCAAAGAACAAAAAGTCATCAATGAAAGTACTCTTCAGACAGATAAAAATATAGGCAAAAAATTCAAGAAGTTCACATACCATCCTTTCGTATTTGACAAGTTTCAAAAAATTTCAACAAATTCAACATTAAATTAGCACCGAAAAATGATTACAGCTTAGGTAATTTAATAAAAACCAACAAAATGAAAAAATTGAAGACTGCAAAAAATCGGGAATTTATCAAATAATTGTAAAGATTGTGGAAAAGATATACATAGGAAAAACAAAAAGGAATCTAAATACAAGATTAAAAGAACACCTCAGAAATGTTAAAAATGGAGAAACCGAAAAATCTGCAATAGCTGCACATGCCTGGTCAGAAAAACATAGAATAGAAACCAAAACAAAATTACTTAAACAATTGGAAAAAACCGAAGGAACTCACAATTTGGGAAAAAATTTACATATGCAAGAATGAAAATACAACTATGAATTTTGAAATACCCGGTTATAAAGAAAGAGGCCTGATTTGGAAATTCTTCGGTCGGCCACCAGATGGCGCGGAGGTCAGTCTGCAGGATAGAAGGCCGTTGGACGTCAGTTGTGAACATGACGCAGCATTGACAATGTCACGAATTACGTGAAGAAACCCTGGGTCTGCTATAAATTATGAAGTATGAGGTGAGTGAAATGATAAAAAATAAACAAGAAAAAATAAAATTCAAGAAATTCACTTACCATCCATTGAAACACTATAAATTTCAAAAAAATTTCAAAAAGTTTAACATAAGATTAGCACCAAAGAATGAATACAGCCTTAATAGGATAATTAAAACCAATAAAAATGAAAGAATTGAAAATGAAATCAAATCAAGAATTTATCAGATCAAATGCAGGGACTGTGACAAAATTTATATTGGAAAAACGAAAAGAAATTTGAAAACAAGGATGAAAGAACATCTTAGAAACATCAAAAATGGAGAAGTGGAAAAGTGGTCTGAAAAACATTTAATTGAATCAAAAGCCAGTCTAATTAAACAAATAAACAAACAAAAGAAACTCATGGTTTGGGAAAAGATCCACATTCAGAAAAACAAAGGAAAACTTATGAACTTTGAAATTCCCGCAAATTTTGACCTGATCCAGAGGTTCATCGGTCCACCAACAGAGGGAAGAAGAAGAGTTTCTTCCGATCGACATAACATCAGTCGCCAAGAAGGTGCTGAAGACGAGACCTCCTTTGTGGTCTCAAAATCGCGATCTACTTAGAAAATTTATATGAGGAGAGGTAAGAAACATTTATTGTCACCATAAATTAAACCTCATAATGATTAATTCCTATAGAAGTTAAATGGGAATGATATGTTCCCCAATACTGCAGTTCTGTGTTAAAAAACATAGTTGTATGAGGTAAGAAGAATTCACAATTCATTTGATTCCTACCAAAAATTATACTTAATTACAAACCAAAAGGACACAGGAATATTGGTAGACCGAAAAAGAGATGGATTCAACTTTTTGAATGACAATCCACAAGACGGAACAAGCCACATGGGCTTAATCCGTGATTTTTGATAATGGTGATGATGATTATTATTATTTTCTAGGAATTCTTAATTAGTTTGCTACTAGGTTAAACGGTTAATGTATATTACCATGTAAATCTGACATTGGATATAAAAAATAAAGAAAATAGTGGTAAGGATATAACAAGTATTAAATATGCATAATATGTTTTTATTATTAATTTAATTATATTATTTTTGGTCTGGACATCTTACCTCAATATTAATGTTGATTTGTTCTTGGACATGTTTCAAAACAATTCTGTTTTATCGTCAGCTTTCCCAAACTGGTTTAATTTATGTTGCATTATGTTTTAACATTAATTTAACATTTCTCAATGAAAGATAAATTAAATTTGAAGAGAAAAATTTTCGCCTAGACCGGGACTCGAACCCGGGACCCTTGGCTTTCCGGGCCAAGTGCTCTACCAACTGAGCTACCGAGGCGAGTTACGATCTAGACGCAAATTTTTCTCTTATATACGTTGTAATTCCCTATCGCCAAAATGCTTTTGAAACCATTGCTTCTATCTTTGCAATATCGTTGCATAATATATTGATTACAAATGTTTTTTGTGTTGTTTATTAGCAGAGGTTGACATGTTGTGCATGCAGACAAACAAACAGACATTGCCACAGTCTGATAGTTTCTGTAAACTTGCACCATACCTGCTGTTAAAGGAACCAGATCCTCTGGGAGCCAGTACCGTGCCTAACGTAACACAGGAACCTGTTTCAGCACAACCAGGTGTGTCTACTATCTTGAAGATTTTCATTTTATATTTTAAACATATTATACAAGGTACTAGCCCCATTATCCAAAAAAGCGCTGGATGGAAAATTTCCTTTTTGAGACCGTAACAGGCCACATGGCCTAATACTTGCATGGATGATGATGATGATGATGATGAAATAAGCATTGTTTTATTCTTATGCATATACAATGCAAAATATGTTGGCATTTCAATTGTTTCAAAATGGCAAAATTTCTGTAGAATTTCTTAAACACTGGAAAGCAAAGTGTTTGAAAAGTGGAGAGAAACAAATTATTTTGAATATTTTCAAACAGTTTAGTGAAAACTTTCCCACATTAGCCATTGAGGATACAGAGAAAGTAACAGCAAAATTTACAAGTGAGTCAGTTTTGAATATAAATTCTGCTCATAATTAAATTGTAATGGTAAATTAAGGTTATCTGTATAATCATGGAAAAAATGTAAAAGACTAATTAAGTAGATCTATATATAATTTTTTGTCATAAAAAAATAAGAAATGGAGGAAGTCTTATTTCACATAAAATACAATGTTGCCTAAGAACAGTGTTTCTCATCATCATCATCCAGGGATTAAGCCTGTTGGCTCGTTCCGGTTTCATGAAAGTTAGAATTGTTAAAATTGTTCAGACCATCTTCTGTGTAGGCATCGAACATTTCTCCTTCCGTGCGGTTTATAATTTAGCAATAATTTTGGAAATCTTCCTTCTGGCATTCTATCAATATGATCTTTCCAGTCGTTCCTATATTTAATTATTCAGCCTGTAAGTTTGAAAATATTTAGTTCCTTTCTTATATAAACAATGTTTCTATTGTACACAATTCACTCATGGTGGTTAAAGGCAGTATATGGTACCCACAATAGATGGAGTCGACGAGTAGTAATATCATATGCAAGTTTGTTTACAGTAAAACTGGAACTTAGCTCGGAATTATTATACAATAAAGGCGTCTGAACAAAATTTATTGGCTGTTTTCATAGCAACTTCTAATTACAATTTTTTAAAAATACAATAGGAAGTAACATTAAGAGGTTTACTTAATAATTAAGATATTTGATCTGTGTATTCTTACCTCTTATGGTTATTTTTTGTTGAACATATGTTCCAAGTTTGTATTATTAATTTAAACACTTCTCACTGAAGGATAAATTATATTTGAAGAGAAAAATTTTCGACAGACCAACCTTTGGCTTTCTAGGCCAGTGCTCTACCATCTGAGCTATTGGGGCGAGTTCCGATCTAGACGCAAACTTTTCTCTTATATATGTTGTAATTCCCAGCACCAAATGATATGAAGCCTTTGCTTTGAGAAGACATTTATCAGGAATTTAAACACTACTTTATAAAACCAGTAGGACTTCAATTGATGTTTGTATTATTAATTTAACACTTCTCACCGAAGGATAAATTATATTTGAAGAGAAAATTTTTTGCGCAGACCGTCTTCTTAACTAAGAAGCCGCCATTTGCAAAGATAGAAACAAAGGCTTCATAGCATTTGGTGCTGGGAATTACAATGTATATAAAAGAAAATTTGCGTCTAGATCAGAACTCGCCCCAATAGCTCAGATGGTAGAGCATTGGCTTAGAAAACCAAAGGTCCCGGGTTTGAGTCTTGGTTTGGGCGAAAATTTTTCTCTTCAAATATATGTTTCAAGGTTGGTTAGCCCCATCTTCAGTTATTACAGACTCTAATAGCTGATGATTGGGCTAACTAGCCTTGAAACATGTTCAACAAAAACAACCATAAGAGGTAAGAATACACAGACCAAACATCTAAATTATTCCAATTGCAATGTTAATGTATTTTAAAATCCATCCTTCAGATCATAACAAGCTATCAGACCTTAAACTTGTATGGAAGATGAAGTTGATAATTTTATATTTGTGGTTATAGGACAGTTAAATATGGTACACATAAAGATGGCCGACAAAAGTCTCTAGGAGAACAAGCTTCGTTGCTGACATCATCACAGGATCGCATCATGGCCCTTCAACGCATCACAGCAGCTGCACAGATTCTAGTTGCTCGCTCAGTTGTCATGAGTGCACTCTCCTTGCTCTCTGTCAGGTATGTATTTAATCTAATTTACACGTTATTTCTCTTGCCTGGGACTATTTTCAAAGGCATTTTTATTTTCATCCAACGACTGACTGATGAGATGTCCATTTAAAGCCTTGTATATCCTCTCCCTCTAATGTTAGACAACTGAACCACACATTCAAATCCCTCTTCCTGAGAATTTCAAAATTCATTATTTGTCTGGATGTATTTCTTCCCCCATGTCGAGAGTTCTGTTAGCAATTTTGATTTCTTCTCACTTCTATGGTATCTGTACACATATGATCAGCTACTGCCAATTTTTCTATTTCTCCATATTTCACACTTCTAAAAGACTTTTATTTTGGTGTTCAGATTTCTTTTACTTTTTTTTATGTAGATTTTTTTTGCAATTCCCATACTTTATCTAGCAAATTCCTAACTTTTACAGCCTCATGGACTAGTGGTCAGCCATTTCTGACTATAGTTCATGCGGTCGCAGCATGCTGTATTGGCTTTATAAAGTAATGTTTAAATTCCCAATAAAAGGCTTCTTAAAAAAGAAGCCGTCATTTGCGTGATCGAGCAACACCTCGTAGCATTTGGCGCTCGGGAATTAACAATGTATAAGAGAAAAATTTGCATTTAGATTGGTGTGCTCAGGTAGCTTAGTTGGTAGAGCTCTGGCATAGAAAGCCAAAGGTCCAGGGTTCAAATTCCAGTCTGAGCATATATTTTTCTCTTCAAATATAATGTGTCCATCAGTGAGAAGTTTTAATTTATAATAATAATATCCTAACTTTTATCTTCTTTTTTTTTTTCTCATTTACCTTGTTTTAATTAGTTTACTGATAGTGAAACTATTTCTTTCAATGCATGTCTCTATATTGAATTTTCTGATGAATACTTCTTTAAATATGTTACGTGATGATGATCTGTAAATTTTTAAAAATATTTTATCTTCTCCTTTATCTTCTAGAAGGGTACTTTGTATTTAATTTTTTTATCTATCTTTTTATGTATCAAGTTTTCTATGAATCCATTCTTTATTGCTGCATTTATTATATGAAGTCATCTGATGGCATTGTTAAGAACGCTGGTTATCTGCCTTTGGACATAAGAGAATTATATAAGAGGAAAGAAAATTTAATGATTGTATCGGAAAATGAGATGCACAAAGAAATTAAACATGATCAATTCTGGAAATGCGTGCTATTATGCATTACAGAGACTCTTGACTTCCCAACTCCTTTCAAAAAACATAAAAATGAAAATATATAAAACTATTATTCTACCAGTTATATTATATGGATGTGAAACATGAATTCTTACTTTAAGGGAGGAAAGGAGATTACGAGTATTTGAGAATAAAGTTCTTTGGAAAATTTTTGGACCAAAGAAAGATGAGGGAGATGAACAGGCAGGTGAATGGAGAAGACTACATAACAGTGAATTACATGGTCTTTATAGGAAGCCAGATATAATAAGAACAGTTAAGTCTCATAGACTGTGATGGGCAGGACATGTGGCACAAATGGGGAATGAAAGACGTGCATGGAAGCTTCTTGTAGGAAAACCAGAAGGAAAACGCCCAATTGGTAGACCAAGAATGAGGTGGGAGAATAACATTAATTATGATTTGAGGGAAGTTGATTATACAGGGAATGATTGGAAAAAATTAGCTCAGGATAAGGATGAATGGAGAGCTTTTGTCTGCAGGGACATGAACCTGCGGGTTTGATAGTGCCAGTGAGTTAGTTGGTTAGTTAGTATTGGGTATTGAATGGTGTAAAAGACTTACACTGATGTTTAGAGTCAGAGATCCAGGGTTCAATTCCTGGTTAGGTGTTAATTTTTTCTTTTCAAAAAAATTAAATTGCTCAGGACTGGAATATGTTAAACTAAATATAACATCAAAAGAGTCATAACTTATTGTAATGAAATATTTCAGTGGGACATCGTGCAGTTTACCAGCTGGTCTGTCTGCTATTGGTCTTTCTGATATCCGGAAAGTAGTACGTCTGATGAGTCTGACCGCTGGCGGTCGCGTGGAGCTGACAACTGACCAACAACAACCACTGTCCGAGAGAGGTCCCAGACAGGGATGTGGCGCTCCATCTTTACAACTGACACATCTGACCAATCACCTGCCTCCTGCCACAGCCACATGTCTTAATTATCTAAGTTGTGCCATCGCTGCTCTCGCTCAGACTGATGCAGAAGCTTCTGAACTTGTTCTTCAAATGTGCACCAAGGTATGCATAAATACATTAATAAATTACAATAAAAATAACATTATGAGGTTCTACTTAACAATCAATGTGAGTTTTTAGGAATTAACTTCTTCTTCACTTCACGGGCTAGGCAAATTGCCTGTTCTGCCTCACAGTTGTTCTGTCCATCTTTTCCTACATTTAGGAATTAGCAGTATGAGGTATTCATATTTGAAGAGAAAAATTATATGCTCAGACTGGGACTTGAACCCAGGACCTTTAGCTTTCTAGGTCAATGCTCTACTGGCTGAACCATCTGGGCGAGTTCCAATCTAAATGCAAATTTTTCTCTTATATACACTGTTAATTCCCATGCACCAAACTATTATTTATTTAAGTAAAATTTTATCATGTCACCTCATATTCTTATTATTATTTAGACCAAATAAATGTTTATTGATATTTGATTTAGAAGTTATTTTTGAGTCAGCCATTTTGAATCTATGTTTTTCTTTTTTAGATTTGAGTCGTCTTACAATTGAACAATTGAATTTTTGGGAATTAACACTGAAATATTCAATGTTTTTATTTTTCATTTCATACATCTCAATGATGGATAAATCATATTTAAATAAAAATATCTTCAAATATAATTTATCTGTCATTGAGATATATGAAATGAATAATAAAAACATTGAAAGAAGCCATACTGGCTTTATAATGTAATATAAAATTCCAAAATAAATGTCTTCTTAATAAAGAAGCCGCCATTTGCAAGATAGAAGCAAAGGTTTCATAGCATTTGGTGCATGGGTATTAACAACGTATATAAGAGAAAAATTTGCGTTTAGATTGGAACTTGCTCAGATAGCTCAGTCGGTAGAGGCTTGGCCTAGAAAGCCAAAGGTCCTGGGTTCAAGCCCCAGTCTGAGCATATAATTTTTCTCTTCAAATATGACTATGAAGTATTATTTATTTACCATATATCTCGGCAGATAAGGTGACCTTCAGAATATAAATAAAATGAATCATAATTATCTCATCTCGTACATTTCGTGTTTTTCAAAGCACTGGACTGGTTTCAGGTACAATTGTTCCTATCTTCAGTCATCTTTACAATCCATGAATTTTGAAATTCTCAGTCAGCAAGATTTAATATCATAGTTCATCAGATCAACACTATATAGCAGAAGAGAAAAATTATACGCTCAGACCGGGACTTGAACCCGATCAAGTGCTCTACCATCTGAGCTACCTGAGCAAGTACCGATCTAAACACAAATTTTTCTCTATATACGTTGTAATTCCCGCCCACCAAATGCTATGAAGCCTTTGCTTCCATCTTTGCAAATGGCGGCTTCTATATTAAGAAGACATATTTTGGAATTATACATTACATTATAAATGCCAGTACGGCTTTTTTCAATGTTTTTATTATTAATTTCATACATCTCAATGATGGATAAATCATATTTGAAGAGAAATTTATACGCTCAGAGATGTATGAAATTAATAATAAAAACATTGAAAAAAGTCGTACTGGCATTTATTATGTAATATATAATTCCCAAATATGTCTTCTTAATATAGAAGCCGCCATTTGCAAAAATGGAAGCAAAGGCTTCATAGCATTTGGTGGGTGGGAATTACAACGTATATAGAGAAAAATTTGCGTTTAGATCGGTACTTGCTCAGGTAGCTCAGATGGTAAAGCACTTGGTCTAGAGAACCAAGGGTCCTGGGTTCAAGTCCCGGTCTGAGCATATAATTTTTCTCTTCAAATATGATGTATCCATCATTGAGATGTATGAAATTAATAATAAAAACTATATAGCAGTCTAGAAGATGAAGGTGAACACAAAAATTCAACAGTTGTAAAAATGGCTGAAGATAGGAATAACTGTTCCTGTGCTTTGAAGAACACGGCGTGTATGAGTTGAGATAGTGACAACTCATTTTATTTACTAATAACTTTTTCACCAGAGGGAAAACGGCCAGTTGGTAGCCCAAGAATGAGGTTGAAGAATAATATTAACTATGATTTGAGGGAAGTAGATTATACAGGGATTGATTGGAAAGCATTAACTCAGGATAGGGATGTATGGAGAGCTTATGTCCGCGCGGCCATGAACCTATGGGTTCGATAGTGCCAGTGAGTAAGTAAGTAAGTAAGTAATAACTTTTTCTAATTAGCTTCAATCTCTTGATTAAATATGATATTTTAGGAATTGATGGCAGCTGCTATGGGAGCTATGAATCAGTCTCCAAACAACAGGATTGGTCCTTGTGAGATTACACCAGGGTTTGCTGTAACACAAGCCCTCGTTGCTCTTCTAGCTTCACATGGTGGGACTTCACTCACAAATGGAGTTAAAGGTAAGTTACATATTACTTCAACATCTGTTTGCCTCCTCATCCCATAATCATAGTAGAACACCTGTTCTCCATGCCGGGACGGACATGTTCTGAAGATGCTCTAACTAAAAGGTAGAGATAAACAATGCAACAATTATTTATTAACTTTAATAATAAAAAACAATTTAAATAAACTTATTTAATTATTGAATCACTTTTTAGTTAGAACATCTTGAGTATAGAAGGCCTATGGTTTACTAACTGATTTTTTCCTTCCTTGACTTATTTCCAATTTCTTGCATCAACTATTACAAAGAGATCTCCAGCTATCTCTGTCCTCCCATGTTCTATTGTATGTATCTCTGTTCATGTCTGTCCTCTAACTTCAATATCTTCCTTAATTTGATCTATCAGTTCTGGGTCTTCTCCTTGGCCTATTTCCTCAATCTATTGTAGATTATAATATAAATATAGGATCCTTGGACCTGACAGACTAATTTTGTTACATGTATATTTGTTGGAATGGAAGAAAATAAAAACTAGTACATGGAAATATTTTCCGTCTTCTAAACGTTGCTAATTGAACAGCATGATTATCTGTAGGGAGAATTCATCACAAAATATTTTTCGCATTGACCTTGATGAAGCGTAACTTGTGCAACATAGGGGTGGGGTAGAAAGAAAGGTTCCCGGATGTCATTCAACAGTACCGAGATTAGTTACAAGGCATTTTCTGGGAAGAATACCACCGAGATTTCCTCTTGGCTTCATGTGAAGCATCTTCTTTCTTTCTTTCTTTCTTTTTTCTTTCTTTCTTTCTTTCTTTTATATATTCATACCAGTTTAATCTACTTCTTTCTATGTATTTTTTTTAATTTCCTCTACTTTTAATTTATCTCTTACCACTGTGTTTCTAAATTTGTATTTTCTTCAAGTTTTTTTGAGTCTGGAAACATCATTGAGAAGGCCAAAGTATTCTCCAGTTTAAGCTGTAGCGTCTTATTAAGAAGATGTGTAACTGGTATAATTTATATTTTATTTTTATTGGTATGACTATATACGAGGTGTGATCACTAAGTTTCCGGAATGGCTTCAAAACAATTATGCCATTGAGGAGTTTTTAATTTTCACCCAGGCTGTACACTCAGAATTTCCTTGTGATGAATTTGAGGGGTTGCGCGACCTTCTCTGACGTTGCAGTATGCTGGTAAAAGCTCTGAAGTGAAGACGTGTTTTGTGCATGCGGCGATTTCTCTGTGTAGCAACAATGCGGGATTACGAGGAACAAAGAACATGCATCAAATTTTGCTTTAAACTTGGTAAAACTGCAACAGAAACATATCAAATGTTAAGAACAGCTTATGGGGAGGAAGCAATGGGCAAATCTCAAGCATTTGAGTGGTTTTCGAAATTTAAAAGGGGCATGACATCGGATAAGGATGAAAATCGTCTGGGACGACCAACTTCCAGCAAAACCAATAAAAATATTGATGGAGTGAGGGAAATGGTATTAAATGATAGGCGCATTACAATACGAGAACTGTCTGATGCACTAGCACTCTCGTTTGGAAGTGTTCAAAGCATTTTGAAAGACGATTTGAACATGCGAAGAATTGCTGCGAAGTTCGTTGCCCCACCTCCTTTCAAATGACCAAAAGGAAAGTCGTGTGATTGCCTGCACAGATCTTAAAGAACAGCTTAAAAATGACCCACGGTTCATGGAAAAGGTTATTACTGGTGATGAAACATGGATTTATGGCTACGATCCAGAAACTAAACAACAGTCTTCGCAATGGAAGAGTCCTGCATCTCCATGCCCCAAGAAAGCCAGACAAGTTCGATCGAATGTGAAGTCAATGATGATTGTTTTTTTTGACATTAATGGAATTGTGCATAAGGAATTTGTACCACAGGGTCAAACAGTGAATCAAGTGTACTACAAACAAGTGTTGCAAAGATTGAGGGAGAATGTGCGACGCAAACGGCCAGAGAAATGGACTGGTGACTGGTTCCTGCATCACGACAATGTGCCCGCGCACAAAGCAATTTCTGTCCGCCAGTTTTTGGACAAAAATAGGATGAGTACTGTTCCCCATCCAGCCTATTCTCCATATCTGGCTCCAGCAGACTTTTTCCTGTTCCCACGGCTAAAAATTCGGCTCCGAGGACATCGTTTTGAGGACATTGATGTCATCCAGCACGAATCGCAGAAGGCATTGGACACATTTAAAGAAGACGACTTCCAGAAGTGCTTCCAGCATTGGCAGAAGCGCTGGGACAAGTGTATCAACTCCCAAGGTGACTACTTCGAGGGTGACAGTGCTGAATAGAAACTTTGAAGTGTTGTGTTGTGTTTATGGCCTCATTCCAGAAACTTATTGATCACACCTCGTACTAGGGGTTTTTGAGTAATTTTAAGTTTTACAGTGCTTCACAAAACCCCCAATCTGGAGCACTAGAGTTTGATTTTGGAGTGTCTTTCTCCTGGATGAGTTACCTTCAAGGGCTAAGGAGTGTCTTCTATGCCAACTAACTGGATTTTTAGCACATGAGTCTCATCATACACCCACCAAGACACACTGCTAAAATTTTACAAAGTAATGGTAGTGCCTGCAGTGTTGTACCGAAGTGGAACTTGGATGTTAATACAATTTTCAAAAAGTTCAACACAAGATTGGCATCAAAAATGATTTGAGCCTTGATAGAATAATAAAATCCAACAAAATGAGACAATGGAAGAAGAAAATAAATCAGGTATTTATTGGATAAAATGCGGGATTGTGATAAAATCTACATAAGGAAAACAAAAAGAAATCTGAAAACCAGAGTGTAGGAACATCATAGGAATGTTAAAAATGGGGACATCTGCAGTAGCTGCTTATTCTTGGTCAGAAAAACATCAAATTAAAAGAAAGGCAAAATTAATTAAACAAATAGAGAAACCCAAAGAACACACAGTTTGCAAAAAGATCTATATTAAAAAAATAAACAGCAATTAATGAATCAATGGTAAAGAGAAAAATTTTTGCCTGAACCGGGAATCGAACCCGAACCTTTAGCTTTCCATGCTAATGCTCTATCCACTGAGCTAATCCAGGCTTCATTCCCATCCAAGCCGAAATCCTTCCTCTACCTTACTCTACTGGTCCCACATTCAAATGCTATGAATCATCATTCACAAATACACAATGAATGGCTTCTACCTGAAGAAGACATGAAGGGACTCCACACAGCTATAGCATTATTTATTAAATTAAAATTGAGAAGCTGAAGCTATTACTATGATAGAAATAAGTAAATTATTGTAAATCAATGGTAAAGAGAAAAATGTTTGCCTGAACCGGGAATCGAACCCTGAACCTTTAGCTTTCCGTGTTAATGCTCTGTCCACTGAGCTAATCCAGGCTTCATTCCCATCCAAGCAGAAATCCTTACTCTACTGGTCCCACATTCAATTGCAATGAATCATCATTCACAAATACACAATGAATGGCTTCTACCTGAAGAAGACATGAAGGGACTCCACACAACTATAGCATTATTTATTAAATTAATATTAAGAAGCTAAAGATATTACTATGATAGAAATAAGTAAATTATTGTAAATCAATGGTAAAGAGAAAAATGTTTGCCTGAACCGGGAATCGAACCCTGAACCTTTAGCTTTCCGTGCTAATGCTCTATCCACTGAGCTAATCCAGGCTTCATTCCCATCCAAGCAAAAAAATTTCTAAAGCAAAGTATAATTTAAAGTGTTGCTAAACTGGCACGGGTGAAAACTTTTGCTACAGTTTGCTACTTTAGATTTACACAGCACATTAATGAACTCATGTTGTGCACATAATGCATGATCTTGCCGCTCGTGAGCATGTGTGTGCTTGCATTTAGGACGGGAGTTCTGTCGCTACAATAACTGATAGCTGATTGCAATAATGCAATGCCCATGAAATAAGGCAGTTCATTAAGCTTTCCAATATCTCAACTTTCACACATATTATCCAGTTTGTTTGATTTGTGGTATCTTATGGAATTCTACAAATCTAGAAGGGAACCGTACGAAGTTCTCCGTGAAAAATTAGGTGAAGGTCGCAATAATCAAATCAAACGTTTGTTTCAATTTGTATTAAATTCTATAAACATTGACAGTATCTCTAAATATTATGTGAAAAAAATTTGCGTAGAGGTGATGCTATTCTGCAACAAAATACTTCACAAAAGTGAAAAGCATGAAGTGTTTTTTAGTTCCTAGTTCATCTACCCCTGCAGCTCTAAAAAGCAAAGAAAATGCCCTCATGTCAGTTTTGAAGATATTAGCGATAAAAGTAAAAAGCGAAAAACTGTAGAATTTCGACATGAAAACCCGTTCAAAGAACTCCCTTTTGGAACTAAGGTACATTTAAAGGAGTATGGAGAGGAAAAGGCATCGGAACTAGTAAATGAAGCGGTCTTAAACAACTCCAACAAGAGCAGGAAAAACCCCTTCGAGTTTCAAAATCATCAAAAATCAAAACTCCAAGTAAAACCTTACAAAAATGAAATTATTTAATTAATTACTGAAGCTAATTTAAGCCAAAGTCAGTATAGGATTATAAGAGCACAAGCAAAAGAAGTCATTCTATATCGATGAGTCATTTAATAGTATCCTTAAGTAAAGAATGTTGTTATCCTAGTCAGGATTTTTAGTGAATCTTTTGCAGATGTGCAGTTACAGAATTTGTTGAATCATACAACCTGGTGTTGCATTAAAATATCCAGTTCATATATTATCATTATTTTTATTATTATTATTATTATTATTATTATTATTATTATTATTATTATTATTATTATTATTATTAATTATTTCGTTCATTTGTCCCTGTAATGGTGCATCAGGCATGGTCGGTCTACACCTCTATCATTCACAGGCTTCTACATATAGGAGCTCATCTCATCTCTCGACCCGACCCTCAGTTGGACACGAGTTGAGGATATTTATATTTATTTATGTATTATCATTATTTTCTAAATGCATAAGTCTATTTGTGATTCGATTAATATATTTTTCAAAGTATTTCCGCAAATAAATTGTGTTTGTTAAATCAGTCATAACGAATACTTTGCATATAACAACTAATTAAAGGCTTTCATATCAAGTATGCAGACCCAGATTTTTTTTTACTCTTAAAATTGTTAATCTTACACATGTGGAATGATCTGAAGCCCAAATAGTGACTTCCAGATTTTTGCCGATTTTTTCACATTCTGGATCTGAGACGTTAGAACTTGAACACACGTATATTGTACTTGTTATTGCTGAACCTTACAGATTTTAATTTTATATTATTATATTTTTTTTAGGAATTAAAATAAATAAAAATGGGAGTTATGAAGGGGAAATAAGAAATAGAAATAATAAAGGAAAATTTGCAATTGCTTGCCTCAATGGAATATTGTGGGATAAAAATATAAGTAATAAAAATAAAATGAATATATATCATACAATTGATGAAAGCATCATTACTTATGGAGCAGAACTTTGGCCATTAACAACAAAATCAAATAAGTATCTTTTGGCAACGGAAATGGATTTTATAACGAAGGGCAGTAAGAATTTCAAGAAGAGAAAAAATTAGGAACTCAGTTATAAGGGAGAAAATGAAGATTGAAGACAGTCTTTTAGATTATATTAAAACTCAGCAATTAAAATGGTATGGACATATCCAGCGAATGGAAGAGGATCGGCTACAAAATCTGTTTTGGAATGGAAACTGAGGGAAGACGAGGCAGGGAAGACCTAAAACCTCCTGGAGTCAGGGAATATATTTATACATGAAGGAGAAACATCTACAACCAGAAGATTGAATGGACCGACAAAATTGGCTATTGGGAATCGGACGATGTCAAAGACATTAATCAACCGATGATATCTATTTATTATTATATTTTTAAAGGATGACTTCTTTTAATTATAATGATGTCTGAACCAACTTGTTTAACATAATGATTTTATTTACATGTTCTTGTGTTGCAGATGAAGACATGGAAAAAGGGCCCGTAAGTCCAGGCCCTGAGTCCCCTGGTATAAGTCCTCTACAGCTACCAGATGCCCTCGCTGCTTGTGTGTTGTCCACACAACTTGCCCCCAGTCATCGACAGTGGGCATCCCAACAACTAGTAAGTATAAGAACACACAAAGGTTGTTAGTAGAATAGCTTAATTCATAACAGTTATTTACAGTGAGCTACACCATATTTGTGGAAAACCAAACGTGATATGAATAAATCATATTTAAAGAGAAAAATTAATTTTTCTCTTTAAATATGATTTATCCATCATTGAGATGTATGAAATTAATAATAAAAACATCGTGATATGAATAGTTAATAAATAAGGTGAAACTGGTACATTTTACCTCATAATATTTGTGTTTCACTTGACATGTTTCGGTATGCCATCCAGGACATGCTGATGATGGTATGGATAGCATATTGAAACATGTCAACTGATACACAAATATTTATGAAGTAGTCAAGGAAGAAATAAGAAAACCGCCAAGAAACGAGGTAACACCGGTCAACAAGAGACTACTGATGATGGAGATATAGCTCTGAAACTACAGACTAGAAGAATAAAGGATATGAGGTGAGGTATTAAAAAATATTAATTTAATTCTTAAATTAAACCTCATAGTGATATTTTCCTGTAAAAGTTAAATCATAGAATCTAATTGCAGCCAAATTTGCTAAAACAATTGGAAAACACAAATCTCACAGTATGTGAAAAAAAATTCTAAATCTAGAAAAAGTAAGGACATTGTGGTAATGATGGGAACAGAGAGAATCTGAAATTATATTTGAAGAGAAAAATATATGCCTAGACTGGGATTTGAACCCAGGACCTTTAGCTTTATATACTAATCCTCTACCACTGACCTATCCAAAACTCCAATCTAAATGCAAATTTTTCCCTTATACGTTTCAATTCCCGAGAGTGTTAAAGGCTTACAAACTTGACACGCAAATGGCAGCTTCTTATTTAAGAAGACTTTTAATGGGACCTTAACATTACTTTATAAAGCCAGTAACTAGATATTAAAGTTAGACATATTGAATGGTTGGGCCATATTTGCAGAATGAACGAGACATGTTTTCCCAGGATGATATCAAACTCTAAGCTGGATGGAAGGAGAAAAGTTGGGAGGCCTAGGTTACGATGGATGGGCGATGTACAGGCGGACCTATGGAAGATTTGCATAACAAAGTGACCTAAGAGAATGGATGGTTGTTATGAGGGAGGCTAAGATCAAACTAAAAGGACCATCAGGCCAATGATGATGATGATTATAAAGCCAGTACAACTTCTTTCAATATTTTTATTATAAATTTAACATTTTTCACTGAAGGTCAAATTATATTTAAAGAGAGAATCTTGTTAATCTATTCATTCTTCTTTCTTCTTCTTCCTCTATACATGAATGTGGCAGCTTGTTGTATGTCCATTCACTTTAGGTTCGGGGTATAGTGACGTCCTTCCATCGTAGTTGTGGTCTACCTAATGGCCTTTTCTGCTGAGGTGCCCAGTCATGTACTTTCTTCTACTGTTCACCATTCTATCTATGTGATTGTTCCAATTTACTCTTTTATCATTTATCCAGACGTTTATAGGTTCAATTTCACATTCTTCTCTAATAACAGAACTGTGAATTTTCTCTCTCAGCAATTTTCCTACTATTTTCTTTAAAACTTTCATTTCGATTGTTGATTAATCTATTCATGCACGTCACTAATTAGATGATGATGCATTGGCTACATTAAGTTCCTGGGGAAAAGAATTTAATCATGAAGAGGGGAAAAATATATAAGATTTCCAATAGTCAACATGGCAGTTGGATTATAGTTGAGAATGATGAAAATTGAACTATTATAGGAAATATCGCTCATCGTCATCACCATCCTCTTTTCATGTCCTCCTTTCGGAAGATCGATTCCAAATATGTCTCCAACCATCTCTATCTTCCTATGCTTTGCTTCTTCTTAGTTCTTCCCAGTCGTATCCTCTCTCTTGTAGACTTTTCTTCACTCAGTTAATCCATCTCTTTCATGGTCTACCTCGTGGTCATTTTCCTTGTATCTTGAGATTTAATGGTCTTTGTGGTAGTCTTTCCTTTTCCATTCTTTTTTTAAATGTCCAAACCATTTTAGTCTACTTTTTCTATGTCTGTTGTTAATTTTTCTACACTTATTGTCTCCCTGATTTTGTCATTCCTTATTCTATCTCTCCTTGTTTCATGTACCATTCCACATAAGAATTTTATTTCTGTAGCTTGGTTTCTGCTCAAGTCGTTCTTTGTATATGTCCAAGTCTCAGCTACATGTGTTAGAACTGGTTTGAAATAAGTTTTATACATTGCCATTTTACTCTTGGTGGTTTTATCTTTATTCCAGTTTAATTGTTTAATTAGATTATAGACTTTCAAACTTTTCTCTATTCTTCTATTGATGTCAATCTGTATTTTCTCATTTGCATTTATCACCATTCCTGAATATGTAAATTTTTCCACTTTTTGTAGATTTATGCCTGATAACTAATATGCCAATCATCATTGTGGTTTCTACATATTTTCATGACTGCCATTTTCTCATTATTTATTTTTAAACCATAATCTTCTGAAATTCTTTTCCAATCAAGTTTTTTTGAGTCTAGAGATATATTACCTCAATTGATTGAGGTAAGGTATCTCTAGACTCAAAACAACTTGAATGAAAGAACCTCAAAATATTACTTCCTAAAATAAATCATTAGATACAAGTGTTTTCCAATGTTCAAGTGTGTTTCTGTAGTATTTTTTTGAATATGGGGATATCATTACATCATCTACGAAGATGAAGGTTTTCATGTAGGAAATATCACTATGAGATTTAATTTAAAATAAAATTCTTTTCACCTAACCTCATATCCTGTCTTCTATTTAGACCGATTTCATAACCTTAGTAGTTACATCTTCAGTAATTACATGACAGAACATTAGTCGTGTAATTACTGAATATGTAGTCACTAAGATTATGAAACTGCTCTAATTAGAAGAATGGATATGAGACGAAGTTTAAAGAATTTTATTTTAAATTTTAATGATGAGAATGTTTATTCAAAACATGTCCAAGTGAGTGTATATTTTTTATTCAATCTCTTAATAAAGTTTTGTTGGTATTACTGCTTTATATTTGTTACAGGTGAAATGTATAGCAGCGAAGATTTCGAATCAAGCATCGCAAATGGTTGAAACTTTAAGTTTTGCAGATCTGTCAGGTGTGATGCCACAATGTGCAGTGACAGATCTTCAAGGTCATGACAACCGCGTCAGTTTCTCAGCCTGGCATGAAAACAGAATGTTGTTAGCCACTTGGTACGTCCTTTTCTTTTACATAGATAACCTTTATAAATAATTGATACAAAGTGACAATTCTTCTTTCCTCATGTTTCCTTATGGAGGGTCAAATCTATAATAAAAGCCTCCACCCATCTCCCTCTCCTACATTTCATTCCTATTATTCTTCTTTTTTCAACATCCTTCATATCTTGTTCCTTCCATCTATATCTTCGCCAACCTCTGGTCTCTTCCCTTGTATTCTCTATTTTAGTGCCTGTTTTAGTAATCCCCCAGTGTCTATCCTTTTTTACATGATCATACCATCTTAATCTAATGTCTTCTATCTCAACCCATCTTATTCTAATGTCTTGTATTTTATCCTTATTTTGTGTTCGTTCAAGGTTTCTCTTATTTCTGTGTTCCAAATTTGTCTTACCTTTTTCCTATACTAATTCCAAGTTTAATTCCAATTTTTTAATATAAACAAACCAGATTTTTGACTGCATTCTCACTAATTGAATAACTGTTTTACTTTTGAGCATGTAAGAAAATGTAGTTTGCTCTCTAACACTTGAAATAAAGAAAATAAAAATATATATTATCTAGCACATGTCTATATAAGTTATTTCGAAGAATCTTGAAATATATAATTAGTAATTTTAACAGATTGTTAAGGCATTGTTTTATTCCTATGCATGTGCAATGCAGAATATGTTGGAATATTAGTTGTTTCAAAATAGCCGCTTCTGTAGAATTTTTAAAACATCAAAAAGGAAAGCATATAAAAAACGGAGGGAAACAAATTACTTTAAATGTTTTCAAACATTTTAGTGAAACATATCCCATATTGGCCATTGAGGATGTGGTGAAAATAATAGCAGAATTTACAGGTGAGTCAACATAGAGCATAAATTCTGCTCGTAAAGAAATTATACTGGTAAATAAAGAAATTGTTCTGGTAAATAAAGGATATCTATTGACATCATGGAAAAACCATAAATATCTGATTAGGTATAATAATAATAATATATAATTTTTTGTCATAAATAAGTAAGAAATGGAGGAAGTTCCTACTTTGGTTAGACTGATTTGCATACGTCAAATGAATTTGAAGTCTTTAATTGCTTATTCTTCAGGCTCTGACAGAAATTCAAACAAAATTTATTTTACAACCAATCCCATTAATAAATTATACATCCAATCTAATTAGTAGGCTAGAATTAGATACCATGTTATTTATGAATTAAAAGTTTAGTACCTTCTTATCTTGAATTTAGTTTTATTTCCCTTAAATACAAAATTGTTGAAGAACAATGTTTCTATCAATGACAGTTCTATATACAATTCAGTCATATGGCAGTTGAAAGTAGTATCAGAGTTCCCCAAATAAATGGAGTTGGCAGAGTGATATTGTATGGAAATTTTTTTTTACAGTACAACCGGAAATTAGCTTGGAATTAGCATAACATCTTTCTTAAATATTTATTTTCCACTCTCTCTATTCTACTTAAATCTTTTTGTCATCTAGTCCACATTTCAGTCCTATAAAGTAATGGTTAAAATAAATTTTATATTTATTTAAATTTATTACTCATACTGAAGGACAAATTAATATTTGAAGAGAAAAATGTTTTCTAAACTGGGTTATGAACCCAAGGTCTCTGGTTTTACGTACCAAGACATTAGACCACTGTGCTACCTAGGCATCATACTTAAATGGAAAATTTTCTCTTTCTTATACAATCCTGCGCTCCCAAAGATGTGAGAACCAGCAAGATGGTGTGTGTGGAACGATGGATCGTATCCTCCAGCACACAGGATTATATAAGAAAGAAAAAATTTCCATTTGAAGTGTGATGCCCAGGTAGCATAGTTGTCTAATTGCACTGGTACATAAAACCAGAAACCTTGAGTTCAAATTCCAGTTTGAACAAAAAATTTTCTTCATAGTTAAATATGGGAAACAACATTATGAGGTTCTTAATTCGTAAATTAATGAGTCATTTTTTACATCTTACCTGATATTTCATGTTTTCTTTAAACACAGGAACTAGTTTTCAAGAGAAAATCTCTGTCATTTTCAACCAACATTATGACTCATATGAAATATGAGAGAGATTTTTCTCTTGAGAACTAGTTCCCATGTTTAAAGAAAACATGAAATATGATGTAAGATGTAAAAAATGACTTACCAATTTATGAAAATATTTTCTGTTCAAATATATATTTTATATATATTTTTTTTACAATTCAGTGGTATGTCTTCATGAATATATTCAGTTCAGCTAGAAGTTTTTATTTAATTTAAAGTATATTTTGTAGTATAATTTTGTACACTTCAGTGTTGTTTATGCATTAAAGAATACATTTATGTTAATAAGAATTAAATGAATCGTGATTTTCTTCGTACCTCATACTTCTAGTGTTTTTTAAACACAGCACTGCAGTATCGGTGACCCATTATCACCATCATCAGCTGTTTTCACGACTGTCAATTTTTTCTTTTAATTTTGGATTGGAAGGGTTTGAAACTTTTAATTAAAATTTTTCTTGTTCTTTCATTGTATGTTTTATATGTTTTAATGTTATTTAAGTAAAATTTTATCACATCACTTCATAATCTTATACTAGTTTCAGGACCTTCTTCGGTTCCATTATCAGTAATTTCATGTGTTGTTTTGTCTCTTAAAGAGCCACCTCTTGATCCCTTTGTTGGTAGACTGAAAAGAATTTAAAAATCAAATAATTTTCTCCAGGAATTTCAAAGTTCATTAATATCTCCTTTCCTTTTCTTCTTTTTTTTTATTGTAGATTTTTTCTCAAAATGTAAGTTCTTTGCGTTTTTCTATTTGTTTTAATAATTTAGCCTTTCTTTCGATTAGATGTTTTTCTGACCATGCATGGACTGCTATTGCAGATTTTTCTACTTCCCCATCCTTGACATTCATGAGATGTTCTTTCACTCTGGTTTTTTTTAATTTCTCTTTGTTTTCCCTATGTAGACTTTCTCACATTCCCTGCATTTTATCTGATAAATTCCTGATTTGTTTTCTTCTTCTATTTTCTCATTTTTGTTGGATCCAATTAATTTATTGATGCTGAAGTTGTTTTTTGGTGCCAATCATAATGTTCAAATTAGAGTGTGATTACCATAACACATTTAAGAAAATGTGAGAAAGCACTCTCATTAAATGATTTAGATAACTTTTTTAAATAAATTTTGTTTCTTCAAGCTGTTATCTATTTTTTTTTTTTTTGCAGTTGCAGTAATTTAATGTTTTAAGTTTTCCACAGTCTGCTGTAGTTGCTTCAATGCGATTTTTTTTTCTGTATTTATTTTCTTTGCAAAAAGAAGGATGCTTGGGGCACCAGGGGGAAAAAAAAATTCTAAAATTGTTATAATGCACCCATAGATAGGCCTACTATATTACTTAAAATATATACAGGGTATAACAGGACCTTACCGACAAAATTATAGGGATGATAGGCCATGCAGAGAGGATCATTTTTTGTGAAGGAACATACAGTCGCAAACACTTTGTTTATGAGTTATGCGCAGATGAAGGTGTTCACCCGTAAGGGTCGGAATTAAATACAAACAATTGTACACGTATCATTTTATTGAAAAAGATATTTTTACTACAAGTGTTCAAACAATAAGTGTTTTGACGACGTCAAAAAGAATCCTGCCATGCTGGCCGATCGTTGCTGCAACGATATCAAACATGCAATGAAGCACAGGGTCGACTGTTTGTACACTTACTGTAAAAAACATTTTTCAATAAAATGATACGTGTACAATTGTTTGTATTCAATTCCAACCCTTATAGGTGAGCACTTTCATCTGTGCATAACTCATAAACGACGTGTTTGCAACTACATTTTCCTTCACAAAAAACGATCCTCTCTACATGGCCTATCAGTTTGTCGGTGAGGTCCTGTTACACCCTGTATATATATTCAATGCTGCCTGTTTTTGATTTCAACATTTCTGGTGTTCTATCCTGGCATTGGCATATTGTAACCCACTTCTAAGGTTGGAGCACCTGGAAGGTGGTGTTACGCTACCCCAATAAAATGTTGGGGTGATGATGATATACATCCATAGTAATTCTGCCCGAGGGCAGGTCTTTCACTGCAACCATAGTATTTTCATGCTATGCTTGCTTTGCAGTTTTACTAGGGAATTATAGGTGTGGTAGCTTGCCGTTGCTTTCCACACCAGTGAAGGATGATGATGATAATGATAAGGGTGATAATGATGGCCGGATGATTTTCGGGGACCTTTGGGCCCTAAGCTTCCTGATATTTGTCTTACAGGTGAGGAAAAACCCCAAAAAAAACCTCACCCAGGAGCCTGTCCCAACCGGGAATCGAACCCGGGCCCGCTGCGTGACAATGCAGCACGCTACCTCGGGACCAAGCGGTGGACAAACTTAATATAATGAAGTGAATATGACAATTAAGATAATAATGGCCAGATGATGTTTGCGGATCGTTTGGATCTTAAAGTTTCCTGACATTTGTCTTACAGGTAAAAAAAAAATCCTTAAAAGATCTCACCCTGAAAACTTGTCTCGACTGGGGATCAAACTCTGGCCAGCTGCGTGACAAAGCAGCATGCTACTTGAGACCACAGCGATGGACTTGTTGCAGTAATAAAAATTGACAAAGTACCCAGTTATATGCAACTGAAATTCATGTTTAACAGATTCAAAAAAATGATGATTTTTCTGGATAATACATAATTCATATTTTACCCAGTGGAACCCATGTCTGTGTTTCTTGACAGTTGTATTTTTATGGTGAAAGATTGTCACTCTTTTGACCAAACTTTTTTCATCTGGCTTATCACCTTCAACCAGTCTGGCATGGGTAACCCTATCGGCAGCAATGCTACTGTAAGTATAGCTCTTGGGATCATTTAAGCACACAAGCCACTCCATGTAGTTCACTGTTATGTAAGTTTTCTCCATTTGCCTGTCTGTTGGACCAAAGAGAGATGAACAGACAGGTGAATGGAGAAGATTACATAGCATTGAACTACATGGTCTCTATAGGAAGCCAGATATAATAAGAACAGTTAAGTCTCATAGACTGTGATGGGCAGGACATGTGGCATGATTGGGAAATGAAAGATGTGCATGGAAGCTTCTTGTAGGAAAACCAGAGGGAAAACGCCCAGTTGGTAGACCAGGAATGAGGCGTGAGAATAATATTAACTATGATTTGAGGAAAGTAGATTATACAGGGAATGATTGGAAAACATCAGTTCAGGATAGGGATGTATGGAGAGCTTGTGTCCACGTGGCCATGTACCTATGGATTCGATAGTGCCAGTGAGTTAGTTTTAATACATAATTCATATAGATTTAAATCCTGGGAAACAATTTGCGAATATGTGAAAAGTTGGTCCCTAGTCATTAGCATTGCAATTAAAATCTAGGAGTGAAAGGGCTGACAAATTTTGCTCAGAGGCCTAACTTTTGATGAAATAAGGTATATTATTTCCAATCTGATTAAATATGTATTTGTTACAGCGGTTATGATGGAACTGTGAGAATCTGGAGGTCTGCGAGTGCAAGCCAGGCTTATCTGTCTTCTCACACTCGTGTTCCATCAGTCAGACAATGTGTTTGGAAGTGAACTCCACGGAGAACTCATCTCTCACCTCGGCTGGTCCTCATCAGGCAAGTTAGTAGCAGCTGCCATGGACAACACTGTCAATATTTGGCACCTACCAGGTACTTATCACATTTACCCATGCAATAGATGCATTTTTCTTATGTAAATTTTTCTGAAAAACCACCAATCAACATCGAGATCAAGGGGAATTCAACTAATGCTTTCAGGGAGGCTAACATTATGTCATAGAATTCTAGTGTATGACCATTCTATCTATCTACAATGGCGTAACAACCCAATGTTGAGCCTTTAGGAGTTACTAGACCAAAGATTTATATTAAAATTCTTTATACTTCACCTCATATCCAGTCATCTTCAGTAATTTCTTGTTGACAAGGAACTAAGGTATAATTAGAAGACTGGTTATGAGTAGAGACTGGATGTTAGGGAAAATGCCTCGTTATTTATTATAGTTATTGTAAAAGTTACTTCATATAAGTTCATACCAACAACCCTAAAGTTGTTTATTTTTTATTATTTCACTCACCTCATACAATGTCACAAAATATGTGAAGAAACCCAGGGTCTACTATGAATTATGAAGTATGAGGTGAGTGAAATAATAAAAAATAAACAATATTAAAAAACCTCATAGTGTTATTTCCTATCTACATAACTTAACCCTAAAGTTGTTTTCCATGAAGTTCATTTTGCCTATAAATGCATATTTCAACTTACAATGCCTATAAATGCCTATTTGCCATTTTTTCTTAAATTAACTTAGTATTTCAATTAAATCAATTGAAATGGACAAACATCATGGCACATATCATTTCATAGAAATTTTCAAGTGTTCTTTTTATAAATTCTCTTAGAATATTTTAGGATAAGGGTGGCAATAAGCCAATAACCTGGCAGGTAGATGGTTTCCTGCTCAATGCACTCTCGTTAGGCGAATATTGTATTTTTTCACCTCATGCACTCCCGTTGAGCGAAATAGCCCTAAGCTATGTCCCATTGCATTATGCTCTCGCTCTAAGGCACGGAGAAATTCTACAGTACAGTTTTGCTTCTTTCAAATACAAACATTTCTGAGTGACAAAGAGGGTAGATGGCTCAAATTTTCTTTCTCTATCTTACACCTGGTGCTGAAACCTTTAAGTGACTGGCAATATTATTTTTGATGTTGGTAACACTGAATTCAGTCTGTAGTCCTCATTCACAGACAGGTGCTTCAAAGACAAATTGATGCGACGAATATTAGGCTGTAAAAATGTATGATGTCCATTTTTTGTCAGAGCCTATTTTGAATTTTTAGTGTCTATATTAATGATTTTAGTGCCTTTTGCCTGCCTATTTTGAATTTTTTAAGTACCTAACATCCGCACTCTAGTTATGAGGCAAGGTATATGGAATTTTCATTTAAATCTTAAATTAAACATCATTGTATTTTTTTTCCTATAAAAGTTAAATTACTAGGCCAAGTTGATTTAGTTATGCTTATTTGCCCACAGATGTCATGAATGGTATGCAGTCAACATACCGACCCAATGAGACATCTAGCAAGCAACTAAGGTATTACTAGAATGATGAGGTAGGTAAATTTTCCTTAGTGGACTATTTATACAGGCTTAAGCATCTTTTACAAGCCTGAAAATCTTCAGACTCACGACCCATGGCTTAAAAGTCCTTACTGGAGGACTTACTCTTTGGATTTTTCAGTCCTAAAAAACTCACTAATCCCGGCCAGGTTTGAACCTGAGATCCTCGGTACCAGAGGCAAGGAACATTACTAATCCACCGCAGCCGACAGAACATGAGCAATACAGCTGTAATTAATAATAAAATTAGAAATTAACATCTCACCTCATAATTGTAGATTTCTTCAAAACAATTATCGATACTTATTTGTACCATCTCCATCTCTATTAACATCTGAAGACGGTCACAAAGAAGTATTGAAAGTATATTTTGAGATATCTGCAATTATGAGGTGAGGTGTTAATTTCTAACTCTATTATTAATTAAAATAAACTTCATAGTGTCACTTCCTTTAAATATTAATGAAAATACAACTGTATTTCGTTTTCTGCCAAGCTATAGCTCTTCTTGATTGCTATATTTCCCCTAGAACATCTGGAACATACATTTGGTACTAATTTCTTTTAGAGGCTGAATCATCCCCAGGCCAGAAGGTTTAGCCAGTTTAAACATTGGGACTCAAATCTACAACCTTTCATTTTGTAGCTTACTGACTTATACAGCTACACTTTGAAATGCCCCTAGTTGTTAAAGAGTATTGTTTTATAAAATAGTAATAATAACAATATTTTTTTCTTTCAGGTACTAATACTCTCTTGATGTTTTCATTATAGATTTAACATTTCTCACTAAAGGATAAATTATATTTGAAGAGAAAAATTTTATGCCTAGACTGGAGTTCAAACCCAGGACCTCTAGTTTTATACACTATGCTCTGCCACTGAGCTATCCTAGGCCTCCAATCTAAAGTCTTCTTAACTAAGAAGCAGCCATTTGGTTTGTCGAATAATAAGTTCATAAATTAATGAGTCATTTTTTACATCTTACCTCATATTTTATGTTTCTTTAAATATGGGAACTAGTTTTCAAGAGGAAACATCTCTCTCATTTTCAACCGATATTATGACTACCAGATTTTCGTTGGAATCTCCATCAACAGCGTTGCCATCTGGTGTTGATTTGATGAACTTCGAGATGAGATCACATTCATCAGGAATCTCGAAATTCGTGGATCTAAATTTGTTCTCCCAAATTGTCAATTCTAAAGGTTTTTCCAAATGTTTTAAAAGTTGGGCTTCTTTTTCATTATAAATGGTTTTGGAAAAGAAATAATTATAAATAAATTAAAGAAATTCAGACAACAAAAAAAGATTAAAAGAATACACTACCCTGCAATCTGATTCAAAGAAAGGAAAACAATTTAAGAAAATTACTTATCATCCTGAAATACGAGGGCGGATCGGAAAGTAACGCACAATAATTTTTTTCTGCCTTGGTATTGCAGCTAGAATGTTGAAATTTCACAGAGATATAGTTTGAAGTTTTCACTACAGATGGTATTTTTTTCTCAGGTGCACCTCTTGCGAGAGAAGCTTGAACTATGTAACAAAGATGGCGCACATGCTACAGTCGTCCACCTGTGAGGAACAGAGAAGTGTTGTTCGATTTTTGTGGGCCAAAGGGCATAAACCCAGTGAAATTCACAGGGACATGCTTGGCGTGTATGGGGATGATTGTATGGACCGTAGTAATGTCTTCCGTAAAGTTAGTGCTCGCAGGGTGCCTAAGAACCTGACAGACGACCACAAGGGCCAGCGAATGATGGCAAGCTTGGACCACTTAACGCGGTACACCGCACAAGGACATGACTTTCTGGAAGGAATCGTCACAGGTGATGAGTCGTGGGCGTACCACTACACGCCCGAAACAAAGCAGGCATCAGCAGTGCGCAGATGGCTACACTCCAACCAAACGGACTTCTACGAACAGGGCATATTGAAACTGGTAACACGATGGGAAAAATGTGTTGAGAAAGTTGGTGACTATGTCGAAAAGTAGGTAAAAGATGTAAGTTCATTTGTGATTTTTTTCCTTTTTTTTTACTATTAAACTTTTTAAAAAAAAAAATTATTGTGCGTTACTTTCCGATCCGATCCGTCCCTCACAGGTGGACGACTGTAGCATGCGCGCCATCTTTGTTGCATAGTTCAAGCTTCTCTCGCAAGAGGTGCACCTGAGAAAAAAATACCATCTGTAGTGAAAACTTCAAACTATATCGCTGTGAAATTTCAACATTCTAGCTGCAATACCAAGGCAGAAAAAAATTATTGTGTGTTACTTTCTGATCCGCCCTCGTACATAACAAATTTCAAAAAATGTTCAAGAAATTCAATATTACATTGACACCAATAAATAAATTTAGCCTTGATAATTTGGGAGAAGATATATATTCAGAAGAACAAATTTAGATCCATGAATTTTGAGATTCCTGATGAACATGGCCTCATCTCGAAGTTCATCAAATCAACACCAGATAGCAACACTATTGATGGAGATTCCAACGAAAATCTGGTAATCATAATGTCGGTTGAAAATGAGAGAGATGTTTTCTCTTGAAAACTAGTTCCCGTATTTAAAGAAACATAAAATATGAGGTAAGATGTAAAAAAAATGACTCATTAATTTACGAATTAAGAACCTCATAATGTTATTTCCCATATTTAACTATGAATAAGTTCATAGTCTTTGATGCTCTTGGGGAATTGTAAAGAGAAAAATTTTGATTTAGATTGGAGGCCTAGGAGAGCTCAGTGGCAGAGTTCTAGTGTATAAAACTAGAGGTCCAAGGTTGAAACTCCAGTCAAGGCATATACTTTTCTTTAATATTTGAAGGAGGTTTATTTTAGATAATACGAGTTAGATATGCACTACTCACCTCACATTTGTAGTATAACTGTAGTATACTTTTCTCTTCAAATATAATTTCTCCTTCAGTGAGAAATGTTAAATTTATAACAAAAACATTGAAAGAAGCCCTACTGACTTTATAAAGTAATGTTAAAATTTCCATTTAAAATCTTCTTAAATATGAAGCTACCATTTGGCATGTTGAACAATGGTTTGTAGCCTTTGGTGCTCTCGGGAATTGTATAAGAGAAAAATGTGAATTTAGATTGGAGGCCTAAGATAGATCAGTGGCAGAGCACTAATGTATAAAACTAGAGTTCGTGGCTTTGAACCCCACCTAGGTATAAAATTTTTTGCTTCAAATACTAATAAAATTCTAATTAAAGTTGGTTATTTTGTAGATAGCCCAGTGACAGGAGAAGACAGTCACATAGACGTGCAGAATGCATGGATTACATCCATGACTTGGCCACAACATGCAAGTCAAGATGGTCCTGAACATCTGTTGGTCGGTACTATTAATGGAACTGTTGCATTGCTCACCATCTTCGCCAGAAACATGCAACGTGAGGAACTTGTTCATTGTTCACAGCAGTATGGTAAGTCCATATGCTCCATTTTACAACTCCATGGCATGGCACAAGGTCCTGGCCTTATCACCCATATATATTAATCACAGAGACAGACAATCCCCATTCAGATCTCCGGGCGGGGACTACTTCAGGGAACCCATGCCAAAAGCTCAAACACAGGGACATGTTTCTAGGAACATGGAATGTTAGGACTTTATACAATAGCGGGGCACTAGAGATATTAACGCGGGAATTAGATAAATTGCCCGTGGACATAGTCGCTTTACAGGAAGTTAGATGGCCGGGAGAAGGTAGTCAGGAATCAGGAAGCTTTGCATTATACTACGGGGGTGCAGAAAGACCTGCATTTGGAACGGGTTTTTTAGTCAGAAGGAGGATCCTATCCGCTATCCGAGATATTAAGTTTGTTAGTGATAGGGTATCATACATAATTCTAAAGGGCAAACAACATGATTTTATAATTGTAAATGTACATGCCCCCACAGAAGATAAAGATGACAAGATCAAGGATGAGTTCTATGAAGAATTAGAATGCTTATTTGATAGCCTTTCACAATATCATATGAAAATTGTCTTAGGAGATTTTAATGCAAGAGTGGGGTGGGAAGATATATTCAAACCAACAATAGGCAAATTCAGTCTCCATGAAGATAGTAACGACAATGGGGTTAGATTAGTCACATTTGCCACATTGAAGAATCTCATTGTTAAGAGCACAACATTTCAGCATAAGGATATTCATAAATACACCTGGACGTCCCCAGATGGAGAAACTCGGAACCAGATAGATCATGTATTAGTGGATAAACGCTGGCACAGTAGCGTCATTGATGTTAGATCAGTTAGAGGGACCGACTACAATTCGGATCATCATCTGGTCAGAGTGAAAACCAGACGACGGCTATCGCTTATGAGAGGAACAAACGCTAAAGATGATTCTGTAAAATTTGAATTTAAAAACTTGAAAAATGATGAAATGCAGCAAGAATACCAAATCAAAATTTCTAATAGATTTGAAGTACTGGAATCTTCAGATAACAATGTGGCAAACGAAGAAGAAACTGATATAAATAAAGAATGGGAGGGCTATAAGAGATGCTATTAAATTGTCAGCATCAGAAAGCATTGGTTGTTTAAAAAAGAGGCAAAACAAGAAATGGTTTGATGAATGTGCCGACATTATAAAGAAAAGAAAGCTAGCAAAAATGAAATGGTTACATGAGCCAAATGAGGTAAATTTAGAGAAATTGGGTAGTATTAGACGGGAAACCACCAAGTTACTAATGAGTAAAAAGAGGGAATATTTGAGAGAGAAGATTAATGATCTTGAAATGAGTGCAAAAAATAGGAACATTAGAGAATTATATCAGGGAATTAGTATAGAGAAGAAAGGGTTCAGGCTAGAACAAACATAATTCGGAATGAAAATGGGGATATGATTGCAGATTCCAGGAGTATATTAAATAGATGGAAGATTTACAGGGTGGACCGCTCGAATGGACCTAATTTCAATTGCTTGTTACTGGCAAACGGTTGAAGATAGAAACTTAAAACAACGTTCATATTACAGAAAAACTCACCAAGTTTTGATATCCAGATCACCACATCTCTATATGAGCCCCAGCAGTCACTGTGACGATATCAAAGCGATGAACAATTTCTTGCCAAGTACGTTGGAGTATGTCTTCTGGAATGTTCTCAATAGCCTCTATGATGCGCTCACGAAGATCACGAAGGTCTTGGATGGGGTGGTTGAAACTTTATCTTTGACCATAGCCCAAGCAGAGGAAAGAAATCCAGTGGTGTTAAATCGGGAGATCTCGGGGGCCACGCGATTGGTCCTCCCCTACCAATCCAACGGCCAGGGAAAATGTTGTCCAAAGTCGTACGAACTTCATTGGACCAGTGGGGAGGAGCACCATCTTGCTGGAAAACGATGTTAGGCTGCAGTTGTTCAATTTGTGGAAAGAAGAACTGCTCCAGCATGTCAAGATATGTGGTACCACGAACAGTTTTCTCGGCGAAGAAAAACACGGTCCAATGACCTTATTATGTGACAAACTGCACCAAACATTCATCTTCGGACTATCACGAACATGCTCTTGAATAGCGTGAGGATTCTCCGATCCCCAGATCCGCACATTATGCCGGTTTACCTTGCCTGACAAATGGAAAGTGGCTTCGTCCGAGAAGAAAATCTTGGTCATGAAGTCAGGATCAGCGCCGAGACGGTCCAGCATCGTATTGGCGAATTCCGCTCGTTTCGGGATGTCATTCGGCTCCAGACGTTGCACTAACTGCACTTTATATGCGTGCAGTTTGAGGCGTTTGTGGACAATCCGTTGTAATGTCGATTTTGGTATTTGAAGTTCCCGCGAAGCTCTTCTTAATGACTTCCGGGGGCTTCGCTCAAATGCGGCTTGAACATTTGCTACCATTTCATCGGATGCTCTGCGACCACCACCATGCTTCTTCAACACAGATCCTGTAGCTAATAATGTATCACGCCACTTCTTTATGCTTCTAGCAGTTGGAGCATCACGGTTAAACACACGCCGGAACTCCCTTTGAACTCTAATGATTGATTTAAACTCCGCATACCACAAAACAGCTTGCGCTTTCATCTGCGGAGTCGCCATTTTCACAAACAATTAAATCTAAGAACGAGAAACGTATCTTTGTGCCATCTACCGACAGGATTCGAAACTTGGTGAGTTTTTCTGTACTATGAACGTTGTTTTAAGTTTCTATCTTCAACCGTTTGCCAGTAACAAGCAATTGAAATTAGGTCCATTCGAGCGGTCCACCCTGTACTTTAATCAGCTATTAAATGTACATACAGAACAGGACATTGAAGAGGATAATTTACAGACAACAGAAATGCTAGTCACAGAACCAAGTGCATTAGAGGTTGAAATGGCGATTGAAAAATTGAAGACGTATAAAGCATCAGGTTCAGATGAGATTCCAGCAGAACTGATAAAATCAGGGGGAGAAAAATTGATGGACAAGATATGCTGGTTGCTTAGTATGATTTGGGAAAAAGAAGCTCTTCCAGATGAATGGAAGGAATCAATTATCATACCAATTTATAAGAAAGGAGATAAAACTGACTGCAACAACTACAGGGGCATCTCATTACTTTCAACTTCGTACAAAATTCTAACAAATATATTAGTAAGCAGACTTACTCCCTATATTGATGAGATTCTAGGAGATCATCATTGTGCATTTAGAAGAAACAGGTCTACAACAGATCAGATTTTTAGTATAAGACAGATTTTAGAAAAGAAATGGGAATATAATGGTACTGTACATCAACTATATGTAGACTTCAAAAAAGCATATGATTCAATTAAGAGGGAGAAGTTATATAGTATCCTGCTGGAGTTCGGAATTCCTAAAAAGTTAGTTAGACTTATACGTATGTGTCTAAATGGCACAAAGAGTAGGGTGCGTGTAGGCAAACAGTTTTCGGATACTTTTGAAATCCAGAATGGGTTGAAGCAAGGAGATGCACTATCTCCTCTACTATTTAATTTTGTACTAGAGAATGCCATTAAATCTTTAGAGAATGAGGAAGGCTTACGTATTAATAAGCTGTTAGTTTATGCTGATGATGTAGTATTGTTGGCCGATAGCGAGGAGATACTAAAGGACAATACGCACACACTGTTGAGTAACACTAAGAAATTAGGATTGGAAGTAAATATCAATAAAACTAAATATATGGTCACACGTAGAAATTCATTATATAATGGAAATGGACAGCTAATGACAAATGAGGGAAATTTTGAGGAATTGGCTGAATTCAAATACCTAGGAGCAGTAATCACAAATAGGAATGAGATGCACAAAGAAATTAAACATAGGCTCAATTCTGGAAATGCGTGCTATTATGCATTGCAGAGACTCTTGATGTCCCAACTCCTTTCAAAAAACGTTAAACTGAAAATATATAAAACTATTATTCTACCAGTTATATTATATGGATGCGAAACATGGACTCTTACTTTAAGGGAGGAAAGGAGATTACAAGTATTTGAGAATAAAGTACTTAGGAAAATTTTTGGACCAAAGAGAGATGAACAGACAGGTGAATGGAGAAGACTACATAACAATGAACTACATGGTCTTTATAGGAAGCCAGATATAATAAGAACAGTTAAGTCTCGTAGACTGCGATGGGCAGGACATGTTGCACGTATGGGGAATGAAAGACGTGCATGGAAGCTTCTTGTAGGAAAGCCAGAGGGAAAACGCCCAGTTGGTAGACCAAGAATGAGGTGGGAGAATAACATTAACTATGATTTGAGGGAAGTAGATTATACAGGGAATGATTGGAAAGCATTAGCTCAGGATAGGGATGTATGGAGAGCTTATGTCCGCGCGGCCATGAACCTACGGGTTCGATAGTGCCAGTGAGTAAGTAAGTAAGACAGACAATCATCCAGCCAGTATAGAGGTGACATCATCATCATCCATGCAAGTATTAGGCCATGTGGCCTGTTACGGTCTCAAAGAAGAATTTTCCATCCAGTGCTTTTTTTGACGTCCCAGCGATATTTTGCCTTGGGGGCAGTAACGAAGGATGGCTTTTGGGATTCTATGAGATGGTATTCATTGAAGATGGGCTTTCCAGTGGTTCTGGTAGTTTTTATATGATGGAGAATGGGTTCTACATCCAACTCTTCCATAATTTCCTCATTTCTTTTATGGTCCCACTTTGTATAGCCTGCTGTACGGTGCATAAATCACATCTCATTTGCTGTTATTCGGCTTTCATCTCTTCTTCGTATTGTCCATTCTTCGCTACCATATCATAATATTGGTCTTGCAAGAACCTTATAAAGCAGCAATCTTGTGTTCTTTTGTACTAAAGATGGTTTCATTATACTGTTAATTATCCCCATTGTTTTTGTGATATTATAGAGGTAACATATGATCAGCATATCAGCTCCCAGCAATTATAGCTGCTTTTCTCAACCTGAAATTGCTACTTATTATAGCTATCAAAACTCCTCATGATGCTAGATAAGAACTGGTCCGATACTGGCTGAAATTCCATGAAAAAATGTCTTCTGCCATTGGGATTCAATCCAGCTCAATTCCCGTTGCTCTATACCAAGGCATGATGCCTTAAACTTCTTGGGTATGGACATTTACTGTTAAAGCTCTTTTTTCCTCAAATTACAGTGGGAAATAACACAATTCAATAAAATTACTTACCGTCCTTGAACACAGGAAATTTAAAAAAATATTTAATAAATTCAGTATTACATTGGTACCGATTAACAAATTTAGTCTGAGTAATCTAGTAATAACTAATAAAAAGGATAAAATCCCAGATAGTAAGAAATTTGGAATTTATGAAATTAGTTGCAATGGCTACAAGAAAGTATACTGTAAGAGGAAATCTAATTTCTTTTCTTCTTCCTCTTCTTCTTCTTCTTACAAGGATTAAACCTTATTGGTTCGTTCTGGCTCCAAGTATCATAGCTGTTGTATCCATCTCTTTCGTGGGCGTCCCTGATCTCTTTTTTCTTCTTCTTGGTTGATAGTTCAGACTTTTCCAAGGCAGTCTGTTCGTAATCTAATTTAGAAACTTATATAATAGAACACTTTAGAAATATTAAAAAGGGTGAAATTAAAAAATCGGCAATTGCAGCTTATAGTTTGGTAGAGAATCACAAAACTGGAAGAGAAACTAAACTTTTAAAACATTTGGAATTAACAGTTTGGGAAAATACATACATTCAATAGAACAAATATAGAACCTCGAATTTTGAATTCCCAGCAATCAAAATTTAATCTCCAAGTTCATAAAATTGGCACCAAATGACAGTTCATAAGTTGGTGGTAACAGCAAAAATTCAACGGTTGGAGTTTGACTGAAGATGAAGGCAAAATGGCCTTTGACACTGGTATTGTGAAAACATGGAACTTTATGAGGTGAGATGTAAAAAAATGTATCCAACTCATTTATCAATTGCTAATGCTGCATTTCTTCTACATTCATTTTTCTTTATCTTTTCACATTTCTTACGATTCCAACTGTCGGTCACAGTGGACTGAAGTGAATGAATTATTTCAGTGCAGATGAAGTAGGAATCTTTGAAGGAAGCAGTCTTAGCAATGCATTAAGAATTAATTATAGGAAGGCTAAATATATGGTAGTTGGCAGTAAAAGGAAAGACAACATATCAATGGATTATTATATTGAAATTGAAGGAGTTAAATTTGAAAGAGTTTATGGCTTTCAATACCTAGGATCAGTTAAGTGAACAAATTAATAAGAGAATAAAGAATGTGAATATGTGTTATTTTGATCTACAAAGATGTTTCAATTCTAAATATCTAATTCAAGATTCTAAATACCATTTATACAAAACATTAATTTAACCTTCGTTGATATCTGGTCAGGTTTATTACATTTATTGGTTTATTCCTAACAAGAAAAGCTTGTGCAAATGTATACAAGCACATTATTTTGCACTGAATTGTAAAACAAAAGTGTATTATTAACAAAACTTTATTAAATAAATAAGTTTGGTTTGTATTCATCTTACCTCATAAATTGTTGTTTTTTGTAAGACATATATCAAAGCTTCTGTTCTTCATTGTCTGTTGGTACAGACTCTAATATATTTTCATAATAATACTTTATTATTTTTTTACATAGTTCTTGATACAGTTTTCTAAGAACAAAATATTAATATCACAAAAATATTTAAGCATATTATACAAGTCTATTTTATGTGTACAGCAAACTATCGATTATTTGTGTTAATTGGGACCGAGATATGCACGGAAAATCGAAAAACAAAGATAATCCAATTAAGTTATTCGATGCTGTCGAAGTTGATCAGAAATTTAGCCTATTTACCCACTTTAACACTACTTAAATGCAACAAATATTCATAAAATGTTATATTAAATGTATATAGGTGCGAGTCATAATTATCATTATTTTATTTTACTCGTAAATATGAAAAAAAAAGTGGGACTATTTCCTGTCAGAGTGGTCATGAAGTTATTCAAAGGGACTATTTCCTGTCAGAGTGGTCATGAAGTTATTCAAAATGGCCGCCATAACCAGCGACAACTACACTAGTAACTACCGATATCCACACTTATAACCAGCGATGACAATAATCAGCGATTCCCCACACTAGTAGGGTTATCACTGACTAGTAACCACCGATGACCACACTAGTAACACCTAACCATACTACTAACCAGCGATAAACCCACTGCCACAGCATATACGTGGTTTCAATTTCCAACAGCAAACTTTCAGTGACTCACGCAACGGAAATTTCCAAAATTGTATTGTATTCTCAGAATGTTGGTTGGTACCGTTAAGTGCGTCAGGGGAGGGGGTTGTGAGTGAAGGTTACTCTATTGTGCTAGTTTCTAAGCGCAGTTCACAGTAGCACATTTAAAAATAAAGAATTTTTTCATAACAATACAAAATACAGTATTTTAAAAAAATACAGTAAAAAAGAGTCATGTCCGGATAATCTGCTAACCAAATAATACGTGCACGGATAATCGGGAGTTTGCTGTATGTGCTTTACAGTGTGTTTTATTTTGCAATAAAATCAAGCAGTTTTACAGGAGATCCTTTTAGATCCTTGACTCTTAAACCTGGTGGAAAGACCACATTGTCCCTATAGGTTGGACATTTTAACTCTTCTTTCATAGACATTACATCAGGATCTTTGTCCATCATGCTGGCTCAGGTGGTAGCAGGTCTGGGTTGAAATTGTTAATTGTTAAATTAATAAACAAGAAGCTGCCATTTGCGTGATCGAGCAAATGCTCGTAGCATTTGGCAATTGGAAATTAACAATGTATAAGAGAAAAATTTTCATTTAGATTGGAGTTTCTCAGGTAGCTCAGTGGTAAAGCTTTGGCATAGAAAGCCAAAGGTCCTGGATTCAAACCCCAGTCTGAGCGTATAATATTTCTCTTCAAATATAATTTATCCTTCAGTGAGAAGTGTTAAATTAATAATAAAACATCAAAAGAAATCCTACTGGCTTTATAAAGTAGTGTTTAAATTCTCAATAAATGTCTTCTTTAACAAGAAGCTGACATTTGCATGATCGAGCAAATGCTCATAACATTTGGCAATCGGGAATTAACAATGTATAAGAGAAAATTTGTATTTAGATTATAGTTTCTCAGGTAGCTCAGGGGTAAAGCATTGGCCTAGAAAGCCAAAGATCCTGGGTTCAAACCCCAGTCTGAGCTTACAGTTTTTCTCTTCAAATAAAATTTAATTTTGAAATATTCAATTTTAGTGGCATATACAATTTTTAATCAGTAGATACTGCACCAGATTGCTGCATTAAATTGCAAATCATTCTGCAGTACATATGTTAAGAAGACATGTGGTACTGTTGATAGTGATTCATCCATTGGATGGGTACGTTAAGACTGGTGCTTACCAACAGGAGTAGGCTACATGTTTCACCTTCTCCCTTCTCTTCATCATCATCATTCCTCATACAACACACTTTACACTACACTAATACATAAGCATACACTCATCCACACTCCTCTCTATAGACAATACAAGAATACTTCATTAAATTGAAATTATATTGTTTTGAGTCTGTTTATCTTACCTCAATATTAATGTTGATTTGTTCTTGAACATGTTTTGATTGGATCCAAATCATCTTCAGCATCTTGCCCAGACTGGTTGGATTTATGTTGTAAACCCTGGATGTCGATGTCAGCTCCCTCCTGTGGTTGGCCAAAGAACCTCCAAATGAGGTCACGTTCCGTCGGTATTTCGAAATTCATAACTCTGTTTTTGTTCTTCTGAATAAAGATTTTTTCCCAAATAGTCAGCTCTTTGTATTTTCTAACTGTTTAATAATTTAGTGTCCGAATTCATATTATGTTTTTCAGACCAAACATGAGCAGCAACTGTAGATTTTTCTATTTTCCTATTTTTAATATTTTTGTATTCTTTGGTTCTAATTTGTAGGTTTAATTTTTGTTTTCCCATATATATCTTTTCACAACCCATACCTTCAATTTGATATATTCCTGATTTTTTATTTTTATTAGTTTTTTTTTTCATTTTTGTTGGTTTCTATTAGTTTATTTAAACTGTGGTTAAAATAAAAACATTAAATTGAAAATTGACAAATTTGTGCCATCTACTCCCCAGCGAAGAACCCAAAGCACGTAAAGTGCAGTGGGTGGCATTAGAAACACAAAGATGCTTTTCCACTGTTTTTATCAAGCCATTTTACAGCACACCTTTATATAACCTCTGATGTTGATTCCTAAACCTGTTGGAGAGACCATAATGTCCCTCTGAGTTGGACATTTCAAATCTTCCTTCATAGACACCATATCAAGGTCTTTGATGGAAATATGAGGATCTGGTTTTTTTGTTATAAAATAGATGGCTGTATTATCTTTAATTAATTTTTATTATTAAGATTCATGATTTAACAAGTTCATACATTAATAAATTAATGAGTCATTTTAACATCTTACCTCATGACTCATGAGTCATAATGGTGGTTGAAAATGAATGACAAGATCATTTGAAAACTATAGTTACCGTGTTTGAAAAACATGAAATATGAGGTAAGATGTTAAAATGACTCATTAATTTATTAATTAAGAACCTCATAATGTTTCCCAATTTTAACTTTGAATAAGTTCATACATTTCTATTATTTTTTTTTGTAGCTTCTGTGCGTCAGATAGAATGGTTTGATGAAGAGAGAGAGTTTGCAATTGGATTTACAGATGGCATTGTCAAATTAGGACGCAAAAATCCAAACTTTCAACCTGTTTTGATATCCGCTCACCAGGTAAGTCACTATAATAAAATTAAATATATTAATTATATTTGAAGAGAAAAATATATGCTCAGACTGGGGTTTGAACCCAGGACTTTTTGCTTTCTATGCGAATGCTTTACCAACTGAGCTACCTGAGCACTCCAATCTATTAATGAAGATATTTGGTCTGTATATTCTTACCTCTTATGGTTGTTTTTTTGTTGAATATATGTTTCAAGGCTTCTGAGCCCCATTGTCTGCGATTACAGATTAGAGTCTGTAATCACTGACGATTGGGCTCAGAAGCCTTGAAACATATGTTCAACAAAAAAACACCATAAGAGGTAAGAATTTGCAGACCAAATATCTGCATTATTAAATAAACCTCTTTATGTTACTTCCTATTGTATTTTCATCATCATCATCCCTACAAGTATTAGGCCATGTGGCCTGTTACGGTCTCAAAGAGCAGTTTTCCATTCAGTGCTTTTTTGGACGTCCCAGAGATTTTGCCTTGAGGCAGTAACAAAGCATGGCTTTTGGAATTCTATGAGATGGCATTCGTTGAAGATGGGCTTTCCAGTTGTTCTGGTAGTTTTGTATATGGTGGAGAATGGGTTCTACTTCCAACTCTTCCATAATTTCCTCATTTCTTTTATGGTCCCACTTTGTATAGCCTGCTGTATGGCGCATAAATCGCATCTCATTTGCTGTTATTTGGCTTTCATCTCTTCTTCGTATTGTCCATGCTTCACTATCATATCTTAATACTGGTCTTGAGAGAACCTTATAAAGCCATAATCTTGTGCTCTTTTGTACTAAAGATAGTTTCATTATACTGTTAATTATCCCCGTTCATCCCTGTCTTACGCCCCTATTAATTTCTGTCCATTCTGTTTGTGTGTTATTGATTCGAACTGAAATCAAATTTGTTTTATAGATATTATATGCATTTAAAATATGCTGTTGTGGTAGATTGTTGTCAGCTAAAATTTTAAACCAACTTAAATTTAGATTTAGATTTTAATAACTTTAGATGGAGTGCTCAGGTAGCTCAGTTGTACAGCATTCACATAGAAAGTGAGAGGCCCTGGGTTCAAACCCCAGTCTGAGCGTATATTTTTCTCTTAAAATATAATTTATCCTTCATTGAGATGTATTAAATGGATAATAAAAACATCAATTTAAATACATTGATATACCGGTATATTAAATTTATCACTTTTCACCGAATGACAAATTTTATTTAAAGAGAAAAATATATTAATAGTTAAATATGGGAAATAACATTATGAGGTTCTTAATTCGTAAATTAATGAGTCATTTTTACATCTTACCTCATATTTCATGTTTCTTTAAACACAGGAACTAGTTTTCAAGAGAAAAATCTCTCTCATTTTCAACTGACAAGCCGATAGTCATAATGTTGGATGAAAATGAGAGAGATTTTTCTCTTGAAAACTAGTTCCCGTGTTTAAAGAAACATGAAATATGAGGTAAGATGTAAAAATGACTCATTAATTTTAGAAAAATATATGCCTGAATCAGGATTTGAATTAATGTCTCTGGTTCTGTACAATATGCATTTGAATCTGAATGCCTGCTAGCTTAGTGAATAGAGCACTGGTGTGGAGAACCAGAGACATCGGATTCAAATATGGTTGGTTGGTTGGTATCTAATGTCGAGCACTTGATAATGAAATCATTCGCTCTCTTGCACTCCAATATTTAGCAGAAAGGCTGGTCTCTTCTACAAAAGCTGGACAACGGAGGAGATGGTTTCTTTCCATATCTTCATTTAAATTGCAAAAAGGGCATTTAGGTGAATCTGTTATGCCAATTCTGTGTAGGTGTTTATTCAAGCAGTCATGTCCCGTTAGCAGTCTGAATGTTGCTACTGCAGATTTTCTTTGTAATGTAGTAATGTCATAAGCTTGTAGATTTTTCCATTCCTTTCCAGATGTTTTGGTGGTGTATTCTTCTCTAAGTTTATTGATGTATTTATTTGAGATAATTCTTTTGATAGAGTGAAAGGAAACTGGAGCAGAAGTTGGGTTTGAAACAATTTTGCTACCCTTCTTGGCTAGAAAATCGGCTATTTCATTGCCTGTCACTCCACAATGGGCCGGAATCCATTGAAGTACAACTTTTTTATGTAGACGGGATAAATGTTTTATCATTTTGTGACATTCGATAATTTTGATGCTTTTGGGTGTTGTGTCTCGTGTTATAGCAAGAATGGCTGCTTTTGTAAATTTTTGGATGTGATATAAAAGATTTTGTAAACTTAAGAAAATTGCTAGAATTTCGCCATCAAAGTTTGTTGAATTTGTGTTTAGTTTACGATAAAAGGAAAAAAGTGGACATACTGCACCAGCACCAGTGCCACCATCATTGGTAGGCTGGAGCCATCTGTAAAAATATGTATCCATTCAGGAGCTGGGTATCTTAGATTTATCATTTCCAGTGACATTTGTTTTAAAAATATATGGAGGAGTTTCAGATTTCTTGATGTCTTCTGTTAAATGAAGGTTATATTCGATTTCAAAAATTCTAGAGGGTTGTTTCTCATCTGCATATTTTCTTTTGAATGTGGAAGTTGCAATTTCTGTTTGATTTCTTGTACAATGCTTAGGAGCTTTGCTGAGATTTTAAACATACTTGTGGTTTTCTTTGGGTCCAGTTATTATGGGGTAGCCTTAAAAATTTTTCATACTGTGTGACTGCTGTTTTCTCAATTTCAGATGCTATGTTTGGGTTATTTGTTAAGATTTGCATGGCAGTGATTGGTGTTGTTTTAACGGCTCCTGTTATCAGACGGAGGATTTGGTTCTGCAATTTATTAAGTTTTTCCACTTTAGTAGTTACTAGGATTTCTTCACAATATTGAAGTACAGGTTTTATGTACATTTGGTAGAAGGTGTTTAGGGTTTGTGTGTTGCAACCCCACTTTTTCCCTGCTAATCGTTTTAATAATGGTAACCTTAATAATTAAATTAATGTTTTTATTACCTCACCTCATATCCTTTTTCTTCTATACTGCAGTTTCGGAGCTTATCTCCATCGTCAGTAGCCTCTGGTCGACCGGTGTTATGTCGTTTCTTGGCGGTTTCCTTCTTACTTCTGTCGGTGGACCGATGAACCTCTGGATTAGGTCAAAATTTGCGGGAGTTTCAAAATTCATGAGTTTTTCTTTTTTGTTTTTTTGATGTGGATTTTTTCCCAGACTGTGAGTTCCTTTAGTTTATCTGTTTGTTTGATTAGGCTAGCTTCTGTATCTATTAAATGTTTTTCAGACCAAGCATGGGCTGCTACTGCTGACTTGTCCACTTCCCCCTTTTTTACATTTCTAAGGTGTTCCTTCAATCTAGTTTTTAAATTTCTTTTTGTTTTTTCCTATATAGATTTTGTCGCAATCTTGACATTTGATACTGATATATTCCTGATTTATATTCTTGTCCAATTTTTTCATTTTTGTTGGTTTTAATTATCTTGTTTAGGCTGTATTCATTCTTTGGGGCCAATCGAATGTTAAACTTATTGAAAATTTTCTGGAACTTGTGGTGTTTTACAGGATGGTAAGTGAATTTTTTGAATCTTATGTTCTCTTCTGTTTGTTTTTTAAGTGTGCTTTCATTAATTAGTTTTTGCCTTTTGAACTTATTTATTTTCTTGTGTACCATGTTCTCTTCATAACCATTTTCTATTGCTACTTTAATTATGTATTCTAGATCCAAAAATGAAATTTGTCTTTCAGTTTCAGTTTCCATTGTGAACTTTACAGTTTTGCTCTGAAGGTTCAGGAGTTTTAAGGCATCTTCTATTTGTTTATGGTTTATAATGGCTATTATATCGTCAACATATCTGCGCCAAAATTTGAAAGTTAATGGGTGTCCCCTTGTGATTTTCTGTTCGAAACTACCCATGAATAAATTGGCCAGAAAGGGAGATAGTGGGTTTCCCATGGAAAGTCCAAAATTTTGTTTGTAGTTGTTGTGAATACATAGTTCTTTATATAGATTTTTTATTGTTTTTTGATTATTTTAATTATTCTTTCAAAGTCTGTTGAGATAGAGTATAGTTCAGATCAAAGTCTTGATTGAAGCTAACTGTAAACATCCCTACATTTAGTTCCTTGGAATGTTAGTAGTACAGTTTTAGGGTGACTCCAGGTCATTTTGAAGTATATAACACTTGAGAAGTGATGGGCTCGTGTCTGTCTGTGTGTGTACTGCTGGAGGGTAAGTCACCGACCATTTTTCTTAATAATGTATTCCATTTCTTTTGGATTTAAATTCAAGTACGATATCATATTTTTGAAACTATATTTTAGAAAAGGGATATAACATTTTAATCATGTAGATTTGGTTAGATTAAAAATTCCACAACTCCCTTCTCAACCCTCCCCAAGAAAGTACGGTAGTTCTAATATAGGCTTAGAATAGATTTAGGGCTAGAGATATTTAGGATTTCTAATTATTTATATTTTAGTAATAAAATAGTTTAAAATAAGACTCCATTTGTTTATTTCTAAACATGTATAACTGTACATCCTCATACTAACGCTCGGCTAGGAAACCGCTACCAGATTTTCCAAGTCCCGAAGGTCCTTTAAGCCTAATGAATCCAGTTGGACTCATAACATTGGTTAGCAGCGGGTGGAAGAATATCGTATAAATAATTTTTTATTATTTTTTTATGATAGGGAAACGGACCCTTGCAAGCTTTCTGGACCGTTTGGAATACAATAAAAATTAAAATTTTGTGATACGTACATTTTTAGGTTAAAATCAGCAGTGTAAGATTTATGTAGAACATAGGAGATTTATTATTTAATAGAGATGAAATAAATAAAAAGATATTAATTCTGGATTGGGATTTAGATTAATCAGACCTTGGAAGAGAGAGGGAAGTTGTGGAAAAAAGAACAAAAATGTTTTTCGATGTAGCTATAATAATTGAGCAACCATTTTTTTTTTATTATCTTGTAAAAATCTATGCATGATATATATATTAAGAGAGTGTATTATTTGTTTTGTCTAGAAAATATGTCTGTTAGGACTGAATAGGATAAAAATATAAAACAATTATAGATTGGCAAAAATCATTGCTGAAACGTGGCCCTCTTAACGGGATATGTCGACGTATGCGAACCGAACTCGTGGCTTGTGGAAGGGGATGACACGCCATCATACTAACAGGAATATTTTTGCTGATGGTGATTGTGACCAATAATAATAGAAATAAAATAATTTCTCTGCAATAATAATTACAAAATAGCATGAACTAATTACCTTCGTGGAAAATTACTTCCATATAATACTGAAGTACAAGGGTTTTATTAAATGTCTCGGGTTATTAATTACCTCAGGGCAACTCAAGCGATACCAACATATGAACGAAATGTTGAATTAAATGAGAAAATTTAGAAACGTTATATAGGAATTATTTTTAGATCTTTTCCTGCGAACAGATCGTTTCTGCATGCGTTGGAAAATATATTAAAATATGGAGATTAAATAAATAAACGGACTGTGTCACTCCTATGTTGGCAATACTAAATGTCAAGTCGAAATCATACCGACGTTGTTTAAATTAGTGGAAAATGACAGGTCATATATATATATATATATATATATATATATATATATATATTTATGTAGCAATTATGAAATAATTTACGGGGAACTACAGGGTATTGATAAAAAAATATTTAGAGAAAAGAGTCTCGGGTTCGAACCCTGGTGACTAGCTTTACAAGATGGCGGCTGGAGTGAAGGCTAGGTTTTGGAAAGGTCAGAAAAAACAATAAAAAATCTATATAAAGAACTATGTATTCACAACATTCCCCCCTTCTCAATCCCAAGAAAGGGTCTTTTAAGGCCCTTTTTGGGGCCGCTGCAGTTGTGTACTTAGACTACGCACAAGCTATTCAATTGATCTGGATTTTGTTTACATTGATACTACAGATTTGCTCTATCTCCTGTTCCTGAAGCTACTTAACTCTTTCTAACATATGATTTACAAACAGTAATTTTAACAGGAACAATTTTTTATATATTATGAAATTTAGTGTGTTCAAGTTAATCCATTTTCTCTTTACAATTTACCGTAGTTCCCTTCCTCTATATGGGACATAGACGTGTTCATACTTTATCAACCACATTTATCTGGTTTTCAAATTACATCTGGAAAATGGATTAGCCTGTCACTCGCGAACCTGAAACAAGAAAACATATATAAAACACAATTTATCTACTCTTCTTCCTTTTCAACTGTTCCATAGTTCTGTTTTCTTCAATGCTGTCACTTCTCCACACTGTCATTCTGAAAAAAGAAAAATCTAAAACTTTAATTAGAGCTTATCACTTTCTTCACAACACTCGGCTTTCCCATTAGCCGCGTTCACCGAGAAACTTGAGCACTTAGTTCTTGTTTGGCGCCGCGCATGTCCGCGCTCATGCTGATCTATTACAGCATCCCTGGTTGAATCCGATGCCTGGGACCACGTTCGATGATGGTATCTTCCTTCGTCCGGGAGAGAGCCATGCCGGATACTGGGTCTGTCCTTTGAAGTTCTCGAGACCAGCAATTTCTTTTAGGGGCCATGGATTATCCGGAGGATAGGTTTAATGGGAATTTCTGTGTTTTTTATCCAATTTTCTTACTGTATATTACTGGTTGGGAATTATTATATGATCCACGGACGATCAGAGGTTCGGTTTGATATGGTTAAGGTATTTGCTTGGTCTCTCATGTCGCACCGTATTGACTGGTGGACATTTCCCATGTTGAATGACTATCCCTGATGTAGTAAGTCGTACCCGCATAGACCCTGTCTTCCTCCTTTTTGTTTTTGGTATCAGCTAGTCTAAGTTTCGTGGTGTGGGGGATGTCCTAGGTGACTCAACATCCTTCGTCGTTTCTAGTTAGCCCAGTCGTGCTCGTAGTGTCAGATCGTGTGCGTAGTCGTTCTTCTTGTGCTGAGGGTTTTTTGTGTACCGTTATCTTTGTTTAGTTTTTCTGTTTTTTTTTTTCTTTTTGATTTTTATTTGTTTAAAACTATGGGTTTGCACTACCTTTTTCTTAATAAATTCCATATGGACTTTTAGAAATGAATCAATAGTACCTTCTGGGGTCTCAAAAACCAAATCCTAGTTTCTTACTAAGAATAGTATCCCTCTTAACTAAACCCCGAATCTTGAGCAACCATGTACACCTTTACTTTTATAATTTTCCTACGTTCAGTTCCTCTAAATTTACTTTTAGTTAGTCATATCTCAATGTTACAACCAACAAAATTTGTATTTTGCAATTTTTTCTTTTGTTTTTTATTAACTGGAAAACGGGAAAGAGTGCTCTTATGCCTATCAATTCTGTGTATAGCCATCATCAACAAATATCAGTTTCTAAATAATTTGTATCTTCCCTAAAACTTTCAATTTGACAGTACTTCAGGTGTATATATACACATAATTTCCATAATTAGATCGGTCGATATCTTGCTATATTTTGCAGGCCTAAATTTTGCCTAATTCTAAGGGTTTTATCTAGTCCCTTTCTCTATAATAGAGTCCTAGGTTCGACTGGGTGCGCTCGTCTTCACATCAGCCGGAAAGACATATACTACACTTATTTATCATGTAAATGCTACTTGACCAAAACCGAGTTAGTCCTTACAAACACCAATTAATACTCGTATCCTGACTTCCTGTCATCGTTTCCTAGGGTCCTGAGTTTGAGAGCATTCTTTCCTTTCTCCACTTCTGAAATAACTGCCTCTATTTCTTAACTCTCCCTTTCCTAGTCTTAATTGGGCTTTAATTGAGATATGATTTTTAAGCTACTTGTGTCTGGACAGGGATTCAGGTTTTCATTGTTCATTGGTCTAATTTTCCCGGACTATCTGATCTTACTGCTAATGTATCAATCCACTTAGTTTAACCTCTAATTCCTTACTGATTCAATTTTAGAAGTCACCGTGATGTTACGTAACCTGATTCCTTGTCCTCATTCTCCCTTCTGCTGCCGTAACTTCTGATACGGCGTGCTTTACACTCTTACCTTACCGAACTGTTTGTTTGATTGGCAAATTCTCATAGCTGATTTGTTGAACTTTTAATACTTTTATTTTTTGTTTGTATACTTTATTCCTTGATTGTTTCTTGATCTACATGTATTTAAACTGCTTTTTTTTTCTCTACTTCTTACTCCCGGGATTTCCTTGATTTCCCATTACATACATATCATCATTCATTGGGGTTCGATTTTTTTTTCCTTCTTACTTTGAAATATTTACCCACGTCCTACTCCTGGGTTCTCTCCTTACTTCTTCTTTCACTCGGAACTACTCCTATCTGTTCTGCTTGTATCCTAGGGCTCTACTTTACTTTAGACTGCTTATGTGCTTAAACTTATCTACACCACCATAGGTGTTTAACCTCTCGTTTTTATGTCGTCCTCTTCCCTTTCCATCCTAGGTCAATCTGTCCCTCTTCCGTTTTATTCTGGCGGACTCGTCGAGCTAATCGCCTCAATGGGGGACGGCGCTAGTTCCTTACTCCCTTCGGGGCCCAAGAAAACTCGAGCGAATCGCCTCAAGGGAGGGGTTCCATCACCGCCCTGACCATTCGGGGCCCAATTCGTCCCTACCGTACTCCCGCTCATTCTGACCCCCTCTTGCTCTGTCTGTCGATGGCACAATCGTATGTATGCGCGTTTCCCAATTTTCCTTCTGTTCCCTCTAGTGCACTAATGTTTCCGGTGTTATTTTTGCTAGTATTTGTTATCTACCCGTTAGGACCATATTCTATCTGTGCGTACGTCTTTACTTCGCGGTATTCCTTTCCGCTTTCTCACCGCCGGCGGATTTCCTTCCTGGCATCATCATCATCAACTACGGGGGAGGCCCTAGACAGCTCGTCGAGCGAATCGCCTCAATGGCGGGGAACGGCTCTCCCTTACTTCCAAGGGGTCCCGAGGTTAGTCGAGCCATCGCCTCAAGGAAGTGGGATTAGCACCATTCTCGACAAAGGGGTCCCGAGTTCCGTCTTCCTCACTCCCAAGTGTGCTTCCCTAGCACTGTTTCATGGTCGTGTTAGCAAGGTCGTCGAGCGAATCGCCTCAATGGCGGGGAACGGCTCTCCCTTACTTCCAAGGGGTCCCGAGGTTAGTCGAGCCATCGCCTCAAGGAAGTGGGATTAGCACCATTCTCGACAAAGGGGGGAATGTTGTGAATACATAGTTCTTTATATAGATTTTTTATTGTTTTTTGATTATTTTAATTATTCTTTCAAAGTCTGTTGAGATAGAGTATAGTTCAGATCAAAGTCTTGATTGAAGCTAACTGTAAACATCCCTACATTTAGTTCCTTGGAATGTTAGTAGTACAGTTTTAGGGTGACTCCAGGTCATTTTGAAGTATATAACACTTGAGAAGTGATGGGCTCGTGTCTGGCGAGCCTTAAGGCGATCTAGTGGTCATTTACTATTAAAATAAGTTTCAAATCCCGTGTATGTGTGTGTGTCTATTCTCAGCTGGTCACTAGTTCCACTGTTATGCTATCAGGGTATACAGAGGGAGAAATCTCGCCCGCAGATTCTTTCTGTTTCCTCCTGTAGGCACCTCAGTCAAGTGTCATGTTCAGCCGAGTATAATAATTGTTGTGTAATTTCCATTAGAATTATTATTCAGTGTAGCCCTTGAACTCCCAAAATTATATGATAATACTCTCCACTAGATCGATTAAGACACCCAACTATCGGTGAAGTATCCTAACCTCCATCTTCTAAATTACTATGGGAATAAATTAATTTGTTTTCGATCATTTCTGCATGTTTGTCACTCGATAATTCTGGGGAAATCTTTCAGCGCTTGTCCTATTCTTCATTGCGTTTCAAAAAGTTTATAAATTTTCGTAAGTTCCCATGCCCCTCTTCCGTTCTCTTTGTAATACATTTTTAAACCAAGTTGGATAATGCACATCCTCCCTTCTTAATCTGAGCTGTTGTCACTCCTTATTTCTTGCGATGTTAAAATAATTTCTACCCTCCGTGTTGGCATAACTGCTGGTTAATTGAACCTATCAGTACTCTTCCGCTATAGGCTTAACATACTACGTGCCTCTATCTGGACTGCTTCCACGTTATTTTCTCGCGAACTAGCCTACTACTTATCCCGGAACCCATTCATATTAAATGAGTCCTAATTGCTGAAAAATGAGATTGTGGTTTTCCGTTATCTTTCATTTTATTCATAAGCATAAGTCTTATTTCTGCTCTTACTTAATCATCGTTATTATTGTGGTTTATTAATTTACCGCGAATTATTATTATTGTTATTATATTTATTATTATTATCATTATTATTATTATTAATATAGTTAATATTGTTATTATTATTATTATTATTATTATTATTATTATTTACTATTCGGGCGGTTTATTATTATTATATTTTTTATTAAGTTTTAGGATCTTCACTAATATTAATAGTTTTATCTTCCTGGTTTTATTCGTCGATGTTCGTTTGTCTGACCCTTCACGTTTGTTTACTTCTTTTACTTCTGGTATTATTATTATTATTATTCAACTACGATATAGGGATTACTGCTAGTCCTATCTGGTATCTCAGCGTTACGATCATTTAGACCTCTTTCCTTTTAATAATATCCGCCATCCTTCAATCTAATGATTTCTCCTATTATTATTTCTTACTAGTATTATTATTACTATTATTATTGTTTATTAGGTTTCTGTGAATTATTATAATTATGCAGTATTGATTGTTAACTTTTATTGTTATTACTGATGTTTTGTTTTTTATCATTGTTTATTTATTTATTTTTTTTTTATGAATATAGCTATTATGGTTATTATTTATTATTATTCTTGCTATTATTATGATTATTATGATTATGATTATTATTTAAATACGATATAAGGATTACTGCTAGTCCTATCTGTTATCTCAGTGCTACGATTTTTAGCCCTTGTCCCTTCAATATTTATCCGCAATCCTTCAATCTGATTGTTCCTCATATAATTAATTATTACTTTAAGTATCGATATAACATCTCATGCTAATCATCTGTTATTGCAATTTCTTTATATTTATTATTATTAAATCATTCGTTGATTGAGTTCTAACTTCCCACACGTTCTCATTCCTCAAATATTTCCTTCATCTGGAATATATGTAATGAAAGTTTTTTTATTCATGATGATCGAGCGTTTACGGATTAGGTTAAACCACTAAGTCTGCTTCACTACTCAAATATTCAAAAACTGCACTTGAATGACAAGAAATTATTTCCAGTGTTCTAGGGTCCTATAGTGCGCCGGCATTATCACCACGTTTCAATTATCAACTTCACTTGCTACAATAAAATGTCTAAAAGATCTACGACTAGATTGCTCACTTCACTATGAAATTAAATAATCCAATAATATTATAAAGTTTATCGGAACAGTTCACAATCTTACAAAAATGCTGCCACCTATCTAAATTATATTGTTTTAAGTATGTAGTCGCATTAAAGATAATGCCTAAATAACTAGACACTCTTGATTTAATCCAAACTCTTCACTGCATAAAAATCTCTCTGGGGAAACTGCAAGTCACCATTCACCATATGGGTTTTCAAATATTTACTCAAAAGTCCTAAGTAATGCATAAAGTCGGTTGAAAATTCACAAAACAATTTAATAAGGTAGATAAAACATAAGATTTATAAGTCACAACAGAATCTCAAAAAAATATATCCCTGGTTATGCAGTATCATATCACTTGGGGTTAGGATTAATAGACAATTCCATGTATTTATTCATTTATTTTTGTGGATATTATTTATTTATTTATTTTTTTTTTCTTCCGAAGTGATTTTTAAAATAGACGTAATTATCACCATACTTATAGAAAAGATTATGCGATCGTTAAGGTATAGAATTTTTATGATTCCTAGTATTTTTTTTTTTGTTTTAACATCTTCGGCCCTATCAGTGTATGCTTATTTTGCCAAACATAATGTTCTACTATTATTTACTTAAATGCTTAGTCTAATGCGGCAAGGTCGTTTACTCGGACGGAGAATTATAAGAGTGGTCAGCATCAAGGTTCCCTCAGCAGTACTATTTTATGAATCAACATCATTTAAAACATTATAATTCATCAACTAGCTGTATCCAACCCATTAGTTAATAAATTCACCGCGTATTACGTTCATCGACCGATTCGATAAGATAGATTAATTATATTCTTCTGTTTCTAATTCATAAGGACGTTATGCGGCAAGATGTGTCCTAGTTCGAACCATCAGCTGACATACATTGTAACATTTGTGGAAAGTTTTCAGAATCTATTTTCAATACACCGTTACGAGGCCTAATCTGATGTGCCCGCTACAAGTTTCCCATCCAACCTCATACTAACGCTCGGCTAGGAAACCGCCACCAGATTTTCCAAGTCCCGAAGGTCCTTTAAGCCTAATGAATCCAGTTGGACTCATAACAGTAGTATTTCCCATTGTATGTAAAGAACATTTGTTCGATGCACAATTTTGTCAAAATGATGTATTCTTCTTTTTCTTTTCCAAAAATCTTTGACAAAATTGTGCATCGAACAAATGTTCTTTACATACAATGGGAAATACTACAAACAAAATTTTGGACTTTCCATGGGAAACCCACTATCTCCCTTTCTGGCCAATTTATTCATGGGTAGTTTCGAACAGAAAATCACAAGGGGACACCCATTAACTTTCAAATTTTGGCGCAGATATGTTGACGATATAATAGCCATTATAAACCATAAACAAATAGAAGATGCCTTAAAACTCCTGAACCTTCAGAGCAAAACTGTAAAGTTCACAATGGAAACTGAAACTGAAAGACAAATTTCATTTTTGGATCTAACCCTAACTAGAAACGAAAAAAACAAAATAGAATTTGGAATATACAGAAAGAACACACATAAAGATAACTACATTAAGGCATCAGGATTCAACCATTTCGCTCACAAAGAAGCTGTATTCAATAGCCTAACACACAGATTGGTGAATGTACCCCTGAACCGTGAAAAATATGAAAAAGAAAAAGAATACATAATTAAAGTAGCAATAGAAAATGGTTATGAAGAGAACATGGTACACAAGAAATAAATAAGTTCAAAAGGCAAAAACTAATTAATGAAAGCACACTTAAAAAACAAACAGAAGAGAACATAAGATTAAAAAAATTCACTTACCATCCTGTAAAACACCACAAGTTCCAGAAAATTTTCAATAAGTTTAACATTCGATTGGCCCCAAAGAATGAATACAGCCTAAACAAGATAATTAAAACCAACAAAAATGAAAAAATTGGACAAGAATATAAATCAGGAATATATCAGATCAAATGTCAAGATTGCGACAAAATCTATATAGGAAAAACAAAAAGAAATTTAAAAACTAGATTGAAGGAACACCTTAGAAATGTAAAAAAGGGGGAAGTGGACAAGTCAGCAGTAGCAGCCCATGCTTGGTCTGAAAAACATTTAATAGATACAGAAGCTAGCCTAATCAAACAAACAGATAAACTAAAGGAACTCACAGTCTGGGAAAAAATCCACATCCAAAAAAACAAAAAAGAAAAACTCATGAATTTTGAAACTCCCGCAAATTTTGACCTAATCCAGAGGTTCATCGGTCCACCGACAGAAGTAAGAAGGAAACCGCCAAGAAACGACATAACACCGGTCGACCAGAGGCTACTGACGATGGAGATAAGCTCCGAAACTGCAGTATAGAAGAAAAAGGATATGAGGTGAGGTAATAAAAACATTAATTTAATTATTAAATTAAACCTCATAGTGTTCTTTCCATGTGAAAGTTAAATAAAATGGTAACCTTGTTTCTATCTTTGTACATATATTCTCCATGTGTTTCTTCCATGTTAATTTTGTGTCCAGAGTTATTCCTAAATATTTTGCTTCATGTGTTTGAGTTAATAATTCACCCTCCAATTTCAGAGGATTCAAATATTGATTCAGGCATATATTTTTCTCTTCAAATTAAATATATTTGTGTGTTATGTACCAACCTATAATTTTAATACATGTTTATTAAAAAATAATGATGCCAAAGAAAAACTCCTTTACTTTGCATTGAACTAGCCATTCAATATAACTTACGTATATTTTATCTGGAACTATTGAATCTTCATCATTCTGGTGATCACTATTCTTGATGAAATCTTCATTATAGATGTTGTGTCTTGGAAACATAAATACAAAGGCATTCGATAACTAATGGCAACACTGTTATAACATCACAAAAAAATTATTTAGGTTACTTTTGACATTACTAACTTAATTTCTAGTAAATAATAGGAGTTAGATATGCATGACTCACCTCATATTTTTTTAGATTTTGATATTTTAAGCATCATTATCAATTTTTTGTAACTATTCATTTATAGTTTCTTGCCAAGTCAAATTATACCGTGCCGAATCCTTCAAAGACATACAACTCCATCTGTAGCACCATTTCTTGATATCTCTTTCATCCGATCAATCTAGAGCTTTCTGGATATCAACTCTTGATTGTAATTGAATGCCTCGTAGAGGTTCTTTGATCTTTGAGAATGAGTTATAGTCACAAGAGCTCATGTCTGGTGAATTTGGTGGATGTTCTTCTAAACAAATTCTACTGAGCATCTTCTTTAGGGTGGTACTACTCACTAAATTAAGAAACAGTGAATGTGTTCACAAAATATTACTATTTCGAGACTTTCAATATTACAGATTTATACAACAAAGGCCACTCAACAACATACAAAATTACAATGGTCACCAACGTGTTGCCATTACTTATTATCAAATGTCTTAGCATGTTGATTTTATTTAGACATACCTGCCAAACAGTCATGGCCAAATGTCATCCTTTTTTCTATTTTGGATTGTGATCCTATAGATTGAATTGCTACCTATGAATCTGATTAAATTATATTTAACCTTGTGCTGAAAATATTACTCTTCCTTAAGCATTTAATTTAAACAATGAATTTCAGTAAATAAATTATCCGGTAGTCATAATGGCGGTTGAAAATGAATGACAAGATCATTTGAAAACTATAGTTACCGTGTTTGAAAAACATGAAATATGAGGTAAGATGTTAAAATGACTCATTAATTTATTAATTAAGAACCTCATAATGTGTTTCCCAATTTTAACTTTGAATGAATTTCAGATAAATTAGAAATGATATGAGAGTATTGTGTTATAGGGTGCAATATCAGGCATGAAGTGGGATCCAAGAGGCCAGTTGCTGGCTACTTGTGGTGTGGATGGAGTGTGTCGAGTGTGGAGAGAGACTGATGGTGCATGGAATTGCCAACATTCACTGCTGCCACCACATGAACCTGTATCTCTTGCCTGGTCACCTCTCATAGGTTGGTAATATACCTCAAGCTGTGCTATTAAACGCTTTCGTGCATAGAGGGTCATTATATGATACTATTTATTTAATTACTTTATTTTTTTGTATAATTTATGTGTATGGTATATGTCCGTCATGCTGGCTCCCTAACTAGTGGGCTCGGGTTGAAAATTTTCACTTTACTATTGATTACAATAATTTAGTTATGTTCATTAACTTACTTACTTCCTTCTATCATAATACAGTAATAGCATTAGCTTCTCAATATTAATTTAATTTAATTGTTAAATCAAATTAATTTAATTGTAAAATTTTCATTTAATATGGAAAAATATGCCAAATTTAATATGGAAATATCAGTTAACAAAACTAAAATTATGACATTTCATGGGAAGGACCCCATACAAAGTAAAATCTGTCTCCAGAATAAAATTTTAGAGAGATCTAATCAATTTAAATATCTTGGATATTATCTCTCTATCTGGGATGAAAAGGATATCCCTGAAAAAATTACTAGTTATAATAAAAGTTTGGGAATTATTAATCAAGTTATGAAATCATCCCTTGTACAAAAAAACACCAGATTACGTTTATATAACACTTTGGCTAGATCAGTGTTGACTTATGGTAGTGAAGCATGGACACTAAAAAGACAACATGAAAGCAGAATAACGGCTTGTGAAATGAGATTCATGTGCAGAATAGCAGGTTACACCAGATGAGATCGAAAATGGAACACCGATATCTTAAAAGAATTGAAGACTACGCCAATTTTGGAATATATTAAACAATACCAACTAAATTGGAAACACCATCTAGAAAGAATGAATTCAAATCGGATTCCCAAAGCTGTTTATAATTATGTACCAAGAGGACGAAGGTCTCTGGGCCGTCCTATGAAATGCTGGAGCGAAAATTTTCTATAGGATTATAACAGACCTTGGTGTAATATTAGAAGGAAGAAGAAGAAGAAGAAGTAAAATTTTCAATCTTGGTCCACTGCTGTGGTCTCGAGGTAGCATACTGCCTTGTCAAGCAGCGGACTTGAGTTCGATCCTTGGTCAGGACAGTCCTGAATTGCCATCTGGCCATCATTATCACCGTTATCATACGTCATTCAGAGTAAGTTTTGGATTAAGGCATCTCCTGACACATCATTACAATCATAATCACCTTTCATATATATCATCGGGGCAGCATAACCCTGCCTTTCAGGTGCCCCAACCTCAGAATGGGTTACAAGTATGCCAATGCCAGGAGAGGATACCAGAAATGTTGTAAATTCAACCTGCTGGCATTGATTAAACAGAATTCAATCTTGGTCGTTCAGAAGTTCAAATTATGCCAGGATCTAATGATTTATTTTAAGAAGTAATATTTTGAGGTTCTATTAATCAAGTGTTTTTGAGTCTAGAGATATCTTACCTCAATTTAATGTTGATTTGTTCTCGAACATGTTTCGATATATTCTTCTATATCATCGTCAGCTTCAGCTTGACAGTCTAGCCAAGCTGATGATAATATAGAAAAATATATCGAAACATGTTCGAGAACAAATTAACATTACGAGGGTGGATCAAATATAAACTGGAATTTATATCTGGAGGTTCTGGTAGCGAACTGCAAAATTTGCAGTTTGAAGGGGAAGTTGGTGGGGGTGTCTGGAGTAGGGATCTTGATGTGTCGCACTCCGAAGAGCGGCCGCTTGCTTCAGTATACACCATGAGCGAGCAAGAGGTACACACGTCTGTTGCGCAACGCATTATTATTAAGTTTTTGGCGAAAGAAGGCACTAAACCTTCTGAAATTTTGAGAAGGCTCCATGCGCAGTTCGGGAAGCAACCTTTTCTAAGACGCAGGTGTATGATTGGCGCAAAAAAATTTTAGCGGGCTGGGATTCAGTGGAAAATGATCCCCACCAAAGACGGCAACAAACAAGCATCACTGCAGACAACATTCATGCTATACGGGACCTTATTGAGGAGGATCGGCGCGTAACAATTTCTGAAATTGCTTCACACGTTGGAATAAGCTTCGGAAGTGTTCAAGCCATCATCAGTGATGAACTCAAATTCCGAAAATTGTCTGCCAGGTAGGTTCCTCGGCTCCTCAGCCAGGAACAAAAAAAATTTGACGAAAAACTGATGAAAGTGCATTGGACGCCTCTGGAACATCCTCCTTACAGTCCAGATTTGTCACTCTGTGACTACCATTTGTTTGGATCACTGAAAGAAGACCTGGGAGGAAGGCGGTTTGGTGACAATGCAGCGGTAGATAAGTTCGTGCGTAACTGGCTGACTATACATCATCCCTCATTCTTCAAGGACGGCATCAAAAAGTTGCCAACTGGATGACAAAAGTGTGTTGGAAATGCAGGAGACTATGTAGAAAAATGAGGTGGTGGTTTTGTATTTTTTTGTTAATTCAATAAAATTGTAAACAATAATTCCGGGTTTATATTTGATTCACCCTCGTAAATTAAAAAAAAAAAAAAAAAACCTTGATACCAGGATCGATGGATTTTTTCCAGGTTTAAAGATCCTAACAAGGGAACTATCAATGATCTCATATTGAAACTTGTCTTAAATATTTTTTGACAGCATCTCCATACTGTATGAGCCATGAGGCAAAAAATTAGCTGCGAGTTTTAACAGTAAATAAGAGATCCCAATTTCTTGAAGAAAGCCATTTAATTTAAACATTACATTTGGCCAGCCCTTACTGCAAATGGGAACGAAAGCAGGAGATAATGGACAATATGTGCAGTTGCCAAGTGCTACTACCAAATTTCCTTGCTACAAAATATTCTGGTCTTGATCTCAAGATCTTGCATTTGGAAATCACAGCTGATATTTGATATTAAAATTTAAAATAAAACTCTTCGCAACTCCTTCATATCCTGTCTTCTAATTAGACTGGTTTCATAACCTTAGTGGTTATATCTTCAGTAGTTGAACGACCCATGTTCTGTCATCCAGGAGCACTGCTTCTTACTCCATCTGTTAGTGGACCGATGAACCTCCCAACCAAATCAACTTCCCTGGAAATTTCAGAATTCATTAATTTTTCTTTTGTAGTTTTTCTTTTGAATGTGGATTTTTTCCCAAACAGTGAGCTCCGTAGGTTTTTCTATTTGATGAAAAACACCAAATTGAAAGAAAAGCTAGTTTAATAATACAAATATGAAAACTTAAGGAGCTCACTGTCGGCCGCAGTGGACTAGTGGTTATGCTCCTTGCCTCTGGTCCCGAGGGTCGCGGGTTCAAACCCGGCCGGGGTCGATGGATTTTTTAGGCTGGGGAAAAATCCAAGGAGCAAGTCCTCCGGGAGAGACTTTAAGCCGTGGGTCCCGAGTCTAAAGATTTTCAGGCTCGTAAAAGATCCTTAAGCCTGAATGAAAAGGCCTCTAAGCAAAATTTACTGAATTTTCCCATCCTAGTACTACCTTGGTTTCCTCGATGTCATAATGAGGTGGAACGTTGACCACGGACCACTCAAATGACATCTATACAAAAACAAGTGTAACTAAATTAGTATGGTTCAAATTCTTTCCTGTAGGGGGAGAGCACCTAAATCTCTGTTAAGGGAAACATGGACTTACAAAACAAGAAGAAGGAGCTCACTGTTTTGGAAAAAAATCCCCATCTGTCCAACAGATCTGTGCCCTCGTAAGATATGCGAACTGAAGCCTATTTCCTTTTCTGCCTCGGCAAATCATTTCCCTCCCTCCTATCTCTTTCTCTTTTCTATCTCTCTCTTGCACTTGCACTCCAGTGTTGTCGAGTCCACTCCAACCTAGCATTATTCAATATTCAAGAGCCATGACACTGGGGGAAGTTTGGCAACATCCCTACTCGATAAGTTACCCTGGATGTTGTTTGATGTAGTGGGAGGGGAGTGCGGTGAAATGGTGTGAGTATAGACTTGTACTTTTCTAAGAATTATATCAGCGCTATATGGGGACAAATCCATTGGTCCAAATATAATAAAGAAAAATTAATAAATTTTGAAATTCCTGGGGAAGTCGATTTGATTTGGCAGTTCATCAGTCCACCAACAGATGGAGTAAGAAGCAGTGCTCCTGGATGACAGAACATCGGTCGTGTAATTACTGAAGATGTAACCATGAAGGTTACAAAACCGGTCAAATTAAAAGACAGGACATGAAGTGTAGTATAAAGAATTTTAATTTAAATCTTAAATTAAACCTCATAGTGATTTTTCATATAAAATTTAATAAAATTTTCTCTTCAAAAAATAATTTATCAAACTGAGCATATAAATTTACATATAATGTAATAATCAATTAAATTTGTTGTGAATATGTTTTTGTTGGACAGGTAAAGGAACCACACCACTGTTACTCTGTGCAGGGACTGTGCAAGGCAGTGTGGTTGTTTGGATACTGCCTGATGCTCATGTGGAGGAACAGCACAGCAAAGTGTCTGCACAGTTAGTTCTATGCATGCAGGCACACCTCTACCACCCTGTCACCAGCCTCTCTGTCCATAGAGATGGACTATTAGTGGCTTCAGGTACGTTTTATAATTAAGTCACTCCCTAGTTTTGTCGTCAGCATTATTAACTAAGTGGTCTAGTGGTTATGTTCCTTGCTTCTAGTCCTGAGGGTCATGGGTTCAAACCTAGCTAGGATTGATGGATTTTTTATGATGGAAAATCCAAAGAACAAGTCCTCCGGGAGTGACTTTAAGTTGTGGGTCCTAAAAAAAGAGACATCTAAGCAAAATTTACTGACCTTTATCATCTTAATAATACTTTAGTTGCCTGCTAGATGTCTCACATCATTACCTTATTATTTATCACACCGCTTCACTAGACTCTCTGAAACACATAAATTAGATACCCGATCCCTTGAGCACAGTGTCCTTTATATCCCTCCTCATCATACTACCTATTATTCGAAATCTTTTACAATTTCTCTTACTAGAACATGGAATTCCCTTCCACCCTATGTCAGAGACTGCCAAACTTTACCATCTTTCAGAAACAAATTGAAAATAAAATTACTAACAGAAACAACTCACTAATATTACTTTTTAAAAATTAATAATTTGTTTTTTCATTATTTAATAAAAATAGTTTTAAGATTTGTTAATATATTTACATAATGCCTTGTACAATATACTTTCTTTGTATTTTTTTCGTTCTTTTCTTTTTATGTATAGTAGATTCGAGCTGTTATTCCTTTCTGTATTTATTCAAATTGAAAATAAAATTACTAACAGAAACAACTCACTAATATTACTTTTTAAAAATTAATAATTTGTTTTTCCATTATTTAATAAAAATAGTTTTAAGATTTGTTAATATATTTACCTAATGCCTTGTATAATAAGTGATAGATTAATTCATTATAGTTTTTTTACTTTCTTTGTATTTTTTTTTCTTTATTTTCTTTTTATGTATAGTAGATTCGAACTGTTTTTCCTTTCCGTATTCATTCTATCATTAATTTAATTTTAATTGTATTTAATTTTATTGTATTATTAGACATTATTTTCATTATTGTTTAGTTGTTTCTTCATTCACCTCATACTTCTTAACTCCCACGCAGACTCGAGTTTCTTCACTTCATTTGTGACATTCTCAATGCTGTATTATGTTCACACAGCATTGAGAATGTCACAAATGAAGTGAAGAATCTCGAGTCTGTGTGGGAGTTAAGAAGTATGAGGTGAGTGAAGAAACAACTAAATCAATATTAAAATAAACCTCATAGTGTTATTTCCTACCTACATAACTTAATTATTTTCATTATTATTCAATTTGACAGATAATTAATTTTAAAATCTTTAGGAGGTTACATTATGAGGTTTAATTTAATATTTGAGTTTGTATTCTTTAACATTCTTACCTCATATGTTTATTCTGTTGGATGATTGTTTCAAAGCTATTGCTCCATCTTCAGCTTGTTGAAAATGGAGCAATAGCTTTGAAATGATCATCCAACAGAATAAACATATGAGGTAAGAATGTTAAAGAATACAAACTCAAATATTAGATAATTAATTGTTTAGTATGACTATTATTGTAATTTTTTATATTTATATGTAACATATGTTTATCCTGGTGAGTGGAAGAGAAGGCCACATGACCCTAACTCCAACAGGTTACATAAATCTATTCTTATTCTAAATAAATCTATTCTTATTCATTGGGTCAGTATGCTAACCTCATGACATCTGTGGGGAAATAAGCATAACTAAATCAATGGTGAAGAGAAAAATGTTTGCCTGAACCGGGAATCGAACCCCGAACCTTTAGCTTTCCAAGCCTGGATTAACTCAGTGGTCTGAGCATTAGCACGGAAAGCTAAAGGTTCGGGGTTCGATTCCCGGTTCAGGCAAAAATTTTTTTTTTCTCTTTACCATTGATTTACAATAATTTAATTGTGTTTATTAATTTACTTATTTCTATCATAGTAATAGCTTTAGCTTCTCAATATTAATATAAACCATAACTAACTTTATATGGTTAAGAAAACTCCTGCTAGGGAAGCACCCTTGTCCCTGCTATGGGACGTACGGGATAGTAGTAATAGTAGTATTCTTAGTTATGAAGTAGAGGCTCTTGTGGGCTAATAAATGGATAAGATAAAAATTTTAATTTTTTTTTCATAACATTTTAACTACTTGAGGAGAATTACTTTCTGAGTAAATTCTTCAACAACTTGATTTTATGGAACATTTTTACTAATTTAAAGAATATAGGCCTACATTTATTTTACTAATATTGATATTTTTATTTTAAATCTGTCACTTATATTAAAGAAAAAAATTAATATTTTAAGAGAAAAATTTACACCTAAACTGAGATTTGAACCCAAGACCTCTCTAGTTTTCCATATGATATCTTGGTGTAAATTTGTATTTTAAAATATTAATTTGTCCTACAATGTAAGTGACAATCTTAAAATAAAAACATTGAAAGATACATTTTACTAGTTAAAAAGTAGTGTTAAAAAGGAAAATAAACATAAAAAATATTCATAGTTAAATATGGGAAATAACATGATATTCTTAAAAATGGTGAAATTGAAAAATCTGCTATTACAGCACATAGTTTGTTGGAGAGTCATAGAACTGAAAAAGAGACCAAACTTCTAAATATTATGAAAAACCTTTAGAATTGACAGTTTTGGAGAAGATATATATTCAGAAGAACAAATTTAAATCCATGAATTTCAAAATTCCTGATAAACAGGACTGATCTCAAAGTTCATCAAATCAACATCAGGTGGCAACGTTATAGATGGAGATTCCAACGAAAATCCGATAGTCATAATATTGGTTGAAAATGAGAGGGATGTTCCTCTTGAAAACTGCAGTTCCCATGTTTAAGAGAACATAAACTATGGGGTAAGATAACAAGTGACTCATTCATTCATAAAAAATGTTAGTTACTACTTATAGATGCTTATAAAATTTAATTTGAACTGAAATCAGTTACAAAATATTCTCACTATTGCTTTAACTTATTTTGTGTTCTGCAACACTTCACTGACTCAGTTCACTTGTAAAATGGGACAAACCACCAAGAAAACATGCCCTGGTTTGTCTACATGTGGGATTCGTCCATCATGAACCCTAATTGTAGAGACCAAGGTACTCAAAACCTAGTAGAGATGTAAATCAAGTGTCTAACCACTTGAATACACACTCAATTATATTCTTCAAAAAATAAGTTTTAATCTTTATTCTTCAATTTATGTGGTGAAAAGAAAACTCTCAAATATATGACAATTTTTATTATGCATTACAGGTAGTGTAAAAGGACCAGGTGGTATGGTGAACATCTGGTCACTACAGGATGGTAGCCTCCTGCAGACGGTCACTGGAACAGGTGGAGTTCATTCATTGGTCTGGTTGGGAGAAACTGGTCTCGCTATCTGCTTCAGCAGATCCAAGGTTAGTTGGAATGCTGGCTCAGCTTTTGTACTGGTTCAAGTGGATTAATATTTATACTTACTTAGCATTAGATCATAGTTTGATACCCAGCAAGGTTGAAATTAATTGTAAGTACAATAAACCCCCACTTAACTGATACCCAGTTCAACTCAAATTCCAGAAAAATGTTTATTTTTTTAAATTTATTGAGATTCTCTAACAATTTAAATTTGAAGAGAAAAATACACACCTAAATCACGATTTGAACCTAATATCTCTAGTTTTGTACACCAGCATTCTAACTATTTAAGCTATTAAGCTTCCAATTTACTCATAGATTTTTCTGTAAAATGGTTGGTTGGTTGGTTGGTATCTAATGTCAAGCACTTGATAATGAAATCATTCGCTCTCTTGCACTCCAATATTTAGCAGAAAGGCTGGTCTCTTCTACAAAAGCTGGACAATGGAGGAGATGGTTTCTTTCCATATCTACATTTAAATTGCAAAAAGGGCATTTAGGTGAATCTGTTATGCCAATTCTGTGTAGGTGTTTATTCAAGCAGTCATGTCCCGTTAGCAGTCTGAATGTTGCTGCTGAATATTTTCTTTGTAATGTAGTAATGTCATAAGCTTGTAGATTTTCCCATTCCTTTCCAGATGTTTTGGTGGTGTATTCTTCTCTAAGTTTATTGATGTATTTATTTGAGATAATTCTTTTGATAGAGTGAAAGGAAACTGGAGTAGAAGTTGGGTTTGAAACAATTTTGCTACCCTTCTTGGCCAGAAAATTGGCTATTTCATTGCCTGTCACTCCACAATGGGCCGGAATCCATTGAAGTACAACTTTTTTATGTAGACGGCATAACTGTTTTATCATTATGTGACATTCGATAATTTTGATGCTTTTGGGTGTTGTGTCTCGTGTTATAGCGAGAATGGCTGCTTTGGAGTCCCATAGAATTACAACTTTTGTAAATTTTTGGATGTGGTCTAAAAGATTTTGTAAACTTAAGAAAATTGCTAGAATTTCGCCGTCAAAGTTTGTTGAATTTGTGTTTAGTTTACGATAAAAGGAAAAAAGTGGACATACTGCACCAGCACCAGTGCCACCGTCATTTGGTAGGCTGGAGCCATATGTAAAAATATGTATCCATTCAGGAGCTGGGTATCTTAGATTTATTATTTCTAGTGACATTTGTTTTAAAATATATGGAGGAGTTTCAGATTTCTTGATGTCTTCTGTTAAATGAAGGTTATATTCAATTTCCAAAAATTCTAGAGGGTTGTTTCTCATCTGCATATTTTCTTTTGAATGTGGAAGTTGCAATTTCTGTTTGATTTCTTGTACTATGCTTAAGAAGCTTTGCTGAGATTTTAAACATACTTGTGGTTTTCTTTGGGTCCAGTTATTATGGGGTAGCCTTAAAAATGTTTCATACTGTGTGATTGCTGTTTTCTCAATTTCAAATGCTATGTTTGGGTTATTTGTTAATATTTGCATGGCAGTGATTGGTGTTGTTTTAACGGCTCCTGTTATCAGGCGGAGAATTTGATTCTGCAATTTATTAAGTTTTTCCACTTTAGTAGTTACTAGGATTTCTTCACAATAATGAAGTACAGGTTTTATGTACATTTGGTAGAAGGTGTTTAGGGTTTGTGTGTTGCAACCCCACTTTTTCCCTGCTAATCGTTTTAATAATGGTAACCTTGTTTCTATCTTTGTACATATATTCTCTATGTGTTTCTTCCATGTTAATTTTGTGTCCAGAGTTATTCCTAAATATTTTGCTTCGTGTGTTTGAGTTAATAATTCACCCTCCAATTTCAGAGTGATGGGTAGTGGTTTCTTTCTTAATGTAAATAGTTGATAATTTGTCTTCTGTATATTTATCTTCATTAAGTTCTGGGATGTCCAATTCTCTAACTGTATTAGTGATTGTTGGGCTATGGTTATTAATTGTTGACTTTGGTTTTTCGGTTTGGAGATCATATTACAACATCATCAGCAAAAAGTAGGGTTTTTGTTTGGAGCTTTTCTATATGCTTAGGTAGATCATTAATGTAAATATTGAAGAGAATGGTGTAAAATTTATAATATAAAAATAGAATACCTGAGATCTCAGTCTTCCTCAACTTTGGATGTAGGGTGTGGAGTATTTTTGGAGCATATGCTCCATCTTCAGCTTGTAAATCGGTACTGGTTGTTCGTGAGAATCTTGTATAGCGGGTTGACGTCACTGGGTGAGTTTTCATTAAGCAGGTGAGTGTTTCTGGTTTCTTTTAATATTTCAATCTCTTTGAGAATGTTGATTTTCAGTTTGTTGTTTTCTATATGGATGATGGACAATGTATTTATCGATGGTATTAAATGGGTGACCTGTTTCTATGACATGTTTTGCAAAACTAGATTTGCCTTCATTAAATCTGAAGTCCTTAAGATGTTCGTTATATCGTATGTTGAAATTTCTTGTTGTCTGCCAATATAAAACTGCTCACAGCTGCTGCGTTTTAGTTTATAAATACCTTTGTTTTTATAAATGTATGTTTCTTCTATTTTATTTGTGATTATATTATTGAATTTGTCATTTGTTCTGAATGCAATTCTTACATTTTTATCATGTTATCAAGATTTTAAACTTAGTGTTAATTCCCATTTAAATTTTATGAATATTGCATGGTGTAGCATAGTGAGAACTAATCTTTAGTTGAGCCAAAGAAATTATCATAGTTAAATATGGGAAATAACATTATGAGGCAGGCAATGAAATAGCCAATTTTCTGGCCAAGAAGGGTAGCAAAATTGTTTCAAACCCAACTTCTACTCCAGTTTCCTTTCACTCTATCAAAAGAATTATCTCAAATAAATATATCAATAAACTTAGAGAAGAATACACCACCAAAACATCTGGAAAGGAATGGGAAAATCTACAAGCTTATGACATTACTACATTACAAAGAAATGCAACATTCAGACTACTAACAGGACATGACTGCCTGAATAAACACCTACACAGACTGGCATAACAGATTCACCTAAATGCCCTTTTTGCAATTTAAATGAAGATATGGAAAGAAACCATCTCCTCCGTTGTCCAGCTTTTGTAGAAGAGACCAGTCTTTCTGCTAAATATTGGAGTGCAAGAGAGCGAATAATTTCATTATCAAGTGCTCGACATTAGATACCAACCAACCAACCAACCAACATTATGAGGTTCTTAATTCATGAATGAATGAGTCATTTTTTTATATCTTACCTCATAGTTTATGTTTTCTTAAACACGGGAACTGCAGTTTTCAAGAGGAACATAGCTAATTTAAATGATTTTGGAAAGGAAATAATTATAAATAAATTAAACAAATTCAGACAACAAAAGGATTAAATGAATACACCACCTTGCAATCTGATTCAAAGAAAGAAAAACAACTTTATTAAGTTATGTAGATAGGAAATAACACTATGAGGTTTTTTAATATTGTTTATTTTTAATTATTTCACTCACCTCATACTTCATAATTCCTAGCAGACCCAGGGTTTCTTCACATCATTTGTGACATTCTCAATGCTGTGTCACATTCACAACTGACGTCCAACGGTCTTCTATATACCTGGGTCTGCTAGGAATTATGAAGTATGAGGTGAGTGAAATAATTAAAAATAAACAATAAAGAAAAACAATTTAAGAAAATTGCTTATCATCCTGAAGTTTCAAAATATTTTCAAGAAATTCAATATTAAATTGGCATCAATAAATAAATTTAGCCTTGGTAATCTATTAATAACCAATAAGAAATTGAACACCCCAGATAGCAAAAAATCTGGAATTTATCAAATTTGTTGTAGAGATTGCAATGAAGTATACATAGGAAAAACAAAAGGGAATTTGGACACTCACACAAAATAACACTTTAAAAATATTAATGGTGAAATTGAAAAAAATCAGCTATTGTAGCACATAGTTTGTTGGAGAGTCATAAAATTGAAAAAGAATCCAAACTTCTAAAACATTTGAAAAAATTATTTTATTTTAGGAAGTAATATTTTGAGGTTCTTTTTATCAAGTTTTTCTTAAATCTATATATATATCTTACCTCAATTTAATGTTGATTTGTTCTCAAACATGTTTCGGTATATTCTTCTATATCATCGTCAGCTATACTAGACTATTAAGTTATGTAGATAGGAAATAACACTATGAGGTTTTTTAATATTGTTTATTTTTTATTATTTCACTCACCTCATACTTCATAACTCCTCGCAAACCCAGGGTTTCGTCACATCATTTGTGACACAGCATTGAGAATGTCACAAATGATGTGACGGAACCCTGGGTTTGCGAGGAGTTATGAAGTATGAGGTGAGTGAAATAATAAAAAAATAAACAATATACTAGACTATTTTGATATATTCTTCTATATCATCATCAGCTAAACTAGACGATGATATAGAAGAATATATCGAAACATGTTCGAGAACAAATCAACATTAAATTGAGGTAAGATATATATAGACTCAAAAAAAAAAAAACTTGACATTTGGAAAAATCTTTAGAATTGACAGTTTGGGAGAAGATATATATTCAGAAGAACAAATTTAAATCCATGAATTTCAAAATTCCTGATAAACCGGATCTGATCTCAAAGTTCATCAAATCAACCAGATGGCAACGTTATAGATGGAGATTCCAACGAAAATCCGGTTGTCATAATGTCAGTTGAAAATGGGAGAGATGTTTTCTCTTGAAAACTGCAGTTCCCATGTTTAAGAAAACATAAACTATGAGGTAAGATATAAAAAAATGACTCATCCATTCAGAAATTGATATCACTTTACTCTTTTAGGAATTCACACTATGAGGTTTATTTATTTAGGTAAACTTTTATCACTCACCTCACATTCTTCTTCTTCTTAGACTAATTTCAAATCCTTAATCGGTTCCATCATGGGTTAATTTTTTTTAAATGTAATATTTACATATGTAAAGGTGCAGACTGAATATATATATAAGAAATAAAAAGAATAATCTTTGAGAATTTATTGAAAGATATTAATTCAGGAATTGATGTGTTATGTTATAGGATGTTAAAATAGTGCATTATGGGATGGCAGAGATGTTACATAGCCGTGTACTGGCTGGTGCTCGAGCCTCGTTGCTGCGACAAGGAGTGGCAGGTCTGCACAGTGCCCCGTGTCTGCGAGCATTACTCTTAACTCTACCCACATTGCTACAAGAACAATACCAATATGAGAAACCTCTGGTAGTCAGTGGAGAACAACTGCTTCATAGTGGTCATCTTAAATGTCTAACAGCTCTTGTCTTGGTTCTGCGATTGGATAAGGTGCTCTGCTATCAGCCAGTACCTCCAAATCATGATGAGTACTTCACTGTTGGTAAGTGGAGCAAATTTATAATATCTACCCCAGGAACCTATTCCACAAAACTTGTTTTAATATAACTATAACTAAGTAACTAACTCACTTGCACTATCGAACCCGCAGGTTCATGGCCACGCACACATAAGCTCTCCACACATCCCTATCCTGAGCTAATGTTTTCCAATCATCCCCTGTATAATCTACTTCCCTCAAATCATAGTTAATGTTATTTGCCCACCACATTCTTGGTCTACCAACTGGGCGTTTTCCCTCTGGTTTTCCTACAAGAAGCTTCCATGCGTGTCTTTCTTTAATATAACTATGATTCTCGTAATTTTCACTCACCTACACTATTTGACAGGAGGATAATAATTTTAGCACTAGAATGAAGACTTCTTATGCTAACTGGATTCGCCTTGTATGGGTGCATTTTGTGAGTCCTTGGCAGTGAATTCCTAAGAGTTTAGGTAATTAGTTTGGCAGTTCAAGAGCTGCAATAGCAGGGTGGATACCTTTGTGAGGTTTTCCCTGTTAAACTTCTCTTGCACCCTAGTGGTGGGAGACTAAACAAAGTTCCATAATTTTTGGGAGTCCTGCTTGCCTCATTCTCCAAGCAGTTTTGTTCCTGCAAGAGAGTAAACTACAGAATTTTTTTAAATATTTAAAGGAAGTGACACTATGAGGTTTATTTTAATTAAAATAAGTTAGATTCAATGTTTTTATTTGTAAATTAATGAGTCATTTTTTACATCTTACCTCATATTTCATGTTTTCTTTAAACACAGGAACTAGTTTTCAAGAGAAACATCTCTCTCATTTTCAACTGACATTATGACTACTGGTTTTTCGTTGGAATCTCCATCAATAACGTCATCTGGTGTTGATTCGATGAACATCGAGATGAAGTCACGTTCATCAGGAATCTCAAAATTCATGGATCTAAATTTTTTCTTCTGAATATATATCTTCTACCAAATTGTCAATTCTAAAGGTTTTTCCAAATGTTTTAAAAGTTGGACTTCTTTTTCAATGTTATGATTCTCCAATAAACTATTTGTTGCAATAGCTGATTTTTCAATTTCACCATTTTTAATATTTCTAAAGTGTTCCTTAGTGCAAGTGTCCAAATTCCTTTTTGTTTTTCCTATGTATACTTTATTACAGTCCTTACAATTAATTTGATATAAATTCCAGATTTTTTGCTATCTGGGGTGTTCAGTTTCTTATTAGTTATTAATAGATTACCAAGGCTAAATTTATTTATCGATGCCAATGTAATATTGAATTTTTTGAAAATTTTTTGAAATTTGTTATGTATTTCAAGATGATAAGTAATTTTCTTAAATTTTTTTCCTTTCTTTGAATCAGATTGCAGGGTAGTGTATTCTTTTAATATGTTTTGTAGTTAAAAGAATACGCTACCCTGCAATCTGATTCAAAGAAAGGAAAACAATTTAAGAAAATTACTTATCATCCTGAAATACATAACAAATTTCAAAAAAATTATCAAGAAATTCAATATTACATTGGCACCGTTAAATAAATTTAGCCTTGGTAATCAATTAATAACTAAAAAGAAATTGAACTCCCAGATAGCAAAAAATCTGAAATTTATCAAATTAATTGTAAAGACTGTAATAAAGTATACATAGGGGGGAAATAAAAAAAGGAATTTGGACACTTGCACAAAGGAACATTTTACAAATATAAAAAATGGTGAAATTGAAAAATCAGCTATTGCAGCACATAGTTTGTTGGAGACTCATAAAATTAAGCCCAACTTTTAAAACATTTGGAAAAACCTTTAGAATTGACAATTTGGGAGAAGATATTTATTCAGAAGAAAAAATTTAGATCCATGAATTTTGAGATTCCTGATGAACGTAACCTCATCTCAAAGTTCATCAAATCAACACCAGATGGCAACGTTATTGATGGAGATTCCAATGAAAAGCCGGTAGTCATAATGTCGGTTGAAAATGAGAGAGATGTTTCTCTTGAAAACTAGTTCCCGTGTTTAAAGAAAACATGAAATATGAGGTAAGATGTAAAAAAATTACTCATTAATTTACGAATTAAGAACCTCATAATGTTATTTCCAACATTTAACTATGAATGTTTTTATTATTCATTTCATACATCTCAATGATAGATAAATCATATTTAAAGAGAAAAATTATTCGCTCAGACTGGAACTTGAACCCAGGACCTTTGGTTCTCTAGACCAAGTACTCTACCAACTGAGCTACCAGAGTAAGTACCGATCTAAACGCAAATCATTGAGATGTATAAAAACATCGAAAGAAGCAGTACTGGTATTTATAATATAATGTATAATTCCCAAATATGTCTTCTTAATAAAGGACCCGCCATTTGCAAAGATAGAAGCAAAGGCTTCATAGAATTTGGTGGGCAGGAATTACAACATATGTAGAGAAAGATTTGCGTTTAGGTCGATACTTTCTCCAGTAGCTCAGTTGGTACAGCACTTGGTCTGGAGAACCAAGGGTCTCAGGTTCAAGCCCCGGTCTGAGCATATCATTTTTCTCTTAAGAAATATGAGTTAGAATATTCATGACTCACCTCATATTTGTAGATTTCTTGAAGACCATGGTTTCGACACGCTACATGTCATTATCAATTCTTTCTAACTCAGAATTGATAATGACACATAGCATGTCGAAGCCATAGTCTTCAAGAAATCTACAAATATGAGGTGAGTCATGAATATTCTAACTCATTTTAATTAGAGTATACTAAATTAAGAGAACCAACCTTGGTGGTGGTTGGGCCGGTGCTAGTACTAGTAAAATCCAATGGAAGTGAGTGGTATTTGCAGATTTGTTCATGTTACACCATCCCTGGAACAATTGTCATGGCTTCGTCTACAAGATTGTAGAACCGTCCATTCCCTATCTCTTCTGTATAAAATACGTATTACACACATCATTACCTACTTATTTATCACACTGCTTTGTTAAACTCTTTGATACATATAAATAAGGCACACGATCCCATCAGCACATTGTCCTTTATATCCCTCCTCATCACACTACCTATTACTCAAAATCTTTTTTGCGCGATAATGCATATTGTTGTACTTACCAGCAATGGCAACCATTATTGAAAGTTCAACTTCCTACATTTCGGGGTTCTCAACCTAAATAACTATACTGTAATATTACGTTTACACCCACGTGCGGGAAGTAAAACCACTGCCCTCTCTGTATACTACATACAATGTATATTCAGAAAACATCCAAAAGGTAATGTTGATATACATTACACGAAACAAATCACTGCATTTTAAATGAACTTTATTTGAAACAATATCTTCTTGTATCTTGTAAGCCCATGTTTCTCTTAACAGAGATTTAGGCATTCTCCCCCTACAGGGAAGAATTTGAACCATACTAATTTAGTTACACTTGTTTTCATATAGATGTCATTTGAGTGGTCCGTGGTCAGCGTTCCACCTCATACTGACATCTAGAAAACCAAGTAGTACTAGGACGGGAAAATTTGATAAATTTTGCTTAGAGGCCTTTTCATTCAGGCTTAAGGATCTTTTATGAGCCTGAAAATCTTCAGACTCGGGACCCACGGCTTTTAAAGTCCCTCCTGGAGGACTTACTCCTTGGATTTTTCCATCCTAAAAAATCCATCGACCCCGGCCGGGTTTGAACCCGCGACCCTTGGGACCAGAGGCAAGGAGCATAACCACTAGTCCACCACGGCCGATTGAAACTATATAAAACAATAAATACGTACTTGCAGCCATGTTATCAATAATTATTCTCAAGGCCTCCTGTTTCAACTAATAAACATTGCCCACACTGTTAACGTTAGTTAATTGTTTATAATGAACGTAAATATTTCCAACAAAGATGTTATTTATATTATTTTTGGTCTGGACATCTTACCTCAATATTAATGTTGATTTGTTCTTGGACATGTTTCAAAACAATTCTCTGTTTTATCTTCAGCTTTCCCAGACTGGTTTTATTTATGTTGCATTATGTTGCACCACCTGGATGTCGATGTCAGCTCCATCCTGTGGTTGGCCAAAGAACCTCCAAACAAGGTCACCCTCCATCGGAATATCAAAATTCATAACTCTGTTTCTGTTCTTCTGAATATAAATTTTTTCCCAAATAGTCAGCTCGTTTGTATTTTCTAACTGTTTTAATAATTTAGTGTCTGAATTAATATTATGTTTTTCAGACCAAACATGAGCAGCAACTGCAGATTTTTCAATTTCTCCATTTTTATAATATTTCTTATGTGTTCTTTGGTTCTAATTTTTAGGTTTCTTTTTGTTTTCTCTATATATATCTTTTCACAACCCATGCATTCAATTTGATATATTCCTGACTTTTTATTTTTATCAGTTTTTTCATTTTTGTTGGTTTTTATTAGTTTATTTAAACTGTAGTTATTTTTTGGTGCTAATTTAATATTAAACTTCTCAAATATATTTTGAAATTTATTATGTACCCAGGGGTGATATGTGAATTTCCTATATTTTTTCATAGGTGGTTCTTCTTTTTCAAGATTACTTCTGTTTATCATTTTTTGTTTTTTATACTTTTCTATCCTTTTATGTACCATTTTTCATCAAACCCATTTTCTCTTGCTACTTTGATTATGTGTTTTTTCTCATGTTTGAAATCTTCTTCGTTTAAGGGTAAGTTTACCAATCTATGAGTTAAACTATTAAATGCTGCTAATTTATAGTCCAATTGGATTGAACCCTGTTGATTTTATAAAATTTTCCGTATGAGTTTCTTTTCTATGAATCCTGAATTCAATTTTTCTTTTTTCTTCGTTTCTGACCAATTTAAGATCCAAAAAAGGTATTTGTTGTTATTGTCTTCTATTTCTTTGGTGAATTTAATGTTTGTACTCTGTAAATTTAATAGTTTTAGGGAATCTTCTACATGTTTTTCTTTAACAATACAAATTATATCATCAACATATCTACTCCAAAATTTAAACATTGTGGGATGTGCTTTAGTGATTTTGCATTCAAAATCGCTCATAAATAAATTTGCCAGGAAGGGTGATAATGGGTTTCCCATTGAGAGCCCTGATTTTTGTCTATAGAAACTCCCATTGAATGTAAAAACATTTGATCAATGCATAACGCAGTTAATTTCAAATAATCTTCTTTGATCTCTCTGTCTATGTTGTTTTTTCTTAACCAATTGTTCAATATCTCCAAAGTTTTTTTGTTTCGGTACATTTGTGAATAGTGAAAACTACATCAAACGAAACCAACCTATCTGTGGGTTCAATTTCCACTTTTTCTAATTTGTTAACTAATTCCAATGAATTTTCAATCTGCAGACTTTCAAAATTATTAATTCTTTTAAAATTGATTATTCAGCCATTTCGAAATTTTGTAGGTTGGTGATCCAATATTGTTAATTATTGGCCTCATTTTGTTTCCCGGTTTGTGAATTTTTGGAAGTCCATGTATATTAGGGTTTCTTGGGTTGCTTACTTTTAATTGAAATTTTTCTTTCTTGGATAGAATTTTAACATTTTTAAAACAGTTTTCCACTTTTTTTATGGTTTTTGGTAGGGGGTCATTCTTAATTTTTCATACTCTTTTTCTTTCAAAAGTTCTTCCATTCTATTTTGATAATCTTCTTTGTCCAGAATTATAATTTGGTTACCCTTATCTGATTTTGTATATACAACATTTTTGTTATTTATTTCTTTGAGTGTTTTTAAATTCTCCTTACAAACTGGGTTTTTATTTGTATTCTTTATTTTATTCAAAATTTCTTCACATTTTTTTTCTGATGATTATTTTTTCTTCTGTAACTAACCCTTCTATTGAATTTCAATGTCCACTATGTATTCTTCTATTCTATTGGAATAATCTATTGCTGTTTTTAGACCGTTTTCTAACAATTTTGTCTCTTTTAGGTTAAAGGTTGCCTTTGAAAAATTTTTAACATAATTTCTGGTGGATTCTGATTTTTCTTCATTTCTGGTTTTATTCTGATGTTTGATTTTATTTGATGTATTCTTCTTTCCCTTTGATTTAGTTAACAAATTATTTATCTTTGTCCTTTTGTTTCTCAATTTTCTTTTCATGGTTATGTTCAAAAAAGTGAAAAATTTATTTTCTAGGTTTTCCCACATGATGTTTCCTAATATTTTAGACAATTTGATATGTAACAAATAAATTTCAATATCCAGATTACTGATCATTTCAAAGTGTTTATTTCTTTTCTAGTTTTAGTAATTTGTTCTCCAAAATTTTTTGTTGTTTGCTGTTATTGTTATGCTTAACGTTTTTTCTAATGAACATGGGAACCAATTCTAATTTTAGACATTGGTTGATGAATTTAATGTCTGCTAATCTTTTAAATTTCTTCTCTCTTAATTTATAAACTTTTTGACTTCATATTTTGTTTCGAAAAAATTGTTATTGAAGTTGAGTATGGAGGACGCCATCTTGTTTTTCGTAATTTATAACACAAACACAATTTCTGGTTTTGTTTCTTCCTTGTAACTTAAGAAGTTGTAATTAATATTTAATTTTAGGAAGTTATATTTTGAGGTTATTTTAATTATATTATTTTTGGTCTGGACATCTTACCTCAATATTAATGTTGATTTGTTCTTGGACATGTTTCAAAACAATTCTCTGTTTTATCTTCAGCTTTCCCAGACTGGTTTTATTTATGTTGCATTATGTTGCACCCACCTGGATGTCGATGTCAGCTCCATCCTGTGGTTGGCCAAAGAACCTCCAAACAAGGTCACCCTCCATCGGAATATCAAAATTCATAACTCTGTTTCTGTTCTTCTGAATATAAATTTTTTTCCCAAATAGTCAGCTCGTTTGTATTTTCTAACTGTTTTAATAATTTAGTGTCTGAATTAATATTATGTTTTTCAGACCAAACATGAGCAGCAACTGCAGATTTTTCAATTTCTCCATTTTTAATATTTCTTATGTGTTCTTTGGTTCTAATTTTTAGGTTTCTTTTTGTTTTCCCTATATATATCTTTTCACAACCCATGCATTCAATTTGATATATTCCTGACTTTTTATTTTTATCAGTTTTTTCATTTTTGTTGGTTTTTATTAGTTTATTTAAAACTGTAGTTATTTTTTGGTGCTAATTTAATATTAAACTTCTCAAATATATTTTGAAATTTATTATGTACCCAGGGGTGATATGTGAATTTCCTATATTTTTTCATAGGTGGTTCTCTTTTTTCAAGATTACTTCTGTTTATCATTTTTTGTTTTTTATACTTTTCTATCCTTTTATGTACCATTTTTTCATCAAACCCATTTTCTCTTGCTACTTTGATTATGTGTTTTTTCTCATGTTTGAAATCTTCTTCGTTTAAGGGTAAGTTTACCAATCTATGAGTTTTAAACTATTAAATGCTGCTAATTTATGTCCAATTGGATTGAACCCTGTTGATTTTATAAAATTTTCCGTATGAGTTTCTTTTCTATGAATCCTGAATTCAATTTTTCTTTTTTCTTCGTTTCTGACCAATTTAAGATCCAAAAAAGGTATTTGTTTATTGTCTTCTATTTCTTTGTTGAATTTAATGTTTGTACTCTGTAAATTTAATAGTTTTAGGGAATCTTCTACATGTTTTTCTTTAACAATACAAATTATATCATCAACATATCTACTCCAAAATTTAAACATAGTGGGATGTGCTTTAGTGATTTTACATTCAAAATCGCTCATAAATAAATTTGCCAGGAAGGGTGATAATGGGTTTCCCATTGAGAGCCCTGATTTTTGTCTATAGAAACTCCCATTGAATGTAAAAAACATTTGATCAATGCATAACGCAGTTAATTTCAAATAATCTTCATTGATCTCTCTGTCTATGTTGTTTTTTCTTAACCAATTGTTCAATATCTCCAAAGTTTTTTGTTTCGGTACATTTGTGAACAAATCAACATTAATATTGAGGTAAGATGTCCAGACCAAAAATAATATAATTAAAATAACCTCAAAATATAACTTCCTAAAATTAAATATTAATTACAACTTCTTAAGTTACAAGGAAGACAAAACCAGAAATTGTGTTTGTGTTATAAATTACGAAAAACAAGATGGCGTCCTCCATACTCAACTTCAATAACAATTTTTTCGAAACAAAATATGAAGTCAAAAAGTTTATAAAATTAAGAGAGAAGAAATTTAAAAGATTAGCAGACATTAAATTCATCAACCAATGTCTAAAATTAGAATTGGTTCCCATGTTCATTAGAAAAACCGTTAAGCATAACAATAACAGCAAACAACAAAAAATTTTGGAGAACAAATTACTAAAACTAGAAAAGAATAAACACTTTGAAATGATCAGTAATCTGGATATTGAAATTTATTTGTTACATATCAAATTGTCTAAAATATTAGGAAACATCATGTGGGAAAACCTAGAAAAATAAATTTTTCACTTTTTTGAACATAACCATGAAAAAGAAAATTGAGAAACAAAAGACAAAGATAAATAATTTGTTAACTAAATCAAAGGGAAAGAAGAATACATCAAATAAAATCAAACATCAGAATAAAACCAGAAATGAAGAAAAATCAGAATCCCACCAGAAATTATGTTTAAAAATTTTTCAAAGGCAACCTTTAACCTAAAAGAGACAAAATTGTTAGAAAACGGTCTAAAAACAGCAATAGATTATTCCAATAGAATAGAAGAATACATAGTGGACATTGAAAATTCAATAGAAGGGTTAGTTACAGAAGAAAAAATAATCATCAGAAAAAAATGTGAAGAAATTTTGAATAAAATAAAGAATACAAATAAAAACCCAGTTTGTAAGGAGAATTTAAAAACACTCAAAGAAATAAATAACAAAAATGTTGTATATACAAAATCAGATAAGGGTAACCAAATTATAATTCTGGACAAAGAAGATTATCAAAATAGAATGGAAGAACTTTTGAAAGAAAAAGAGTATGAAAAAATTAAGAATGACCCCCTACCAAAAACCATAAAAAAAGTGGAAAACTGTTTTAAAAATGTTAAAATTCTATCCAAGAAAGAAAAATTTCAATTAAAAGTAAGCAACCCAAGAAACCCTAATATACATGGACTTCCAAAAATTCACAAACCGGGAAAACAAAATGAGGCCAATAATTAACAATATTGGATCACCAACCTACAAAATTTCGAAATGGCTGAATAATCAATTTAAAAGAATTAATAATTTTGAAAGTCTGCAGATTGAAAATTCATTGGAATTAGTTAACAAATTAGAAAAAGTGGAAATTGAACCCACAGATAGGTTGGTTTCGTTTGATGTAGTTTCACTATTCACAAATGTACCGAAACAAAAAACTTTGGAGATATTGAACAATTGGTTAAGAAAAAACAACATAGACAGAGAGATCAAAGAAGATTATTTGAAATTAACTGCGTTATGCATTGATCAAATGTTTTTTACATTCAATGGGAGTTTCTATAGACAAAAATCAGGGCTCTCAATGGGAAACCCATTATCACCCTTCCTGGCAAATTTATTTATGAGCGATTTTGAATGTAAAATCACTAAAGCACATCCCACAATGTTTAAATTTTGGAGTAGATATGTTGATGATATAATTTGTATTGTTAAAGAAAAACATGTAGAAGATTCCCTAAAACTATTAAATTTACAGAGTACAAACATTAAATTCACCAAAGAAATAGAAGACAATAAACAAATACCTTTTTTGGATCTTAAATTGGTCAGAAACGAAGAAAAAAAGAAAAATTGAATTCAGGATTCATAGAAAAGAAACTCATACGGAAAATTTTATAAAATCAACAGGGTTTCAATCCAATTGGACATAAATTAGCAGCATTTAATAGTTTAACTCATAGATTGGTAAACTTACCCTTAAACGAAGAAGATTTCAAACATGAGAAAAAACCACATAATCAAAGTAGCAAGAGAAAATGGGTTTGATGAAAAAATGGTACATAAAAGGATAGAAAAGTATAAAAAACAAAAATGATAAACAGAAGTAATCTTGAAAAAGAAGAACCACCTATGAAAAAATATAGGAAATTCACATATCACCCCTGGGTACATAATAAATTTCAAAATATATTTGAGAAGTTTAATATTAAATTAGCACCAAAAAATAACTACAGTTTAAATAAACTAATAAAAACCAACAAAAATGAAAAAACTGATAAAAATAAAAAGTCAGGAATATATCAAATTGAATGCATGGGTTGTGAAAAGATATTATATAGGGAAAACAAAAAGAAACCTAAAAATTAGAACCAAAGAACACCATAAGAAATATTAAAAATGGAGAAATTGAAAAATCTGCAGTTGCTGCTCATGTTTGGTCTGAAAACATAATATTAATTCAGACACTAAATTATTAAAACAGTTAGAAAATACAAACGAGCTGACTATTTGGGAAAAAATTTATATTCAGAAGAACAGAAACAGAGTTATGAATTTTGATATTCCGATGGAGGGTGACCTTGTTTGGAGGTTCTTTGGCCAACCACAGGATGGAGCTGACATCGACATCCAGGTGGTGCAACATAATGCAACATAAATAAAACCAGTCTGGGAAAGCTGAAGATAAAACAGAGAATTGTTTTGAAACATGTCCAAGAACAAATCAACATTAATATTGAGGTAAGATGTCCAGACCAAAAATAATATAATTAAAATAACCTCAAAATATAACTTCCTAAAATTAAATATTAAAGATGTTATTATTTTACTATTATTTATTATTTTGAAAACACCATCACGCAAAAAATAATGTATAACACACGTTTGTGAAGGTTTTACAGAATCTTAGAAATTAAAAACCTCACTATCACTCGGTTTTTTAAACATTTTCCTCGATTCTGTAAAAACCACTTCCCAACCTTGCATTGTAATATACTATTACAGCGTCTCTTGCTAGAACATGCAATTCTCTTCCACCATATGTCAGAGACTGCCAAACTTTACCATCGTTTAAAAACAAACTGATAATAAAATTATTAACAGAAACATCTCACTAATATATTTTTTTTGACAATCAGTAATAATTTGTTTTTCCTTTTTTTCAATGCAAATAGTATTAGATTTACCAATATTTTTACCTAATGTCTATTATATATATATATATATATATATATATATTATATATATATATATATATATATAAACAATAGATTAATCCATTACATTTCTATGTATTTATTTTTCTTTTATAGTAGATGTGTGCTGTTATTCCTTTGTGTATATTTTTTTCTTTGGTTTTAACTTTAATTGTCTTTAATTTTATTCTATTGTTAGACATTATTTTTATTATTGTTCAGTTTATTGTTTAGTATGTAATATTATTGTAATTTTTTGTATTTAAATTTCATATGTTTGATAATCAATTAAGTTGGTGTTTACTTGATGAAAATCCATATTTGTTAATTAAATAAAAATAAAATGTAGTTTTATTTGATTTTCATATTTATTATATAATTCAGTAACAGCTGTTTCGGTACACTGTACCTTCTTCAGACATGTTAACAAATTATCAATTCATATGTTTGTCCTTGTGAATGGAAGAGAAGGTCACATGGCCTTAACTCCACCAGCTAAATAAATAAATAATGGCGAGCCTTCTGTAGCTAAGCTCTCTGTTCCCTCACTTTGTTGCCATACGGCATGAGGTTCTTAAGCCAGCTTGAGATTAGGAATAGCTTAATGCCTCATCATGTAATTAGTGACATGTATGAATGGATTAACGAGATTCCCTCTATCCCTAGAACTAATTATGAGTGATATAAAAAAAGGAATTTGCCTCTACTCACAGCTGGAGTCAATGGATTTTTTAGGATGGAAAAATCCAAGGAACAAGTCCTCTGGGAGGAACCTTAAGCCATAGATCGCGAGTCTGATGATTTTCAAGCTCATAAAAGAACCTTTAGCCTAAAAAGAGGCCTCCTAAGCAAAATTTACTTATGTACATCATCCAAGTAATATGTTGCCAAGTAGGTGTATCATTGAGTTGGTATGCTGACCACATGCCATATTCGTAACATCAGAAGGGAAATAAACGTAACTAAATTCTTTAAATAAAATTGTATTAAGAATTAAATTAAAGTGTTTAATATCTCACCTCATATCCAAGCTTCAAAACCAGTTTAGTTAGAAGACTGGATATGAGATGAGGTATTAAACATTTTAATATAATTCTTAAATTAAACCTCGTAGTGATTTTTTCTATTCTTCTTCTTCCTTCCAAGTATTAGGCCAAGGCCTGTTATGATCCTATAGAACATTTTCCCTCCAGCGTTTCAGAGGACGGCCCAGAGATCTTCATCCTCTTGGTATATAATTATAAACAGCTTTGAGGATCCGATTTGAACTCATTCTTTCAAGATGGTGTTTCCAATTTAGTTGGTACTGTTTAATATATTCCAAAATTGGCATAGTCTTCAATTCTTTTTAAGATATCGGTGTTCCTTTTCTTATCCCATCTGGTGTAACCCGCTGTTCTGTGCATGAATCTCATTTCACAAGCTGTTATTCTGCTTTCATGTTGTCTTTTTAGTAGCCATGCTTCACTACCATATAAGTACAAAATTTTATTACTTCACCTCATAATCTTCTTCTTCTTCTTAGACTACTTTTGGGACCTTCTTTGGTTCCATCATCAGTATTTTCACAACTGTTGTTTTGTCGCCTCTTGCTCCTAAAAAATTTAATTAACTTGGTTTAGAAATTTAACAAAGGAGAGGCTACAGCTTGACTCAAAAGGCTATAAAGCCAATAAGTATAAAAAAGGAATCCATTTCATTTTCTCCTCTTCTTTTTCTTCCTAATATTTATTAGGCCTGTTGGCATGTTATGACCTCACTGTTGAATTCTCTCAGTTCAATCTTATCCACTAGTAATACAATGATAATATAATTTCTAATTTGTTCCCTTTCCTTGCAGTACTTGAATGGGTTGTGTTTCAGTTGCTGAGTGGCAGTGGTTGCAGGTATTCTGTGTTGGTGTTCATGCAGCTGAAGCTCTTGTTAACAGACTTAAGTTGCCACAGGAATTCTGCGCTCTTGTGCAAGAAGCTACATCAGGTAAGTCTTGCATATTGTCATAATATCCATAATACAGTGTGTGCCAGAATTCATGGGCCAAAGTCTATAAGATTAAGGTGGCTAGGTCACATAGTACAAATTCACTAGCTGTTATTCTACTGATATCAGTACTCCTCATGGTCCATGTCCACTTCCGTAACATAGTACAGGTTCAGCTAAGGTTTTATATAAATGTATTTTTGTGTGTTGCTGTTCTAGGGAAGGCTTCATGTTTTTGTTAATTATTCCCATTGTTTCATTATATTCACAAATAAATGTCTTCTTAATCAAGAAGCTGCCATTGCATGATCGAGCAAATGCTCATAGCATTCGATGATCAGAAATTAATAATGTATAAAAGAAAAATTTGCATTTAGATTGGAGTTCTCAGGTAGCTCAGTGGTGGAGCATTGGCCTAGAAAGCCAAAGGTCCTCGGTTCAAACCCCAGTCTGAGCATATAATTTTTCTCTTCAAATATAATTTAGAAGTTATGTCTGTTTCACCAACAAATGTTAAATTATATCCAAGATATGAAAACTCACTGACCCCATATATTGACTTATTGTTTATGCAAATTTTACTTGTAATCGGGTATTTTCCACAAAAGCCCATGACTTTTTTTTTGTCATTGTTGATATCCATATTATATTTTGCGCTGATTTTATATAGATTACTAGCTAATACCCGGCGTGCACTGCTACTCTTAAATAAATGTTAATGTATTTTTACCACCAGGCATGCGCTGTTATACTTGCCCGAGAATCTGCTTATCCCAATCTTCAATGAAAGACAAAAATGGTTATTGTGAGTTATCCATAAAAGATAAACATATGCTGTTGCAGACTTTTTTGTAGAGTTTTTTGAGATATTCAATTCTGTGTACATTAATTTGGTATTTGTTATGGTTTAGGCAGCATAAGCCATTTAAGCGTCAAAATTGGGACTTTATTTCATGTTTTTCACTACAAAGAGTGATTTTTAGGGGTGAAGGGGTTCAGTATTATAACTCTCTTATAGCCTACGTCCATCCACGGAATCTCCTGAACATTTTTGAAAAAGCCCCATCTCAGTCGGATGAACGGTATGGCAGAGCACGCTTGCCCGGGAATCTACTTATCACAATCTTCTTGGTATCAATGAAAGACAAAAATGGTTATTGTGAGTTATCCATAAAAGATGAACATATGCTGTTGCAGACTTTTTTGTAGAGTTTTTTGAGATATTCAATTCTGTGTACATTCATTTGGTATTGTTATGGTTTAGACAGCATAAGCCATTTAAGCGTCAAAATAGGGACTTTATTTCACGTTTTTCACTACAAAGGGTGATTTTTAGGGTGAAGGAGTTGAATATCACAACTCTCTTATAGCCTATGTTCAACCCGGGAATCTTCTGAACATTTTGCAAAATACCCCATCAAAATTAGATCAATGGTATGGCTGCACATAGAGTACGAACAAACAAACATTCATGGTGAAATTAAATGTTTCTTACCTCTCCTCATATAAATTTTCTAAGTAGATCGCGATTTTGAGACCACAACTGTCTCATCGTCAGCACTTTCTTGGCGACGGATGTTATGTCGATCAGAAGAACATCCGTCACCAAGAAAGTGCTGACGATGAGACAGTTGTGGTCTTGAAATCGCGATCTACTTAGAAAATTTATATGAGGAGAGGTAAGAAACATTTAATTTCACCATAAATTAAACCTCATAGTGATTAATTCCTATAAAAGTTAAATAAACAAACATTCATTTTTATATATTAGATGTACAGAATAAAGCTCATCTTCATTATATGTTATTAGTTAGTCTTAAACTTAAAAATATAACAGAAATCACACTAATATTATATTTGTCCATTTTTTTTCTAGTTAGAATTGCATTCAGGTTGGGATTAATTATTTTTTAAATGTCTTGTACTGGAAACATGACAATTTTTAATGTTTATATAAACTTGATTTCAGATGTAACAATGTATTGGCATCACTATAATTACTCCTGATATCAAGATGATGCATTTTTATATAACGTTGCCATCTGGTGTTGATTTTATGTACTTTGGGATCAGGAATTTCGAAATTCATGGATCTAAATTTGTTCTTCTGAATATATATATCTTCTCCGAAACTGTCAATTCTAAAGGTTTTTCCAAATGTTTTAGAAGTTTGACCTCTTTTTCAATTTTATGACTCTCCAACAGGCTATGTGCTGCAATAATTGATTTTTCAATTTCACCATTTTTAATATTTCTAAAGTGTTCTTTTGTGCAAGTGTCCAAATTCCTTTTTGTTTTTCCTATGTATACTTTATTTTAGTCCTTACAATTAGTTTGATAAATTCCAGATTTTTTGCTATTTGGGGTGTTCAGTTTCTTATTGGTTATTAATAGATTACCAAGGCTAAATTTATTTATCGGTGCCAATATAATATTGAATTTCTTGACTTTTTTTTTTAAATTTGTTATGTATTTCAGGATGATAAGTAAATTTCTTCAATTGTTTTCCTTTCTTTGATTCAGATTGTAGGGTGATGTATTCTTTCAATTTTTGTTGTTGTCTGAATTTCCTTAATTAATTAATTATTTTTTTCTTTTTCACCATTGCTGATATGTTAATCGCGCATACACTTCACAAAAGATGTTTTGATACAGGTAACTTGATACAAATTAAAACTGTTAGGATCAACATACAAGTATCCATTTCACAGAGCACGACAGGAACTAAGACAACACAGGACAGTGATCCCCGAATCTTATGATAAACATGGATTGTAATTGGTCATCAGAAAAAGCGAGCCCCTTCATGTGTACATCACCCATGTGCTGTCAATCACTTTCTTACATCTCATGCTTTGTAACTACTACTTTTAACCGATTGATAATTTAAATTTCTGTATACTATCATTTCATGTTTCCTGTGTCTTCTTTTACCTAAATGCACCTATTCAGGCTTCCCATATTTGGTTAGTTATTCTGTTATCATTCATTTTGTTTATGTGGTCAAACCATCTAAGTTGAGATTGATAAAATATTATTTTGCAGAGGTTACATTCAATGCAATTAATTTAAGTAACAGTTTATCATTGACTTAGGCTTTCATGGCCAGAGTTACGTTCAATGCAATTAATTTAACTAACATTTTATCATTGACTTAGCATTTCATGGCGAGAGTTATTATGAGACTTAGATCTGCTGAAATGAGATATCTTCGGAGGGCTGCAGGATACACACTACTAGATCACAAAAAAAATGAAGACATCTTAGAAGAATTACACATGGAATCTTTAGAAAACAAAATTTCTGATTATAAGTCAAGATGGATACAACATGTTCATCGAATGGAAGATCACAGAATACCCAAACTAATGTTAAGATATCAACCTGCAGGAAGAAGACCAGGACGTCCACTCAAAAGACTTCTGGATGGTGTTTCTCTTGAGGCCGAAACAGGTCAACAAATGGCCTAAATTCGTGAATGTACTATGATGATGATGAGTTATTATGAAGATCTTGAAGAAGATTTCCAGGCTGTTGGCTGTGGTTCCCCAATGTTTCACCAGAGACTGCATCCGGCATCCTCAAATACAGTCTCAAGACAACCCTTGAGGATGCCGGATGCAGTCTCTGGCAAAATGTCGGGGAACATGGCCAACAGCCTGGAAATCTTCTTTTAAGATCTTCATAAAATTTTATCATTTTACCTCATATTATTCTGAAGAAGAACATGAGGTGAGGTAATAAAATTTTTAATTTGAATTTGAAGAGAAACATTTTTTCCCAGACCGAGACTCGAACCCGGGACCTTTGATTTTCTGTACCAAATGCTCCAACTGAGCTACCGGGGCGAGTTCCAATCTAGATGAACATTTTTCTTGTTATATATGTTGTAATTCTTTACTTATATAAATAATACATCAAAGTGTTAATTTTCGATGTTTTTATTTAAATTAACATTTTCCAATCCTGGTTAGAATCTAATTTAAGAAAGAAAAATTAAAGTTTGAACCCTGGACCTCTCGTTCTCCGTACAAGTGTGCTGTCCATTACACCATTCAAATGATGATACAAACATTAGCATTTCTTTCAACTTGAGAACGTGAGGTCCAGGGTTCAAATCCCGGTTCAAACATTAATTTTTCTTTCTTAAATTAGATAGTATTAATCCCTAAAAAATTAATTCAATGCTATTCTTTTGTTCAATTTCTAACTTTATCCTTTTTTGTGTTCTTATTTTCACTTTGTTATAAAATAACAAACTTTTTTGCATTCTTTACCTAAAATGAGACATAGAATTAAATAAAATGTAACTAATTTTCAGAGGAAGAAGATGCCACAAACAATGTGATGTGGAGTCTGAAAGCCGATGAACAAATCATGAACTGGTCGACACAGCAACCCCATGACTGGCAGATTGGAGGGAAGTGCCACGCATACCTGTGGGGGAGTGGCAGGAATGGTCAACTGGGAGAAGCAGGTTTGTTGCTTTAAAATTACAGTATTTATTTCTTATCTCCAAAAAATATTTTCATAATAATGATTGTCAATGTGAGATTTAAAACTTCTCTTCCATTTAGCATCATCATCGGAACTTTTTGTATTCAATGGTAAGAGAAAAATTTTTACCTGAACTGGGAATTGAACCCCGAACTTTCAGCTTTACGTGCTGTTGCTCAGACCACTGAACTAATTCAGGCTTCTTTCCCATCCAAACATAAATCCTCCCACCTTCAATGTAATGAATCATCATTCACAAATACACATTGAATGGCTTCTACAGTAAGAAGTCATGAAGGGACTCCACACAGCTGTAGCATTATTTATTAAATTAATATAAGAAGCTAAAGCTGTTACTATGATTGGAATAAGTAAATTAATGTACACAACTAACTATTATAATCAATGGGAATGTTGTCTTAATTAGCTCAGTGGTCAGAGCATTAGCACGTAAAGTTGAAAGTTCGGGGTTCAATTCTGGGTTCAGGCAAAACTTTTTCTCTTTACCATTGATTACAATAGCTTACTTATTTCAATCATAGAAATAGCTTTAGCTTCTTAATATTAATGTAATAAATTAGGAAATTTTAACATTTTGAGGTTTCATTAATAAGAATCAAATGAATCGTGAATTCTTCTTACCTCATGCATTTATGTTTAAAAAGCTGTGTTTAAAAAAACATAGATGTATGAGGTAAGAAGAATTCGTGATTAATTTGATTCTTATTAAGAACTTTTTGTTTCTAATTTTAGCATAGGGCCTCAATGAAGCTTTTCCATTTGGTTCTGCTTCTTCCCAAAGTCTTCGTCTTGTTTATCAACTTTCACTGTCATATATAACTTCTTTTCTGCTATCATTTTTCAAGTTATTTTCGGTCTACCAATGTTCCATGCATATTCCAGTCAAATGCATACCCTTCTATGAATTTTGTCCAATATGTCCAATCCAATACAACATTCTTTTTTTAATAAAAATTATGATGGGAAGTAATACTGTGAGGTAATTTACAATTTATATAATGAAACAGAGAAATATCTCTACATCTCACCTCATAAATCTCCCTGATTTTCACAGGGCCATTTTCTGGAGCCATTGTTCCTATCCTTAGCCAAAATTCCAACTGTTGAAATTTTGGAAACTGCATTCACTTTGATTCTATGTTTTTCTGACCAAGCATGAGTAGCTACTGCAGATTTATCTACTTCCCATTTTTCACATTTCTAAGCTGTTGTTTCATTCAAATGTATGAGTAAATTCCTTTTTAATCAAAGGTAAAGAGAAAATTTATTGCCTGAACTGGGAATCGGACCCCGAACCTTCAGCTTTCCATGCTAACGCTCCGACAATTGGCCAATTCAGGCTTCATTCCCATCCAAACACAAATCCTTCCTTTACCTTACTTTCCCGGTCGCACACTCAAATGCAATGTATCATCATTCACATATAACAGTGAATGGCTTCTACATTAAGAAGACATTAAGGGACTCCACACAGCTATAGCATTATTTATTAAATTAATATTGAGAAGCTAAAGCTATTACTTATTTCTATCATAGTAATAGCTTTAGCTTCTCAACATTAATTTAATAAATTCCTTTTTGATTAATTAAGATTATGTTGTGTTGCAGGAAGAAGTTCACTGGTTCCTGTAGAGACAGAATCGTTCTCAGGAGCCCAACAGATTGTTTGTGGGCAGAACTGTACTTTCGTAATCCAAGCAAATGGCACGGTACTGGCTTGTGGTGAAGGAAGCTATGGACGACTAGGCCAGGGGAATTCAGATGACCTCCACTCTCTCTGTATCATATCTTCATTACAAGGTGTCTCATATCTCTAGAGTTAAATTACTAAATGAGTTTTGAACTTTTATAGGGAAAAATCACTGAGAGGTTTAATTTAAGATTAAATTAAAATGTTTCATACCTCACCTCATATCCAGTCTTCTAACTAGACTGGTTTCGAAGCCTGGGCAGCTTCATCTTCAGGAATTTTCAGTAATCTTCAGAAAAATTACTGAAAATGAAACTGCCCAGGCTTCGAAACCAGTCTAGTTAAAAAACTGGATATGAGGTGAGGTATGAAACATTTTAATTTAATGTTACTACAGAGTTTCTTTATGCTTATTTAATTCTCTAAATTGTATGTGTATTTTTCCAATGTTAGCCATTGCACTTTTCTTGCTTTTGGTTCCACACTAGGCGGATAGACGTCTTTAATGTGGTCTGTTTCAATTTTATGCACTACTTCGATAGACCTCTTTACCTTGATGATGTATTCATGTATTGTATACAAAGAGGATTTTAGGATGAGTGTATTTTTAAGGGGTTATATAAAATAGAGTTGGCTGTGGGTTCAAACCCAGCCGTGATCGAAGGATATTTTTAGGATGGAAAGATTCAAGGAGCAAGAAGGACTTTAAGCCATGGGTTCCAGGTCTGAAGATGTTCAGGCTCGTAAAAGATCCTTAAAACTGAATAATAGTCCTCTAAGCAAAATTTACCAACTTCATCATCCTAGTAATATCTAAGTTGCTTACTAGATGTCTCAATGGACCGGTATGTTGACTGCATAACATTCATAATATCTATGGGCAAAAGAGCATAACTATTAAAATACTTTGAATAGAAATCGCCAGATGGCGTTAATGGTAGCGATGGCCTTCTGATGGAAGAGAATTATATAAGTGAAAGGAATTTGATGTTCGTATCAGAGTTCAGATGGTTTAATCGGTTTCATACTAAGATCCAGGGTTCGAATCCTAGTCCAAACATTAATGTTTCTTTCTAAAATAAAGGTAAAGTAAAGTGATCCCACTACAGGCCTCAGAAGGCCCTTGGGGTAGTAGGAGTTTAAGGCTCCCACTTTTTCTGGACAATCGGCACTTATGTCAGCCGGGTTGTCAGCCTTATGAGATGGCTGCCTTTATGCCCAGAACAAGCATCTGGTATTCATTTCTGTTAGAGCTGAGTCGACCCCAGATCCATAGTGCCAGCAGAAGGTTTGGGTCAGTTTAAAAATCTTGACCTCTCGACCTCCTGGCTTGTAGTGCAGTGCCTTAACCGCTATGGCGTGCCCCTTTCTAAAATAAAAGCTTAACTAAATTAACTTGGTCACTAACTCCTAACAAAGGAGAGACTAAGACACAACATTGGGCTGATACATTTTTATAGATATTATAGATGTATGTTAATGCTCTAGCCCGTGGGTCCCGAGTCTGAAGATTTTCAGGCTTGTAAAAGATCCCTAAGCCTAAAGAGTCCTCTAGGCAAAATTTACCGACCTAAACATCCTAGTAATAATTAATAGTGAGTGGAGAACATATTTATAACATATTTTTAACAACTCACCTCATACATTTTCAAATTTCTTTGGCTTCCACTGATGGAAGTCATGACTGAAGAGGGACAAGATGTTGTCTGAAACCGTCGGTATCAAAGAAATTTTAAATTATATGAGGTGAGTCGTTAAAAATATGTTCTCCACTCACTATTTATGATATAACCTCATAATGTTTACTTCCCAACATTAATTTAAATATAAATCCTAGTAATACCTTAGTTATGTTTTTATTATTAATTTAACATTTCAAATATAATACCTTAGTTGCCTGTTAGATGTCTCATTGGGTTGATGTGTTGACCGCATGTCATCAGTGACATCTACGAGCAAATAAAGTAAATAAAAATTAACTTTGTCTAGTAACTCCTTACAAAGGAGAGGCTATGGCTCAACAATGGACTATGCCATTATATATATATATATATGTATATATATTAAATTAAAAGATTCTTACCTCTCCTCACATTATTCTGTTAAGTAGATCGCGATTTCAGGCCTATAGCAGGCCCATCTTCAGTACACTGTTGTTGACCGGTGTTATGTCGCTCGGTTCTTCCGAGCGACATAACACCGGTCAACAACAGTGTACTGAAGATGGGCCTGCTATAGGCCTGAAATCGCGATCTACTTAACAGAATAATGTGAGGAGAGGTAAGAATCTTTTAATTTAATATTGAATTGAACCTCACAGTGATAATTCCTATATAAAAAAAGGTTAATATGTATATATATTGCTCTAGCAACTGCAAATTTTTATTTTTTCATAACCAGTTTCAGTATATAGCAATCAATGTTTTTATTATTCATTTCATATATCTCAGTGATGGATAAATCATATTTGAAGAGAAAAATTATACACTCAGACTGGGGCTCAAACCCAGGACCTTTAGCTTTCTGGGCCATCGCTCTACCGACTGAGCTATCTAAGCGAGTTCTGATCTAAATGCAATTTTTTTCTGATATACGTAGCAATCAATTAATGAAAATAAGATCGAGTTTATTAAGTTTATTAGCTAGCAAAATTAGATTGTTAGAGAATGAAAGAAAAAATTAAAAAATTCCTTTAGCAGTTGCATATTTTTTTTTAAATAGAACTCAGTATATGCCATTGTAATCAAAGGAATATGTATTCTCCAAAAATCAGTAACATTGGGACCCAGGCATACAGGTTTATGTAAGAGCCATAATTTAAAAATTGCTCTAGCAGCTCTTTTTTATAATAGAATTCATTATAAAACATTAGAATAAGAAAATTCAGATTTAGTTCGTTAATCAGCTAAATTTTATCATAAATTTGGCTTGCTGAGGAATTTCCTTAGTTTATGAAACTCTTCCTGATGGACGTGATGTGTTTCTATTCATCATGATTACATCATGCAAGAATATTGTCATTTCTGATTTCAAGGTTGCAATTCAAGCTGTATCATCTACAACATATCTCAAAATAGAAAAAAATCTAGAAAGTTTGTAACATGTTAAAACAAGAATTAAATTAATGTTTTTATTACCTCACCTCATTTCCATTTTCTTCTATACTGCAGTTTCGGAGCTTATCTCCATCATCAGTAGCCTCTGGTCGACCGGTCTTATGTCGTTTCTTGGCGATTTTCTTCTTACTTCTATCTGTGGACCAGGTCAAAATTGCTGGAGTTTCGAAATTTCTAAGGTGTTCTTTCAATCTGGTTTTTAAATTTATTTTTGTTTTTCCTATATAGATTTTATCGCAATCCTTACATTTGATCTGATATATTCCTGATTTATATTCTTGTCCAATTTTTTCATTTTTGTTGGTTTTAATTATCTTGTTTAGGCTGTATTCATTCTTTGGGGTCAATCGAATGTTAAACTTATTGAAAATTTTCTGGAACTTGTGGTGTTTTAAAGGATGGTAAGTGAATTTTTTTAATCTTATGTTCTCTTCTGTTTATTTTTTAAGTGTGCTTTCATTGATTAGTTTTTGTCTTTTAAACTTATTTATTTTCTTGTGTACCATGTTTTCTTCATAACCATTTTCTATTGCTACTTTAATTATGTATTCTTTTCCTTCTTCATTTTTTTCTCGGTTCAGGGGTACATTCACCAATCTGTGTGTTAGACTATTGAATATAGCTTCTTTGTGAGCAAAATGGTTGAATCCTGATGCCTTAATGTAGTTATCTTTATGTGTGTTCTTTCTGTATATTCCAAATTCTATTTTTTGTTTTTTTCATTTCTAGTTAGGTTTAGATCCAAAAATGAAATTTGTCTGTCAGTTTCAGTTTCCATTGTGAATTTTACATTTTTGCTCTGAAGGTTCAGTAGTTTTAAAGCATCTTCTATTTGGTTAAGGTTTACAATAGCTATTATATCATCAACATATCTACGCCAAAATTTGAAAATGAATGGCTGATCCCTCGTTATTTTCTGTTCAAAACTACCCATGAATAAATTAGCCAGAAAGGGAGATAGGGGGTTCCCCATGGAAAGTCCAAAATTTTGTTTGTAGTATTTCCCATTATATGTGAAAAACATTTGTTCAATGCACAATTTTGTCAAAATGATATATTCTTCTATCTTTTCCTTTTCTAAATTATTATTCGTTAACCATTTTTCCAGAATTTCAATGGTGGTTTCTCTTGGGACACTGGGAAACAATGAAACTACATCAAAAGAAACTAACCTGTCAGTTGGTTTTAATTCTGTGTTCTTGAAATTCTCTATCAATTCAAGTGAATTGTCGATTGAAAGGTTCTCAAATCCTCCCATATTCTTATATTCGCTACATAACCATCTAGATATTTGGTATGTAGGAGACCCTATGCTGTTGATAATGGGTCTAATTTTGTTTCCTTCCTTGTGTGTTTTTGGGAGGCCATGCATATTAGGGTTTTTAGGGTTGGGAACCTTTAGGTAAAACTTTTTTGTTTGGTTAGGATTTTGTTTACGTTCTTTAGGGTGTTGTCCACCTCTTTGATGCATTTCGGAAGTGGGTTGGATTTAATTTCTGTGTATTCAGTTGATTCCAAAACATTGTTCATTCTGTTTTTATAATCAACAATGTCCATGATTACGACTTTATTTCCTTTGTCAGCTTTTGGGACTATTACATTTTTCTTGTTTATTCCTTTGATGATTTACATGTTTCCCTCTTTGATCTCCTCTATTATTTTTGTGCATTCATTCCTAATCAAGACCTTCTCTTCTGTGTTCATTTCTTCTATGGCCATTTCTATGTCTGCTACGTAATCATCTATATTGTTAGAGAAGTTCACACATGTTTTTAGGCCTTGTTACAATATTTCCATTTCTTTTGTGCTAAAATTTTGGGAAGACAAATTTACTACATTATTTCCACATTCTTTTTCTGTTTTACGCTTGTTTGGGTTTTCCATATAACCTTTCTTTGAAGAAATGAACATGGAAGAGAAGGTCTTGATTAGGAATGAATGCACAAAAATAATAGAGGAGATCAAAGATATTCCTATAAACAAAACGGGAAAGGGAAACATGAAAATCATCAAAGGAATAAACTAGAAAAATGTAATAGTCCCAAAAGCTGACAAAGGAAATCAAGTCGTAATCATGGACATTGTTGATTATAAAAACAGAATGAACAATAATGTTGAGTGATTCCGGGTTATGTGGCCGTGGTCCATAGTTGGTGTTGATACCAGACGTTTCGCCCTCAACTGCGGAGGGCATCTTCAGTGGCGAGTGCTTCTAGGCGTGTTTCCTGGTCGGAAGATCTACTTAAGTAGAAGCACTCGCCACTGAAGATGCCCTCCGCAGTTGAGGGCGAAACGTCTGGTATCAACACCAACTATGGACCACGGCCACATAACCCGGAATCACTCAACATTATGATTACTGGCCGTGAAAGCCTGCATTCAACTATAGAATGAACAATGTTTTGGAATCAACTGAATACACAGAAATTAAATCCGACCCACTTCCGAAATGCATCAGTGAGGTGGACAACACCCTAAAGAACGTAAACAAAATCCTAACCAAACAAAAAAGTTTTACCTAAAGGTTCCCAACCCTAAAAACCCTAATATGCATGGCCTCCCAAAAACACACAAGGAAGGAAACAAAATGAGACCAATTATCAACAGCATAGGGTCTCCTACATACCAAATATCTAGATGGTTATGTAGCGAATATAAGAATATGGGAGGATTTGAGAACCTTTCAATTGACAATTCACTTGAATTGATAGAGAATTTCAAGAACACAGAATTAAAACCAACTGACAGGTTAGTTTCTTTTGATGTAGTTTCATTGTTTCCCAGTGTCCCAAGAGAAACCACCATTGAAATTCTGGAAAAATGGTTAACAAATAATAATTTAGAAAAGGAAAAGATAGAAGAATATATCATTTTGACAAAATTGTGCATTGAACAAATGTTTTTCACATATAATGGGAAATATTACAAACAAAATTTTGGACTTTCCATGGGGAACCCCCTATCTCCCTTTCTGGCTAATTTATTCATGGGTAGTTTTGAACAGAAAATAACGAGGGATCAGCCATTCATTTTCAAATTTTGGCGTAGATATGTTGATGATATAATAGCTATTGTAAACCATAAACAAATAGAAGATGCTTTAAAACTACTGAACCTTCAGAGCAAAAATGTAAAATTCACAATGGAAACTGAAACTGACAGACAAATTTCATTTTTGGATCTAAACCTAACCAGAAATGAAAAAAACAAAATAGAATTTGGAATGTACAGAAAGAACACACATAAAGAAAACTACATTAAGGCATCAGGATTCAATCATTTCGCTCACAAAGAAGCTGTATTCAATACTCTAACACACAGATTGGTGAATGTACCCCTGAACCGAGAAAAATATGAAGAAGGAAAAGAATACATAATTAAAGTAGCAATAGAACGTAACAGGCCTTGGCCTAATACTTGGAAGGAAGAAGAAAGTAGCAATAGAAAATGGTTATGAAGAAAACATGGTACACAAGAAAATAAATAAGTTTAAAAGGCAAAAACTAATCAATGAAAGCACACTTAAAAAACAAACAGAAGAGAACATAAGATTAAAAAAATCCACTTACCATCCTTTAAAACACCACAAGTTCCAGAAAATTTTCAATAAGTTTAACATTCGATTGGCCCCAAAGAATAAATACAGCCTAATCGAGATAATTAAAACCAACAAAAATGAAAAAATTGGAGAAGAATACAAATCAGGGTTATATCAGATCAAATGTAAGGATTGCGACAAAATCAATATAGGAAAATCAAAAATAAATTTAAAAACCAGATTGAAAGAACACCTTAGAAATGTAAAGAACGGTGAAGTGGACAAGTCAGCTGTAGCAGCCCATGCTTGGTCTGAAAAGCATTTAATCGATACAGAAGCTAGCCTAATCAAACACCTAAATAAACAAAAAGAACTCACAGTCTGGGAAAAAATCCACATCCAAAAAAACAAGAAAGATAAACTCATGAATTTTGAAACTCCTGCAAGTTTTGACCTGATTCAGATGTTCATCGGTCCACCGATAGAAGTAAGAAGAAGACCCCCAAGAAACGACATAACACCGTTCAACCAGAGGCTACTGATGGTGGAGATAAGCTCCGAAACTGCAGTATAGAAGAAAAAGGATATGAGGTGAGGTAATAAAAACATTAATTTAATTGTTAAATTAAACCTCATAGTGTTGTTTGGTGAAAGTTAAATAAATGTTAAAACAAATTGAAAGTTTAGGAAAATGGATGCCAGCACACTAAATGAAAGTGCTTATATTTTAGTTATAAAAAAAGATCTAAATTTGACCACCCAAAATATCAGAAACTCCTCTTTGAATCTATATATCAAATGGAACATTTGCATTAATTTTTAATCCAGTAATGATTAAATTAAATTAAATCATAGTGATTTTTTCTCTATAAAAGTTCAATACAAATGATATTTCTAACTCGAGGTCTATTACATAAGATCCAAAACTGATACCAGAAAATCCTCATAAACTATGTTTTTTTAATGATATATTTTGTAGGATTTGTAATAACAGCATTGGCAACATCATGTGGTTCAGATGGACACAGTCTGGCTCTTGCTGAGAGCGGAGAAGTATTCTCTTGGGGTGATGGTGATTATGGGAAACTTGGTCACGGTAACAGTGATAGACAGCGACGACCCAGACAAATAGAAGCTCTTCAGAGTGAGGAAGTTGTGCAAGTGAGTAAATAATGTACAACTTTACCTCAAAAACATGTTTTAACTCCACTAAATTTTTTTAGCGAGACTGGTTCAACTAGTGTTGATGATCACCTTTGAATTCTGAAACAGGCCACTAGTTACTACCTTACCACTTGTTGCCAACATGTCTATTTACTTTTCTCTTCAAATAAAATTTGACATTCGGAGAAGTGTTAAATTTAATATCTAAGATGTCTTAAATTTGAATCCAATATCTCTGGTTCTGTACAGATATATAGGGTTCAAATCCTGATTTAGGCATATATTTTCCTTAATTAAATTAATATTGAGAAGCTAAAGCTATTACTATGATAGAAATAAGTAAATTATTGAACACAATTAAATTATTGTAAATCAATGGTAAAGAGAAAAATTGAATGTGGGGCCAGTAGAGTAAGGTAAAGGAAGGATTTCTGCTTGGATGGGAATGAAGCCTGGATTAGTTCAGTGGTCAGAGCATTAGCACGGAAAGCTAAAGGTTCGGGGTTCGATTCCCGGTTCAAGCAAAAAATTTTCTCTTTACCATTGATTTACAATATATATTTTCCTTAAGTTATGTAGTAGGAAATAACACTATGAGGTTTGACATATAACATATCAAAATGGCTAAGCAATAAATTTAAAGGTATGGAAAAATTTGAAAATTCAGCAGTAGAAAATTCTTACCAACAAGTGGAAAAATTAGAAAATATAGTAATAGAACCATCAGAAAGATTGGTCTCATTTGACGTTACTTCATTGTTCACAAACATCCCGACTGACACAACTTTGAAAATTTTAGAAAAATGGTTGAAAGAAAACAAATTAGATGATAGCGTTAAAGAATACATAAAATTAACAAAATTATGCTTAAATCAAATGGTCTTCACCTTTAGAGGAAAGTACTTTAGACAAAAATCAGGACTTGCAATGGAAATCCATTATCACCATTCTTAGCAAATATGTTTATGGGGAACTTTGAATGTCATGTAACCAAAGCACACCCTTTGATGTTTAAATTTTGGAGAAAATATGTAGATGATATCATAGCAATAGTAAAACAGAAACAATTAGAAGCTGGCATTAAACTGTTAAACATTCAAAATAAAACAATCAAATTCACAATGGAAGTTGAAAATAATCATGAAATACCATTTTCAGACCTCAAATTGATTAGGAATGAAGAAAAAAAGAAAATAGAATTTGGAATCTACAGAAATGAAACACACATTGACAATTATATAAAAGCTACAGAATTTAACCATTTTTCACACAAACAGGCAGTATTTAATAGTTTAACACACAGACTTGTGAACGTTCCCATGAACAAAGAAAATTATAATAAAGAGAAAAAACACATAATAAAAATTGCGAAGGATAATGGTTTTCAAGAGAAGATGATACACAAGAAAACAAATAAATTTAAGGAACAATAAATGATTAATGAAAGTACTCTTTGGACAGATAAAAATATTGGTAAAAAATTCAAGAAGTTCACATACCATCCTTTAGTATTTGACAAGTTTAAAAAATCTTCAACAAATTCAACATTAAATTAGCACTGAAAAATGATTACAGCTTAGGTAATTTAATAAAAACCAACAAAAATGAAAAGATTGAAGACTGCAAAAAATCGGGAATTTATCAAATTAATTGTAAAGATTGTGAAAAGATATACATAGGAAAACAAAAAGGAATCTAAATACAAGATTAAAGGAACACCTCAGAAATGTTAAAAATGGAGAAACCGAAAAATCTGCAATAGCTGCACATGCCTGGTCAGAGAAACATAGAATAGAAACCAAAACAAAATTACTTAATTGGAAAAACCGAAGGAACTCACAATTTGGGAAAAAATTTACATATGCAAGAATGAAAATACAACTATGAATTTTGAAATACCTGGTTATAAGGAGAGGGGATTGATTTGGAAGTTCGTCGGTCAGCCATCAGATGGCGTGGAGGTCAGTCTGCAGGATAAAAGGCGTTGGACGTCAGTTGTGAACTTGACACAGCATTGGAATGTCACAAATGATGTGACGAAACCCTGGGTTTGCGAGGAGTTATGAAGTATGAGGTGAGTGAAAGAAAAAATAAACAATATATTTTCCTCTTCAAATTTAATTTGTTAAATGGAAAATTGAAAAGTTTCAGTGAAAAGTTCCTTATGGAATGTCAAAATGGATTTAGGAAAGGATGATCTTGTATTGATTCAGCATTTTCTGTTAAACTATTGCTTGAAAAAAGAAGAGAATTCAACTTAGAAACACATTTTGCTTTCATAGATTTTGAAAAAACATTCGACACAGTCAAGAGACTAAAACTCTTCAATATATTGGAAGACAGAAATATACCAAATTTACTTCTGCAGAACATACAAAATTTACAAAGACAACACCATAAAGATTAAATTAAATTATATTTGAAGAGAACAATTTTTGCCTAGACCGAGACTCGAACCCGGGACCCTTGGCTTTCTGGACCAAGTGCTCTACCAACTGAACTACTGAGGCGAGTTACGATCTAGACGCAAATTTTTCTCGTATATACATTGTAATTCCCTCGTGCCAAATGCTTGAAACCGTAGCTTCTAACTTTGCAAATGGCGGCTTCTTAGTTAAGAAGACATTTATTGGGAATTTAACACTACTTTATAAAGCCAGTAGGGCTTCTATTGACGATATTATTATTGATTTAACACTTCTCACTGAAGGATAAATTATATTTGAAAAGAAAAATTTTTGCCTAGACCGAGACTCGAACCCGGGACCCTTGGCTTACGGTTTGGGAAAAAATCTACATTCAATAACATAAGGAAGAGAAATTAATGAATTTTGATATTCCCGGGAATGTGATTTGATTTGTTGGTTCATTGGTCTACCAACAGATGAAGGAAGAAGCCATGCATCACAATGACAGAACAGTGGTCGTGAAAATTCTGAGGATGAAATAATTATTCCAAAACTGGTCTAAAAACAAGCCAGATTATGAGATCAGGTGGTTATTTTTAATATTAAAAAGAAACATATTCTTTCCTTCAGGTGATGAACAAATGAATCTCATGATTAATCCTTTCCCAAAGAACTTCAAATTAATTTTTTTGTCTTAATTTTTTTTTTCTAGATGTAAATTTGTAACGATATATGTTGCTTACAGGTTGCATGTGGGTTTAAGCACAGTGCAGTGGTAACGGCCGATGGAAAATTGTTTACATTTGGTAATGGAGATTATGGAAGGCTTGGGCTCGGATCAACAGCTAATAAGAAGCTGCCTGAGCGAGTTTCAGCGCTGGAAGGTTACAGTGTGGGGCAGGTGGCTTGTGGGCTTAACCACACAGTATGTGTATCTTCAGATGGGAGCCTTGTATGGGCATTCGGTGACGGTGATTATGGCAAATTGGGACTTGGCAATACTGCAACCAAGTCTACTCCCCAGGTGAGATATAACTATAGAATTAATCAATAGAAAATGTTGATGTTTTTATTATTAATCAAAAAAAAATATATATATATAATCTAATAGAAAATTTGTTTTTTTTTTCTGTTTGAATTTCCTTAATTTATTTGTTATTAACTTCTTATCAAAACCATTTAGCTATATTTAAGATATTATTATATTCTTTCTTAAAATTTTCCTCGTTTAATGGGATATTTGTTAATCTGTATAATAGGTTATTAAATATTGCATGTTTATGTGCAATAGGATTGAAGCCCGATGATTTAATATAATTATCAGTATGGGATCTTTCCTGTATATATCAAATTCAATTTTCTGGGTTTTATCATTCCTAAGTAAGTATAGATTTAAAAACGGAATTTGATTTTCAGTTTCTGATTCTATGGTAAATTTTATTGATTCATCCTGCAGATTTAGTTATTTCAAAGCATCATCAATATGTTTAGAATTTATTATTGAAAAAAGTCATCCACACAGATGTATCCAAAATAATGTAGCACCAAAATTTGTCAGGAAAGAAGTAAAATTCAACAATAATAGAAATATAATAATTAAAACGTTTTGTCTGTTCTTTTTAAATTTTATTTTAAAATAAATAGAACATTTGTTTATTGGTCTTCTGGATTAATTCTAATTCCTAAATAGTAGGATTTCGTATTCTTCCTCTTAGCTCCAAGTTCCAAAGTGATTCTTGGCTTCCCTAACATCAACCTCCCTTTGTTCACATTGATCTTCTTATTGGGCACTACAGCTTCGTTTAGTTGAATACTTTGGCCTTCTAATAATTTATTTCCAATTCTTCCTGCTACAAACACAGTTGATCCAATTTTTTATCTTCATTTTCTTCAATTCTTGCAAGATATCATCTTCCCATCTAATTTTTTATCTTGCTTGGGCTCTAGTTGTTAAAAGTTTCCACTGATTTTTTTAACAGTTCTTTCATCACATATTCTATATACATTACCAAACCAACTTAATCTTTGTGCTCATATGTAATTAACAATATTGTTATTTTTAATTTTACCAGCCGCGGTGGACTAGTGGTTATGCTCCTTGCCTCTGGTCCCGAGGGTCGCGGGTTCAAACCCGGCCAGGGTCGATGGATTTTTTAGGATGGAAAAATCCAAGGAGCATGTCCTCTGGGAGGGACTTTAAGCCGTGCATCCTGAGTCTGAAGATTTTCAGGCTCGTAAAAGATCCTTAAGCCTGAATGAAAAGGCCTCTAAGCAAAATTTATTGAATTTTCCCGTCCTAGTACTACCTTGGTTTCCTAGATGTCAGTACGAGGCAGAACGCTGGCCACGGACCACTCAAATGACATCTATACGAAAGCAAGTGTAACTAAATTAGTATGGTTTAAATTCTTCCCTGTAGGGGGAGAGCGCCTAAATCTCTGTTAAGGGAAACATGGGCTTACAAGATTACAAGAAGATACCAGAACAACTGGAAAGCCCATCTTCAACGAATGCCATTTCATAGAATTCCAAAAGCCATGCTTCGTTACTGCCCCCAAGTCAAAAGATCGCTGGGACATCCAAAAAAGTGCTGGATGGAAAACTCCTTTTTTTGAGACCGTAACAGGCCACATGGCCTAATATGTGCATGGATGATGATGATGTTATTTTTAATTACCTTATTCAATTCAACATTTGTTCTAATTTAAAATTTAAAAAAATGGTTCTAATTATCCAAGTTCCATCTCTTCAATTAAAACAGATCACAGTCCAATGGAAATTCATGGAACAGCCGAGAATGGCAGTACACATCATATTGATATGATTATTATTACCTTCTGTATTTAGAATGTCTTATCAGATACATTCAAAGGTCCTGAGTTCAAACCCCAGTCTGAGCATATAATTTTTCTCTTCAAATATAATTTATCATTCAGTGAGAAGTGTTAAAATAATAATAAAAACA